>JAVXUO010001542.1:0-41346 GCA_033065855.1 Escallonia rubra
GGATTTAGTTCCCAGTTGAAGCCTCAACTATGCAATGACACTTGCCTTAACATCGTTTTATAAGATTTGTATCCAAGAAACATGAAGGAGAGAATTAGTACGGTACCAAGTTAGCCGCCAAAGGGTTTTTTGTCCATGTAAGCTAAAAAGCTAACCATCTCTAATTCCGACTATGGGTTATTCGTAAGGCTGTCTTGTCGAATGCTATACAGATATTTTAGCCAGTCGGTCTTAGGATTGCAGGATATGTCCCCGAAGTCCTGCAACAAAATGCTCGTAATGTTGATACCTGATGTGTTTTCTTTTCAAGTTGAGCTACTCAAGCAATGGCTTTTCTAACGACATTACCTCCTCTATTCTATTGAATTTGCCCCTTTTAGATTAAATACAGCGCATATAGACATCAATTTGCTGAGTGATATTTATATTCAATTCGATTTTTGGATGAACTAATAATTTGTCCTAAATTTTGCAAGATGTCGCTTAGAAAATTCAACGAAGGAAATAGTCTTTAGCCTCGTATGTATAATAAAGTTCCATGCAATGCAACTCGAAACGAACATGCTAATGATGCTACAACCCAGCACAGGTTTGAAATGCATATTCTACGAGCCCAGCACAGTTACCGCATGCATTTCAAACTACTTTTGCCACCAATTTAATATAGTCAACAGTCCGACACCAGCTATAGATTTGAGGGGCATAGCTCCTTGCAATGGTCCTGACCACCCAATATTTTCTACTTGCAATGATACAGGTGTTATCCTACAGGAGAGAGAATAAAGCTATTGCTGAAGAAAAATATCAATAAATAAGCTGCAAATGTTACAACAATCAGAGGACCGGGTATCACAATCAAAAGCCAAAGCCTAGACAACACACTTCAAGAGCCTACAAATGTTGCATAATAGTGTCAATTACTGAAGACCCGGTCTTGGAGAAGGCAATGATACACAAGCATCTCACCAGGCAAAGTAGCAGACAGTGGCACTTAAAAACCGTGTATATCATGTTCATCATCTTCCAATGCACTATATATCATCCTACAAAACAAATTAGAGTGATACCGTATGAGTAATAAAAAAGGGTAAAGTCCAAATGCAGATTGAAAGAATTTGAATCTCGAGATGTTACCAAAATAAGGAGATAAAGAGGAGAACAATTAGATAGCCGAGCTTGAAAAGTCGTTGCTTCTTTTCCCAATTTAGCTGGTTGAAGATCTCGGTTACATCCAAGAGGTGCTGCCTTTGCATGTATCTGATCAGGAAAGAACATGAGAATTATAAATTACACGCGGATACACTAATGTAACTTCAGCATATGCAAGAAACTGACAATAATTGGTTGTACATCAGGAAGCAATTCCTCCACTTTCAGCATGACTATGAGAAATGTTAATTATAGAAAAGTGACAGAACGAGATATAATAAGGATGACCACCCATGGTCTCAGCGGATTTGGGAGATGGAACACAAATCAGCTGTTTGCAAGATGGAGACAACTGTAGCTACTTCAAGCAGTGTTCCCACATCTAACTTAAATTAATATCACAATGGCAAGGAAGATCTCACCCTCACAAAACAGGAATAAGTGAAAAGGGAAATAAGATACAGCTATTGATTCAGGCTAATTAAAAAAAGTTTACTGGATGAGTTCTTAGTGCGTCGCTGCTTATACAACATGTCTTCAGAAAAGGGAAGGCATATAACTCTTGCTATTTTAGCAATGTGCTTCCTTTCTGGCTAGCCAAATACTTATACTGGGTGTAAAAAAAAAATCCAAAAATCCCACCACGTCAGTAGTACCTGTAATACTGATAAGTAACAAACCTTCTGCATACTTCTCTTCCACTCTAAAACTGAAGGGTTATGAGTTCAAACACCAGCCTTCTATCCCAAACACATTTGGTCCAAACTGCAAAATGAAGGACCAGATGTTGACACTAGATTCACCTTTGGTACGGTTTGCAAAGCTCCTGATCACTAATACAACACTTCAGGACACCCTAAGACCGGATAGATCCTATAGCACAGTTCCAGCGAGCTTACCCATCCAGCCTGATAAGGAGAACTCGCTCCATCCCACCCCCAGCCTCACGTCCTCCCCCACCCCTACCAAACCAAAAAAACCATCCGAAAATCGAAAATTTGAAAAAAACTTTTAGCAACGGAAATTCAGTTGGTAATGATCCGTCGGTAAAGATTCCGTTGGTCTGTGCACATGCATTTGCTTACAGTGTCTTAATTTCATGTTCACCGCGTCTACACAGCACATACGCTTGTGGTATTAAAAGAAATATGTGAGGCTAATAGAGAAAGAAAATCACAGCCTACGAAGATAATGATCAACAAGTATGCGTCTACATTTACATATGTGAGGTCTGCCGCTCTTTATCTTACCATCAACAACAAATATATGCTCGCTGTTAAGTCATGATAACTAAAAACCAGGGCCAGGTAAAACTTACAATCTCACGTTGTAGTACAAGTACGGAACACCAAGCAGGGACATTACCCAATGCCCTGTTATAAGATAGAGAAAGCATAAAACTCCTTGCGTGATAAACTCGGGTAAAACCACTTTGTTTATCCGTGAAGCAGAGTCATAAGGATTAATGTAATCGAACTCTAGATCTGCCAAGCACATGAGCTGCAAATTAAAAGAAATTCACAAGTCAGATTCTGCATCTTCTAAACCTTAAAATGCTGAGAGATTCTTTTGAAACCCAATTCTCACGTTACATCTTGCAAGGCATCTGGACCTTCTTAGGCCATTTAATAGTAGGTCGCTAAACGTTTGTTAAGCATGATAACAATGTTGATCCTATTCTCTAATGGCTTAAAGTTTTAGAGCATATGGTAACTTAACATGGTATCAAACCTCTTATTACGCAGAATATTGGGTTTGTTTCTTCCCGCTTGCATATTTTGTCCACCTTTATAATAATGTAATTTGCACTGCATTTATTTGTGCACTTCGTGGTGGTGCACCTTCATCTAAATCTCATTAATTTGTATTGCACGTGAGGGAAAAGTGTTAAGCATGATATTATTGGGTCCATTCTTTAATAACTAAGGTTTTAGAGCAAATGGTAACTTAACAATGTTGAAGCATTTAGTCATCAGAAGTCCAAACTGATAAAATTTTGACATAATAATTGTCTAAAGCAAGGACTGAAACGTGAAGTAAATATCATTGGTAATATCTATGACCCCAAATAGCACTCTAGAGTCTAGGTATAAACTAAACATAATTCACTGCCACCAATTTCTTGAGCTTGCATTATAATGATTTACCCTAAGAAGTTTCTCCGTCACACCATGCCATGGAGTTCTGCTCAACCCAAAAAACATGAAGCTAAAAGTCCAAAATTTTCACTCCCTTTGCTCCATTGGATTTTCCCCTCTGAACTTTTGCAGATTCCTAAAACGACGAGTAAAGTCAAAGTCTATAGCTCCAAAATCTACTATAGAAATTAACAAAAAGTTAAAGGGGAAAAATCTAATGGAACGAGGGAGTACATATCAGCGAACATAAGCAAGTTATGAGCCAAACCCTAACCCCAAAAATCACAACATCCATCAGGAATATCATGAATACGAAACCCTTTACGTAATAACTCAATTGGATGCCAATTATCATGTGTAATTAAAAAGAGAGGGTATATGGAAAAAACTTGGAAGGTCAATTTTAGGGTTTGAAATTTGACCTGGTAAACGACGACGACAAGGAGAGCTATGAGGATGATGAAGAACAGTAGCCACGCGAACAAATCCCCCATCTCTCTCTTTGCTCTCTCTGTCTACCTCCTCTTCCTGCGCCTTCTCGTTTACTAATTCGTCAACTCTGTTTGCACCAGAAACGGAATGTAGGAAGTCTGAAGAGAAGGCACCGCCGAATGCGTAGGGAGGTGAATCTGCGCCGTAAGTTCAAAGACAAGTATATCGTTGCTAAATAGTATCCTATAAGTGTCGCCTAAACGTTAACGGGAATGTTCTGATTACGTTTTAAATACAATAGCTGTTTTCGATTTTGAGACAGAAAAAAGACAAAGAGAATACAAGTTTGGGGTGATTGTTATATCCCGTTGTAAGAGTTAGAACGCATATTTTCACAATACTCGTTCTTTTCTATTTTTTAATTATCATCTGTTTTGGTAAATTCTGGCACCAAGTTATAACTTTGTTTTTTGAATCGCAGTTTTAACAGAGAATATTAATAACACGCGAGTTTTCTTTTACCGAAAAAATGCGCGTATTGACCTCTGGTACAATACAAATAACTTGAAGTTTGGTACTAAGCTATGAACTCTTTGGCATTTTTAATGGGGCTTACACGCAAGATATCACAATGCAACAAAAATATGGGAGCTATTTGATTTATGTGAAATAAAGAAAGAAGGATGTGTGCATAGAGCAATTCGTGATGCGTAAATATACCATTATTAAAGCTTGATCAGAAACGAAAAATCTTACTTCAAAGTGTTTTTTGAAAAAAAATTGTTCTTTCATGACAATAACGATTAACGGAATGCATATATTGAGAAGTCAAATTCGATGATCAATTTTATTTATTTTTTTCAATATTAATTTTGCTATTGGGGATAACATTTGAACCTCTTACTCTATTTTGTAGGTGTCATTGACCTTGACCTGTCACAATTTCGTACCTAGTTGCAGTATTTCTCATACATTTTAATTTGAAAGTTATGTTTGAAACCAACCCTCTTGATATCATTCAGGTCAGGCAACTGTTAGCCTTATCTGTCAAGTGAGGCGGCTCAGGCAGGCAAAGGCAAAAGCTGGCGTTTGATGGCTTGTCTTTGGCGCAGCATGCTCTCCTTGTCATTCTCCACTTGATCAACTAAATAAAAATGGAATAGAGTTGCTCTTGGATATTATTACTTCTCATTAATTTTGGGCATCTGAAATGTTCCCATTTGATTTTAAGAACAACTTCTTCATAAACTACGACGTCGGTTGTTGTAGCAGGACTAACGAAGCTCGATCACCACGGGACTAATGACGTCGTCACAAAGAGTTTCGTTTTTATTTAGATAATGAACCTCTCGTAATAACCATCTAAGATGGCGCCTACGTTACCGTACGACATGGATGGTTTTGTATATGAAACGAACACGGGTCTTTAAGTATTTATATGTGCAACGACCTAACATCAGAAGTAAGATGCGTCTTCGATTGCCCGTTTAGAAGGAAAAAGAGAAATGTGCTGATTTGAATAGAAAAGCGTTACTTGTCCCCGTCCGGGCTAAGATCCTCGTTGACAACATGGATTCGTATGCAAGATACCCGGCAAACAGGAAAAATATTCATAATCGTGAGCGCAATTATCACAGTGAACACCACGGATATTAGAAGTGGGAGTGGCTATGATATATGATTGGGGTCACTATGCCAATTACAAACACATGATTTTTTTTTATTTTTTACTATTTTTTTGTAATCTACAAACACATGAATTTGTTTCTCATGGAAGTACTGCATTAGTGATGCTGCCTCAATTTGCTTCTTAGTATCATGAAAAGAGGATCCAAAAGGGTTTTCACAGCAAGAAGTCCACGAATTTTGCCAGAGGAAACAAGGACTTCGCCTCTGCTTTTGCCTCATCAGAGTAAGAGCAAGAGCAGGATGCATTGGCAGCGTTCCTATGCTTTGGGCGCAGAAAGAAGTTTCGTGACCCCAAATTCAACAACTTCTCTTCTGCCTTCAAGCCTGCATTTTTGCACGAAAACCATGTCTCTTTCTACTGCTCACATGAAAAGGAAGAGGAAGGATAAGAATTAAAAAAACAAAAAGTCATTTTCCGTTTTTCGTTTTTCGTTTTTCGTTTTTGACAAACAACAGAGTAAATCGAGAGAAATTCGTGAAATTAGTAGCGGCTTCTGCTAAGCTAACATCATAACTGAAATTAGCACTTGCTGCCGGAGCAAATAAAAGTTGATTTATGTGACTAACTTCACTTTTCAAGTAATCTCGAAGCTCAAAGTATGTCTTACTTGGAAAGATTTTGTCTGTAACCCAAATACTTAAAATTGCTTACACTTCGGTCATACAAGGACAATTAATAGTCGTTAAATATGATAAACAACATTTTAACATATATCTTTAGCAACACTTTTTAGCACTGAACATATTTAGCGCTATCTTTTTTTGGCTATATGGCAGGGTTGTGGGCTCTTACTACTGCTAGGATTACGACCAAAACTAATTGTCTTAATTTTGACTTCATCTTAGTAGTTACCTCAAAGCACAAGAAGATGTTATTTTTGGTCAAAAATTGAAAACGACAAACAAACAACAATACAAATAATGAGAAGGGAAGAAACTGGTTACCACCCTTACTTTGAAGACTAAACTGTGAATAATGAAGCTCAAAGCACAGAGTGTCCGTTTCGGCCAGCAATGGACGCCTCTTCTCCTTCACGTAAAGCTCAAGGACCGCCTTCATCAAATCCCCCACGGTGCATTCCGGCGATATCACCACCTGAACCGGTCCGAAACTCCTATGAACGTCAACTTTATGCAACACTTTTGGTGTTCTGCGCGACCCCGCTGCCTCCAGCGGTGGGGCAAGCTTTTTAGGTAGCGGCATAACTCCGCCGCGCTCGCGAACGGGTTCTGAGTGCGCCTCTGCGGCAACTCGTCTGCCGTCCGCGGCGGAGCTTTGTCTCCCATGAGACAGTAGTTTTGAGAGAAGGAACATTTTTTTGGCGGGAGTGAGACCGAGGGCGGCTGTGAATTGGTGCCTTACGTGACATATAGAAAGACGTACGTGTACATGTGTGTTTGTGTGTGTGAGAGAGAGAGAGAGAGAGAGAGAGAGAGGGAGAGCTGATTTGAGAGGGGTGATGTGGGCTGATTTGTTGGGATGTTAAGAGAGGACGTGCACGATTTTGCATGAAGGTTCCCAGAAAGTGGGAGTTTGTGAATCACCCACGGGAGTTCACCAAATTACGAGGTTACATGCCATTGCAATTAAAAGCTTAATGCAAGTTTTAATTTTGTGTCATCGTTTGAAAATCTCTCAAGCCTTGAGATCTTGATCGAATCGAGCTCGAGCATTTACACAAAAAAGTTATTTATACGATTGAGCTTAATAACCAGGGACGGATTCAGGAAGTCAAGGACAAAAGTTGTATTTAAAAATTTTAGTCATTATTGTTATAAGATTGATCTAATATGACCACATTGTGCTCGACATCAAATAAACTCAAAACATTTCTAGTTTTTAGTTTTTAGTTGTATTAAATGTGTAAAAAGAATTATATGTCTATGTGTATTAGAACTATGTGTATTACTACTAGCATCACATCTATATTGAGGTTATATTATTTGCGTGCATTTACACAGTCTAGTTTGTACAAAAAAAAAAATTTACACACTCTAGTATTTGTATTATAGTTTAGAAATAACTCGACTAAATACTACTCACATGTAGCATTTCTGAGTATATCAGTTGTACATATATCAAAAATGGATATTTAAGATTGAATAGTGAGAAAAAGTATTTGTCGAACTTTGCGTATGTCTATACAAAATAAAAGAATTGGAACTAAAACAACATAATATAGTAAATGGGTAAATTCACTGCAAACTTAAATTCTCTCGAACTTCAAATCTCAAAACATGTACTCAAAATTGTTAATTATTAAATTTCATGCTTTAACCGAGTGTCATGTTTTGGCAACGTAAGAAAGTTTTAGTGACATATATGGGGGTAGGGGGGTATGGTCCCCACGGACCTTACATCAGGTCCACCACTCTTAATAATAATGACTTAACAACCAAGGGGGTTGGTTGAATTGGCAAGGGGCCTCAGGTGACCACCATTCCTCCCTTAATAAGTAATAATGACTTAACGAGCTTTAGAATGTATTACAACGTTCTACATCTCTATACCCGATGTAAAGGGAATATATTTTCGAAGTTAGTGTAACACAGCTACCTACTTAAAACAATAACACTGACATAAAAAGAAATAGTTTAAAAATCGCCACAAAACATAAATTTTAAATCGTAAATAATAATTACCTCGTAGGAAATGTTTTGTTTTTACAATTTGAAATTTATACTAGAATATGTAGTTGAAAAGATCCTATATAATCCATATTAACACTTTAGAACTAATTTTATTTATGTACACGCATGTATACTAGGTTATCATTGGCAAACGCGGGCGATGCTTGTGCAATTTAAAAAAACAGATACAAATCTAATCAATATAAACAATGAAAAGTACATAAAAGAAGAAATGCGTTTACTATGAGAATGCAGATTGTGAGGGCTGGAGCAATAAAAGTAGAGTAATAATGTTGACAGTTGGATATATATTTCGACGTGATGGTCAAAATAATGGGGATGAAGAAGAAGTTCAAATTGTTATGGGGTGAAAATATATGTGCAATAAATGGTTATATATGAATTGCAGTTCTAATAAAATTTTAAAAAAAAAAGTGCAATAAATGATACAATTGGAAGTAAAAAAAAAAGGGTTCACCATGAAAGTGTTATCCCTTGATGATAGTATAGATAACTTAGGTCAACCATGGCCTAGGAAGCCTATTTAGGCCCTACACATTACCTCATAAAAAAATTTTGTTTTTAAGTTACTTTTCTCCGCATAAGGGTATAAAAGGTCACAGATTCGAGTTTCTCGAAGGGGATGAAAGATTTAACATTTGTATGTCTTAAATTACTGACAAGGAGTCATCGGGAGCGGCATATTACCTCTTCATATGCTTGGCAATAGTTACTAACAATTCTAGTCAAACATGAAAGGCCCGGTTTCATCGCCTACTCTTATTTTAACGGGTTCGATTTGATTTGATATGACCTGACCTAATAGACCATGTTGCTAAAATTTTGAAAGTCAAGTACGTAATATACGATGTGGTGACATGCATGTACTTGTTAAAGCCATAAGAAAGTTAAAATTACAATTCATTAACTTCTTTAAAGTGTTTACGATCATTTGTTGGAGTAATTCATTGGCATTTCTTAGTAACTATTTCTCAATCTTGTGCACTTACAACATGGTCATATTCACGATATAACTAGATAAAGTAAATGCACTGCGTGGATCCGCATTCATTCAATTGGTCATCGATACAATCAATCTCAATCAGATGATTGAGGTCGGATAGCTTGCGTCATTTCCTTCCCCAAGACATTTTTACAAGAGATATTATTTAGATAGCACATGTAATTTGTAGTATTACAATCACAATCGTCTAGGGCAACCATCAAGTGAGAACAAGTGATCAGTAGTTCTCAAATCATTGAAATGAACCAAGCTACTCGAGGTTACCATGTAGTCATCATTCAAATCTTGTACGCTCATGCTCTTGCTAATATGGCGAGAAAATATTCGGTAGTTGTCTAACGTCACGTCACCCGGATAGGAGGGTGTTAGACTACTATTAATATTTTGCCAACTTAACAAAGTGATCACGTGGGGACTAAAATAACAAATATTAAGTTTAGGTAATTATGGTTAGTGAAAAATTGAAATTCAAATTTTCACCAAAAATTTCCGCTCGTCGATTTCCTGTTGTCAATATATTTTCATTTCTCATTCTCTTTCTTCACCTTCATCTTCCTTCTCTTTTCTCTTTCATTTTCACCATTACAGAAGAAAAAAAATCTAAATATCCACAAATTAGCTTCATTATTTCTAAAATCTGAATGTCCACAAATTCTGTTACTTACACAGGGTCATAAAACAATGGGTTGCAGAAGTACCATTTCTCGGTGTTGTGGAGCTCTTCCCGTGCTCTGTGTGGGTGCACGGTGGTTGTCGTGAGTTTGGTGTAATTGGCTTCTAATATATATACCTGTTTAGTGATGGATGAGGAGTAGGAGTAAGAGGAAGAGGAAGAGGAAGAGGGTACTTAGAACTAGTGTCTTCTCATTTCTTTCTTTCTTTCTTAGTCTAGAATCTATTTGCCTTCTCTTTCATTTGAAACAATAGAAATTTAAACAAGAGAGATCCGAAATTTTCTTCATAGATGTAAGGGCATTTGTATTCTCTTTCATTTATATTTACCATTAACAACAACGTTATGTGCTAACTTTTTCATTTGCATTCTCTTTCATTTGTAAGTAACAGAATTTGTGGACATTCAGATTTTAGAAATAATGAAGCTAATTGGAATGGTGAAAATGGAAGAGAAAAGAGAAGGAAGATGAAGGTGAAGGTGAAGAAAATGAATGAGTAATGGAAATATATTGATGGCAGAAAATTGGTGAGTGGGATTTTCAAAATTTTGGTGAAAATTTGAATTCCAATTTTTAACTAACTATGGTTATTTAAAGTTAATATTTGCTATTCTTGTCCCTACGTGATCACTTTGCTGAGTTGACAAGATGTGAATGGTAGTCTAATATCACATATGCGGGTGACGTAACGTTAAACAACCGCTAAATATTTTCTCCAACGTGGCTTGACAATTTGTCTCGGCCGAAGAGTCCTTAAAGATGGCCCATACGAATAAGCAAAAATGGCAAATCTCACATGGATCATGGATGGGTAACTGATGTGAAATCTAGAGATGTTGGAGGGTGATCAAGAAAGGTGGTTATAAGCTTGCACAGTAGTAGCCATTTTCAACACAGGGCTATCGCCATTTAACTGCTATTACTGTGAGAAAGTGATAGCGACAAGAGATAATGTTGTTTGTCAAAAGGTCGGACAGAGATATCCATGACAAAAGTAACCAAAATGTAACGTGTTGTGGCGTTGCAAAATTACAAAATATACACTGCGGTGCCGTCCAAAGGCAACAGAATGGTATAGAAACTTGACTATTAGTCTATTATTATTACCAATTCTGCCGACCATGGGATTATCATGGCAATCATGTCAACTAAGAATTCCATCTAAAAGTCCTCGGTGAAGGTTACATACCTAAAAAAAAGTTAGTGTTCAGACTAGAGTTTGCTTACACGGAAGTGGTCAGATTGAACATCAACAATCCGATCCATAGTCCTAATTCAGGCAATGTCTCCCTCAAAAAAAAGTTAGTTAAGTAGGTGTTTTTAATACAATAAGTAAAGTCTTGCGAGGACAATCTTATACTATCTAACATCTGATATCACAATAATGTATGGAAATAATGAAGTTGAATGTCTATAATTAACCAGGTCACCATAAACTGAGGTGACCTTTGTCACATAAAACATGTGAATTGTAAAACGGAATACGGGTGAATATACAGAGATTTTACAAGTAACAACAGCTATGTGCGTTTGTATAGGTTGTTGTTGTATAAAGGGGAGGAACCATGGAGACAACAGAAAAGGGGGGAAGAAGAAGTCAGAGAAAATCCCATTGAACCTAAAAAGATGGTTCATAGAGTAACAAAAAATTGATACTACCATGTTCTTCCAACAAGACTATGGTTAGAGTCATCCATTGCAGTGCATGCAACCCAAGATTTTCCAGAGCCTTCTTGTCCTCCTTATGATTTTGCTGATCTTCCGAGAAATGAAAGCTGCGAAGAAAAGGAAAGGAGTTGAAGGCGTGGTCTCTCGTATCAAGATATTATCTGAGATGACAGAGGCAGTTGCGATTTCTGCTCTGTTACTACCACACGCAGAGTTACTCTTTCGTAGATAAAAGCTTCTGCTTCCAACGTCCCCAATCATGTCCGATTTGTTAAGACCTGAGCAATAAGAATCGATAAATGAGAAAGTTAAGAACGAAGCCAACCACAATCATAATCGTCAAATTTCTACAAGTATTCCAGTTTGTTTAACCATAATCGTCGAACTGCAGTGGTGAGAACTATAAAATTTATAAAACTTTGGTAGCCCATCTTCTAATTGGTGAATCAATCACAATATCATTTGACCAGTCATAAAAGAATATAAAACCTTCACTCAAAATCGTCACACTAGATCGATCATAGTGAGACGCTTAATGAAATCACATCCACAAGAAAGATCTATATTAAGATCTAATGGGTGTTATGTGGTTAAAGAAAAACACATTTTGATGAAAAGTTTTCGTGTATCCAAGCTCAGTCCAAGGTGTGTTAGACTTGGACAGAATACCGGTATTGGACAATGTCAATTTCATCTAATTTAATCAAGACTAATCATGTACTCCACAGATAACGGTATACAATGCTCAGCCAATGTATCTTAGATACAGGGGCGGAGCCAGGATTTCATCCGAGAGGGGGCTAAATATATATCGCCGGAGTTTTGGCCGCCGGTCGCCGGAGTTTAGCCGCCGGTGAACTGTTGGAGTGAAGACAGTACAACCGAAGTCGCCGACTCGCCGTCGGCGTAGATCCGGGGTCACTGGGTCCTTGCCGCCGGCGGTGGACCGTTGTTGGAGTGAACTGTGAAGACTGAAGAGTGAAGACTCTCCGTCGCCGACTCGCCGTCGCCGTAGATCCGTTGGAGTGAAGACTGAAGAGCCCGTGACCGTGAGGCGCCGTCGCCCGTCGCGCCGAAGTGCGTTCGCCGTTCGTCGTAGGTGGCCGGTGGGTGCCGACTGCCGACGTCAGACGTGGGTCACTGGGTTGGGTTCGTCGTGGGTGGCTGGGTGCCGACTGCCGACGGGAGGAGTGAGCCGAAGTGAAGTGGGTTCGTCGTGGCTGCCGGAGTGAGGCGCCGGCCGCCGGTCGGTGTCTCGGTTGGTGACAGTGGTGAGAACTGAGAAGGGAGAGGCCGGTCGCCGGAGAGAGAGAGAGAGCCGAAGAGAGAGAGAGAGCCGAAAAGTGTGAAAAATACTATATATATATATATATTTTTTTTTTCAAAATCTGACAGGGGGCTATAGCCCCCTCTCGTACATGCCTAGCTCCGCCAGTGCTTGAGATAATTCCTTTAAAGAAATTAAGAACGCTACACGGGCCACGCCCCTTTGATCTGGTCATATCAGCCTTGACATTCATTCATATTTTAATTCTCATAGAATTGGAATTGAATTATAATTCGCATAGAATTGGAATTGAATTATAATTCTCAATTCCAATTCTAATTCCATTTGCCAATCGGACCCTAACAGTTTGTTGTTTATTGCTGTCAATAATAGAATCCTTAATCCTAATCCTTAAGCCTGCTTTCAAATGTTATTCCAAGCCTTTCTAAGACCTGCAGTATAATGGTTCTGGCTACACGCTTATACTAGAAATCAGACACCTAAATCTCCATGTTAAAAGTCAACGCGACTTAAATCAAGGTTTCATAGTAGGTATGATTTTCGAAAACCACCATTAAGGGTTCTCGAGAGGGTCAGGTTCATGCATTCAGACTCAGTAACCGTGACAAATTCTCGGATGACAACGGAAAATTTTTAAACTAAACAAAAGAACACAACTATTATCGAATGTTCGTTGTCTGGTCTATCTCAGTTCGTTCTAATTTCTTCTCCCTCGCTCTTCTAGAGCACGAAATCGTGATCAACTGGTGAGAACTACAGAGTCAGGAACTTACTTTTGAGACTGAAGTATGACTGATGTAATTCAAAGGTTGAAGCAACACTTTTTTCAAGCCCAGGACTCCGCCCTTCTTCCCTGTACTTGTTCATTACCAGCCTTATTGTCTCTTCCACACTAGATCCCAATTTGACCATTGTCCGGATCGGTCCAGGACTTCCCTCAACCGTCACATTAACCACCACTTTGGCATCCTTGCTATACCCCTGCAAATCCAAGACCCTAGGAGAATTTAGCCATTAAGACAGCGTTTGGATTTGCAGTAATGTTGCCTACAAGTTATCGCACATACCAAACCCCCTGTATCTATTCAGTCTCTATCAGAAACCCTTCAAATTCGTTTATCAGATAAAACACGTCACAGGAATTATGCGATTGTTATCTTATCCGGTGAAACTGAACATATTTGGTATTGACCAAAGGTCCAAAACTATTAACTTGATACACAAAACTCAACAGGATTCAGATTGAATTAACTGAACAGAGTAGCAATACACATGCATCTATCTGACAAATAGCGCAGTGATTAAACCGAAAATGGAAACCAAACAGTTCCTTAAACCAACCGACCAACCAATCAAACGAGAGAAATAGCACCTCACCTCCATTTTTTGCGGAGACCAAGGCAATGACTCCTGAGAGGAGAAAACGTCCGTAAAAGTGTGAGGCCGGAAAAGCACGGAATCCGGCGGCGTAAAACTCCGGTGATCGTCCCCACCGGCAAAGACGATACCAACTGCCAACATACTAGGCTCTGAGTTGCATCTCTCCAGTATCTTAACCGGCCTCGAAGCCCGGCGAGGCGCCGCCGCAGGAGGACCTGGAGTTCTCCGCCGGCGAGCAGATGGTGACGGACGTGTGGTTCTCCGGTTAGCCGGAATTAATCGCCGGACATCTCTCTCCGACATATACTTGCTCTATCCTTTCTTACTCTTGAAGCTGTGACTTTAAGCTAGCGTGCAAAGGTGGTTGGCATCGTTGGTTGGTTGGTTGGCTACGTCTTTGCAAACACTGCTCTTTCTTGACTTCCCCTTTTTTTTTTCTGAAGATGACGTCTAAACCTTTTTGTTTTCCATTTAATTATTGTGATGGGAGATTTTGAGCACTTGAGCCAAATTCAATGGCTTCAGCTATGGCCCGCTACCGTTTTTTTTTATCCGTTTAAAATTTTAGAACAGATAACAATTTAATATAGTATTAGAGTTCTGATTTAGTAAAATCTTATATTCGATTTTTCTCGCTGGCATACTTAATCCTTCTTTAATACAATGCAGTATGCACGGTATTTTTTTGTGCAATTTGTAATAAAATTGTTGAGCTCGTTCTGTAATAACTTAAACTTTTAGAGTTGATGGTAACTTAACTGATACTATTGAACGTTTACTTCAAATAACTAGTATGATAATCAATAATGTCGCGTGCACTGAGTTATTGCACGCATAAGTTTGTGCGCCTATTGAATGCAGATGCATGATTTGATTTTGATAGGTACATTATTGAATTAAATGCATTAGATGCCTTGAGCAGTTGTATAAAATATATAGATAGTGGCATGCCCCTGTGGTATGCTCAAATGGACAAGCAGTTAATTGCTAACATATTTGTCGAGTGGAAGCCTAGGCAAAAGTAAAAATGATTCTATCTATACGTATAACTTGTCTCCCTTTATATATATACTAGTATTATGTACGTGGGATGCATGTGAACCCTAACACGTGACAAATCAAGATTATAGTATAGAAAAGTTATAACCTTGTGTATTCTGTAGATTATGACAATCAAATTTCTATGATTCAAATATACATGTTAATTTAATTGAAGTCAAAGCGGCAGGTTAAAATCAATATGTATATGCATGATGATTGTTTCTAAAAAAAAGTTATGAATCCATCTAAAAAATGTTAATTGTCTCACAACCACTTTTGTCGCTCACAACTTCTACAGAACGTAGGTGTACCTCAATTAATGGTGGCCGGCCTCCATATGATGGCCTTACCCACCACTTTTTTGAAGTAGAAATAATTATAACTTTATACCGTTGCGTAATCTAAACTAAAAGGCATTTAACAATTAATAAAATAATATTTATCTTTATACCAGCATCTATATAATCATAATTTTTCGACTTTAGCTTTCAATCACTTTTTATTTTTGTGACATTTATATAATTATGTAGTCCAACTTGATAAGCGTAATGGTTATCATGAATGTATCACAGTTGTTCTTCGTCACCTTATTTTATAAAATAGTATTCGTATTTGATTTGAGAAAGATATTCTTATAAGTTTAATATTTAATGCATTTACTCGCTAGATGCAGTGAAATGTTAGTAATTTCGAACCTATAAAACATAAAAATGCCTATCTATTTGCAAATACATGAATACTTTTTTAAATTAATATTGTTATTAGGATTTTCCTTATTGAATAAAAAAGAATTATGTTATGTAGACGAAACAATAACTATGCTATCAATAGCTTCCAATCTCATTAGTGTAATCTTTTGTCACCTGAAATTAATTTAATTCATTATGTTCTCTTTCAGATAACATTAATAGTGGTATAAAGAATTTGTTTTTATTATTTTAAGTTAAGTTCTGATTGCAAATACGTAAAACCGTCCATTCATCTAGTATCCAATTAGACATTGTCTAAACGGGTAATGATAATATAATAAATATAAATAAGATGTGAAGTCATAATAAATTACACAGTCATAACTAGATTGTGTTATTTGTTTGTAACAAAGACTGAATATGCTTGACAAGTGATCATTTACATATTGTGGAATACCTAAGTAAAAGAAATGATAGTCATCTCTATTAATCTTTATTTTTAAGATTCGGATTTTAGAGAAGCAGGAGAGGTGGAGTCACCATTAGCTAGAAGGTTGTGCCGATACTTAATAAAAAATTGATGTGAAATAAGTAATTTCAAGATTTTATTAGCCACATCAAAAAACAAATAAGAAGACGGTGAGAGTATCTATAACAATCAAATGAAGAGAAAGGAAGTTAAGTTGCTCAATATTTTAAAGTGTGCTTAGAAAATTACTAATGTTTGCATGACCAAACCTAAGTCATATAATTAACAGACACACATATATATCTACACAAATATAATAGCAGGTCTTAGAGCCAAGAATAAAAAAGCTGAAGGAAAATATTAATTATTTATTGTTCGTTTGTAATTTTTGTTTTATGTGTTCATTTTCATCATTTTTAAATCCAGTTAGGAAATATGGTTGTGTACTTATATGATTTTGACAAATTCTTTTTAGCTAGTTCTCTGACAATAGGTGAGAGGCAGCGGAAAAAGGTAGGTATTTTCACATTTTCGTATTTTTAGGGTAAGATTTTTTAACAACATAACAAAAAATGGTAAACGTATATGATGAAAAAAATCTTTGTGGTCAAAGTTAATTGTTCTACTTATGTCATGCGATGTGCATGTCTTAACCTTTATAAAGCATTAAGTTGTGAATGAAAATGGAGAAACTTCATTTTAATAATCATAAGTTTTATGAAAAATGAAAGAGATAGTCATGTACTAATTGTAGCATTTATGAGTAGTTGAACAATTGGACTTGTTAAAAAAATCTAGATTATGTGTATCTTAATTGTGTGGCAAGGTAGTAATTTTTAGACATAAGAAGGGTATTGTGGTCCAAAAAATGATTTTCAAGGATTCACACACACACACACACACACACACATATATATATATATATATAGATATATATATATATAAAGGAATCATGTAAAATACTTTCACAGTAAATAGCCTATCAGCAAGGTATAAATTTCGGTCTCAAAGTAAAAGGAACTTTTTCATATCAAAATCTACATAAACAAGAAAGTGAAAAGAATCTTTTTTTTTTTTTTTAAAGTAAAGAGACGTAAATCTTGCGCTTGTGAAAGGTTTAAAAAAATTTAGAACTAATTAGCAAAAAACCAGAGTAAATCAAATTCCTACAAGTCGAGATGCCAAATGTACTCAATAATAACTGTTATAACAATAATAATGATAATCAATTATGTGATAATGTCATGCCATTGTTCTGTGAAATTATAATTCAAAATATCTACCTGGTGGTTTTGCCTTTTCAGAATAGAGAAATTATCCCTTCTAAAACACTTGCTTGAGATGCCCATTTTTGTCTAATTTTGTTGATTTTTAACTTTTTCCGGATGAGTTCCCTGATTTTCCTCTTTTCGCTTCACTTTTGCTATCATATAATCTTCACTTTGATTGAAACAATACTGAAGGGGAAGCCGGTCCCAAAGAAGTGTCTCTTATTTTCAGATCACTTATTCTTACAACGACAGGCATCGTGACCAATTTGGTTTAAATTATCGCTTGGGATACGGACAAATAACATAACTAGTACCATTAAAGAATGGTCAATTGCCTGAATAAATAGAATTCTATCAAGATAACACTCTTATACACTTGCCTCGCCTCAATATCCTTACAACTTTGTGGTGTATTGGGACTCACCTAAATAATCTGATTTTCTGACGAACCATTTCACACCTTGGTGAATCATACAACAAATATTGACCCTGACTTCTAAGATCAGTGCTTGTACACACAAATGACCCTCGTCATCCCAACATCTACCATAGCCAGATTGCCAACATGGGACAAATAAATCCAAGTCAACTAGAGGGACAAAAACTTTAGGATTAACTCTGTTGATACCAACATCTTTTGCATGAATAAAATAGCAATCCAATGCTTTTACATCTTTCTTTGCAACAGACATACATACAGCTCAAGTCCGTGGCCTACTAGATGCCATCACATGGACACTTAAACAGTAGATGAAGCATGTGACGATACTAACGAAGTCTAAATGTTTGCTTCCTCGGCTACCCGGGATTGACGATATTCTTGACATAGTGACACCTATTACGTTTAACCTTTGTATTTTAGTGCGAGACTTCCACTCTTTTTGTGTTGATAAAGCGGCTCCCGAACATCTAAAGGAAGGAAGTTACCTATCTACTTTCGCATATTATGTCCGAACACAATTATATTAAGACTGTATAAAGGAAGGTCTTTTGTCAGAAATATAAATACTTTCTTAATATAGTAAACATTTTTTATCGACTAATAAATAGTCTATCGAGTTATAGACATGTCATGACTACTTCTGACGTCGTAATGCCGAAATATGATGTAAACAGAATATATCTCTATTATTAACATTCAACATCATTCTCTTATAACCAAAAAGAGGCATTGTGTAATTTTTCAAAGCTTGAAAATTAACCCCATAGAATCTAGTGAAGCTTTTATCCAAATATGTCAGGCAATCTTGTAATTGTGTAATCAGGCGGTCGCTCGCTCGCTCTCTCTGTCTCTCTCTCTCACACTCACACATCCGAGCACACAAAATTTGACTTACTCGTCTGACTGGCAGCGTAGCTTTAGATGCACAAGTGAACCACTCCATTTGCTTATATTCGCAAACCTTATTTCAGTTGACATCGACGAGGACCCATTGTTTTAGACATGTCCAGATAACGTGGGGGTGCCTAATTAACATATACCTTCAACTTGGCCTAGTGTGCTGAATGCTTTATTGGTGGCCTGAGGATCATCAGTGCATCTGGTGAAGGCCTCTTCTTATTAGTCAAACAAACCCCCCAATACGAGGATGGAAAATGCAAGTCTCATCCATCCGATTCAAAAACTCAGACCTTAAGCCTCTTACTCTTGCCCATTTTGGCGACCATCTTCCTGCCCAAATATAGCAAATGGTATATGACACTTAAATTTTTAACGCTCTTAGCAAGCGTAATAGCAGTTTATCAGATAAGTAGAAAAGCCGAGCTGCTTCTGTAGAGTAACCTCTTTGATAATCCCACTCCCGAAATTGTCTAGACTCTGCAAGTTTGCCGATTACAAGCTTGTTTCCAGTATCAGAGGCAAAAATGACTTTAGTGCTGCTGAGGTCAACTGCAAACCCATGTCTGCCACACAACACGCCATCGTCAAGAATCGGGAGACGGGTGCTCGAAACAGACTCATATGCCTTCTCAGGCAGACTGAAAACAATAATGCTGCGTGGCCTCAACCTGACAGACTCCTAGTGACGAACCAGGTTGCTCATTGCCTATCCCGGTTGTGATTGTTATTCTACCTAGAGTAAAAGAATTTAAGTGCAAAGTGCATTGTAAGAATCAAGCAAATCATCAAGCAAACATATCAAGGAAAAGTTAGAGATCCACTGACCAACCGGAAAAATGAATCAGCATTAGTATATTTCGCCAAGTTAACTTCAATCATCGAGTTTGTCCTGTCATCAGCTTGAAGATGTTCAGCTATTCAACAATATCCGCTTTACTATCAGTAGTGAGTTTCGAAAATACGAAATGCATGAAGGTCGACGAGGCGCGTCATCTGCTTGATCAATATATCTGAATAAACCTCCTTAAGAACATCCACTGCTGGCCGTTGTCCCACCAACGACTGCATAACTTTGATCTAAAACCCTCGGCTCCATGCTTAGCTCTCTTCTTGGGCCTCTCCTCTTGCCTGAGCCCCGCCTCCCCATTTAAAGAATTTAGTGGTGCTTGCAAGAATCAGCTGGTAAAAACAAATGAATTTGAGCAATGGGTCCTGAGGTGATACATCTTAGAAATGAAAATGGAGAAGATAGATTGGAACAAGCGAAGAATATACGTACCACTTCATGCTCAAGGGATATCAAGTTGACATCATGTGCGTCTTCCACGAGATCATCAATTATGCCAGCCAATTGGTAAATTGATAGAAAAATATGTATCACATCTGGTTCAGCCTGCGCATCCACAATGCGCTCAATCTAAAGCAATTTCCACTGAAAGTGTATATTTAATTGGCTCATTCTTTTCTCAGTGGTACAAGCACCTTAAAATCCTTAAAAGACTTTGAACCACCTGAAATCCTGATCTTCCACCTTCTCCACTTTATAAGACAACTTAAGTGTTTCCAACAGCATATCAATGTGAAAGATGGACATATCATCTAACCCCTTCCTTTTAAGCCTAATACAGAGCAAAGGAACAAGATCCTCGGCCAGACCAGCTCTCTGTTGCAATAAAGAAGCAATCAAGCAATCAATATTTCATCATCTTTTAATGCATTCTAAAAGGACTCTCTAAGTACATTAGGATAATCCATAGTTCCTATACCAACTACTATACTAGTCTACTAAAAACAATGATAAGGCTATCTCCTATAAGGAGTACTTCGGCACTGCAGCATACGAGCAAGTCACTTGATATGGATCGAAAAGATCAGCTTGGAGATAACAGGTGATTTGGAGTTTTGGATCATAAGCAACAACTGTGATCATCAGCCACTTTTCCCCATTTTCCCCCAACCCATAAGACCTATCAGGGATAGAGTAGGGATTGTGGTGGAAAAATGAAAAACAGCATACACTCGTCCAAAAGGTTCCGGTTATTACAATTTCACGGTGGTCAACCAGGGGCACTTGCTTAGACTAAAGTTAAGAAGAATCTTTAACTCTTCCATCTTACTCACTCTTTTCCTGGGCAGAGGGAGCTAACTCCAATGAAGCCTAGCGGGTTTTTGAGCTTGTACATCTGGAGTTATTGGGTAGCGTCAAGCCTTCTGGCACCAGATGTTAGTAATTTTGGGTCTTCCAATTTCTAAAAGTTGTTACTTCAAAAAGGAAATCTGAATAAAGATGAACGATCAGCTCAATTCAAGCTGCTCCGCCTGAAGATAGATACTAACAAAGGAGATAGAGACCACAACCAGGAGACGGAGAAAAATATAAATGATCGTGCACGCATTCAGAAGCACTATGCTCTAATTTCAGAGCTATGCATAATGGATAGACTTATCTCCATGGTTTAGAAATAAGTGAAACTATTCTAAGTTCTAATTTCTAATAAACCATACCTGAGTAGAATTGCGAGAATATCCAAAAGTAAATCAAAGCTCGTAAGCCATGCGCCTTCCTTAGGCTCTATCTCTTCTTGCAATAAGTAAATGATGAATTGTTAGAAGGATGGCGTACTCAGATCAGGAACCTAAATCGATGTGTGATAAATCAACCTCAATGCTGCTTGAGAAGGCTATAAGATAATCTTTTTCCTGCTCATGGAGTTGGCTACCTCCCCTAATCGTAGACTGGCCACAACCATTAACTCCTGAAGAAGAGATCCACGTGAAAGCTATTACAACGTCCAGGTATTCAAGAAACCCAGCTTTGAAATGCCTTTCAGCCTGTAAGAGTAGAAGTGCGCCAAACTCAAGGTACAACATAGTCATCAAACATATTATTATGTCCAAAGTTGCTAAAGGGTACTATTTTCCGTCCTATAAGAAGCCTAGATCCTCGTCTATGCTACAAACAAACCTTTCCACACTCCAACGAGGAGCATAAGAACAATTATGCCTATGAATCTGTGACAGGCCATTCAATGATTCTCTAGTTGGTGAGTTCCCCAACCATCTTCACATGAGAACGGCATATCACAGGCTTGCCATCTCCAGTAGTTAATGTAATGACGATTACCGGGGGGGGTTGAAGTCGGCAAAATTTCCATAACCACCCGTTAGTGTACCATGACTCGCGATTTTGACGAAAATATCAGTAAGGGAAGCATGTGCTTTTGAACAATTTAACCATGACAATGGTGAAGGCCGCCTCTTCGTCACGCCATCTACATCATACGCTTTGTCAGTGAAAAGGTAAATTAGATATCAAGTCAAAAACTAATTTATCACCTCCAAACCATTTATAGGGCAGAATAAGACCACTCAAAAAGTTGGTATCTTGATTGAGAACCAAAAAGGTGTGAAACAGAAGCAGAATCTGTATATTTTGACACGTCAAATTCTATCAGTGCATCTTCTTGACCAAAAAGTTGCTTGGCAAGGGCTTTGTTAAGCTCTGTCCTGCCACAGCCAGGGCTGCCAAGAAGAGAAAGGATCCAAAAGGGCAAAATCCACAACGTGTTCCTGACCTGTTATGCTTTCAGATAACCTTCACCCTAGGCCCACCGATCTCCAGTGGAAGCTCAGAGATCTGAAGAATCAATGGAGCTGAAATGCCAGTCATGGAGCTCGCTACCTACAGTCCAGTTACAGAAAATCAACCTCTCCAGCTACATAAAAAGAAAACTCTAGTGCTGTTCCATCCAACTACTAGCTGGTAACTTAGCCAAACTGTTTTCCTGAACGGCCTTCCTCAATCTCTTGGCATCATCCCACCTCCCAGCAGAGGCATAAATATTGGCAAGAAGAGAACCATAGCCAGTATTATCGGGCTCCAACTCAAAGCAATGTTTAGCTGCAGCCTCCCCAAGCTCGACGTTGTTATGTAAACTGCAAGCAAGAAGCAATGCTCCCCAAACACCAGCATGAGGCTGCACTGGCATGCTCTTTATTAGGTTGTGTGCATCTTCTAAGCGTCCTGCCCGACCCATGAGATCAACCATGATTCCATAATGATCAGCTGATGGCACAACTCCGTACTTCCTCATGGAGAGAAAGTAACAGTAACCTTCTTCCACCAAACCAACATGATTAAGGGCGGTTAATATCCCTGTGAAAGTAACCAAATTTGGGCAAATTTCAGCATTCAGCATCTCCTCAAACAACTGAATGGCATCAGTTTCCCTACTATTGATGCCGCATCCCAAAATCATTGCTGTATAAGCAACCACATCTTTCTTTCGCAAGCTATGAAACAGCTCATTAGCTTTATTGATGCTTCCAGACTTTGCATACAGGTCAATAAAAGCAGTGGCCAAATGATCATCCATTCCAATTCCGAGTTGGCTCATATATGACTGGATCCAAGACCCAAACCCCAAATCACCTAGTTGAGAACAAGCAGATATAACACTAGCCAACGTCATCTTATCAGGTTGAATGTTCACAGTTGGTTGAAGCATCTCATTGAATAGCTGAAGCGCCTCTTTTGGTCGGCTATTTTGAGCACAACAAGCTATCATAGCATTATATAGGAATTGATCTTTCTCAATCATTTGATGAAAAAGCTCACTAGCAGATTGGACATCTCCACTCTTTGAGTATCCAGCAATCATGGTGATGCAAGAAACATTATTTCTTTGGGGCATTGCATCAAAAAAAACCCGTGCTAGTTCTATCTTCCCACAGTTGACGCATCCACTGATCATTGCATTCCATGAAGCTGAATTTCTCTCTGGCATTTGTTGAAATAAAGAGTATGCTTGGTCCATATATCCTGCCCTCCCATAACCTGAAACTATTGAGTTCCAAGATATGACATCCTTATTCGGTGTCGCATCAAACACACTTTGGGCCATTTCCAAGTCCCCAGATTTCAGATACCCAGATAGCATTGAATTCCAAGAAACCACAGTTTTCCCTACCATCTCATCAAACAGTCTATGTGCAGTCACCATATTACCAACTTTGCTATAGAAATCCACAAGAGCTGTTTGCACATAAACATTCTTCCAAAAACCATACTTATGAACTTGAGCATGAATTGAAATCCCACCCACCCAATATACAGTCTTAGCACATGCCTTTAGAGCAGAGGAGACAGCAAATGTGCTTGGAAAGAGTGCCGATCTCTGCATTTGCACATACTGAGCAAATGCTTCTCTGAACTGCCCATAGCGACAGAGAAACTGAATGGTGCATGCCCCGGAGAAAACATCTGGATTTTGCATATGGTGGAGGATTAATTGCAAATATTGAGTAGTGCTCCAACAATAACTGCGGGAATGTCTGAGGATTTGGTGGACTACTAGTTGCTCAAGATCGTTAAGACCATTGATGAGTATCAGCGCATGGATCTGCTTTGCTTGTTTGACTGTCACGGGGTTGTTCAATAGGGTTGTCAATTTTGAAGCTAGCATGTGGAAGATGGGTGCTTGGTGGTTAATTGAAGTTGCTAGTTATGTATCATTTTATTCTTCAACGAGCTGCAAATTACAGCCACACCCGAAATTCTAGATCAGCATGCGAAAGAAATGATGACGAAGTTTCTTGCTGCAATACTAGGGCCAGTAGGGCGTCATTAGTTTGAGCCAAAATATATAAACGAAATTCTGTGATGCTGTGACTAGAATCACAACTTAATGAAGTCAGCTAACTATGGGCAGCACGAGGTGGATGCTTGATTATCGTATATGACCGAATCTACACATATATAAAAAAACAAAAAAAAATACACCAGAATAATAAATTTAGTAATTTCAGCAGAAAAAGTTCAAAGAAGACATCAATTTACAAGTAGGGCGTTCCGGCTAGCTCTCAAAGACATAAGCTCATAATTCTTCCTTGCTATCACCTATTTTAAAACCACATTAGATGTTCCTCCTGAGTTTTAAGGCTCCATGGATTTTCCTTGGACTTGAAATCAAGGATTTGACAAACATAATAAATTTGGTTCTAGAAGGTGGATAATTGGTGCATTAGTTGGTCTTTACTACTAAGTTTATAGGGATAAACTTTAAATAACGCCATCATGATGTTAACACCACAAGGTTCTTAAAGCCATTCAAATATTAGATACTTCATGTAAATTAAGCATATATTCCTACGAGCAGACTCCAAATGAACTAAACTCATTCATTTCAAATGCTTCCTTCCGAATGCAACCTAAGTAAAATTTGCAGAAAGTCATGATAGTTTCCAGCCAAAATACACGAGTTTATGGGCCCATACATCATCGGTGAACCATAGATAAGGACCTGCCCCTCCTAATTTCTAGACTGTAAAACTACTCCATAGGAACCATGCAAAGTATAGTATGATCGCACAACCTAGACAAATGAGAGTCGATGGAAGCAAACCTTTCCCAGCAGAAAAGGCTAGTCTCCATCATAGCATAATGTGCAGGCAGTTTACTGCTTCAAAATTGGCTGTAATTCTTAACTTTAAGGCTTTGTAATTAGGAGATGTGTACTTTGTGAAAAAGACCAAAAAGTAGGAACAGTTTTTCAACAAGCAAAAAGACTTAGAATCATATGAAGATACTTTGGCTAAACAATGAAGCCTGTGGAGCTAGGCTGGTAGAGCACGGGGTAGTTGGGATACTGAAGAAAATTAGCACATTCAGGCTACGCACATTTTGAACTCATTAGTGGAAAAACTGCTAAACGTATGAGGACTTTCCAAGTCACTAACATAAACAATGTCTCTTCGTCCCACAAGATGCCCACTTCATTCTGGGGAATATACTGTTTATCATCATTTGCACCAAAATCTTTCAAGATAGTTTAATGGGGCCGTGATAAGGCTGTTTTACATTGGGTTTTTTTTTTGTTTTTAAGGTGAAATTTCTCTTTTCTATAAGTAAGCTATAAGTCATAGCAGTTGACATCATATCCAGGGTTGAAATCCCAATTCAAATCTACTTAACAACTAAATTCAGCAACTCTGACCAAGTACTAAAATTATCAGACAGGGCCAATTATTTGAAGCTTAATATAACACAATCTTCACTTATGAAAGAGACCAATTCTTATAGTCATTGAGCCTACCTTCCGAACAATGACGTGGCCAAAAGCAAATGCAAACAGCTGATTTTGTTAAAAGGTTCATCCCTTTTAGTAACAATTTCTTTATCAGCATAATTGCAGGGATATAGCAAAGTACAGTCATTCAGGCAATATGTCAAACATGTAACCAAAAATGGACATTAATAATTCACATGCTAACTAATTGAGCTTCAGCACCAAGAAAACCAGTAATACTCAAAATTAATACCGTCTTAGAATAATGGAGACGGCAAACTAACACCAAGAAACAAAGTTCTACAAAATTTCTGATTGGCAACAGTTTATATAATGAGATACCAAGCCCAGGTCACCAAAATACCAAGCCCAAGAGAGAGAGAGAGAGGGCTTGCCTGATGCCATGTCATCAGGCAACACGTGGCGCTCCCCCCCCCCCCAGAAGGTGACGTATGTCACGGTGTGCTTCTCCGGTCGGCTGGAATGAATCGCCGGTAATCTCTCTCTGCCGTATACTCGCTATATCTTTTCTTTGCTCTTGAAGCTGTGTATTTTAGCTTGTTTGCAAGTTTTTTTAGGAGAGAAAAGAGGGGAAAAGAAAGGAAAGTTTTGACTTCTTTTGTCTCTGAATTTTTCCTTTCAAAATTGGGAAGAAATGGAGAGAAAGGAAACTCTCATAAGTAATATTTTTATAAGAACGAATTATGGCTGGTGCCCCGGTTGGAAGAATATTCCTCTTACCCTTTATATAGCGACAATCAATCGTCTTTAAATGTTTCTGGCGACTTTTATTTAGTGACCCTAAAAAATACTCCTAATAATTGTCGCTGAAAGTGTTTTAAGAAAAGTCACTAAAAATATTTAGCGATTATTAATTGTCACTATATACGGGGTTGGAGGAAGATTCCTACAACACGGGTAGGAGCCAAAGTTTGTTCTTTTTATAATGCAAATACTACTCTTGAGCAGTGTTATTAAAAGCGCGCCTAGGCGCCAGGCGCAGCTAGGCTCACATAGCGCGCCTCACCTAGCCTAGGCCCAGCGCGTTCAAGGAGGCGCGCGCCTCGTGCGCCGAGGCGCCCAGGCACTAGGCGCGCAACGGTGGTGGAGGCGCCAAGCTGGGCGCGAGACTTTGTAGCCGTTGGATTTTCTTCACATGGGCGGTGGGCCGTCGATTTTCTCTTTCCTGTTTGTCTTCACAAAGTCAAACCCAAGCTCTCTGTCTCTCTCGCGGTCTTTCACCTCGCATTGCGACCCAAGAATCAAAGACCCAAATCAGTTCTTCACCGTCGGCCGTCGCACTCCTGTCTCTGCTCGCCGGCGCATCCCTCCTTTCCTCCGGCATCTGCGCTCCAGTCGCTGGCCAGCATCGCCTGCTTCAGCCGCCTACTACCCTGCTCTTCAGTCGCCGGCGCATCTCTCCTTTCCTCCGGCGTCTGCGCTCCAGTCGCTGGCCTGCCGCGCCTGCTGCCCTGCTCTTCAGTCGCCGACGTATCTCCCTGCTCTTCAGTCGCCGCCTGCTGCCCTACTCTTCAGTGCCCCTTCGAAAAAGTTTGGAACTTTGGGTTTCTTATTGTCAGGCCCAGAGGTAACCAGTTTGGTTTTCATTTTTTTCATTTAGCACAAAATGAACTTTGGGTTTCTTATTGTCAAGGCCCAGGGGAAATGTATTTTGAGAGTTGTTTGTGAAATAAATTGATTGTACGTAGCAACAATTGAGTGTCAATTGAAGCAATTTTTTTCCTTTTTTAGTTTACGAAATTGACTAGTTTATTTTTTCTAGTGTTTGGAAATTTATTAATTGTCATGTTCTTATTTTTTTTTACATAATTTATTGTTTTAGTGTATTATTATTTATTTATTTAATTTAATTTAATATTGCGCCTCGCTTCGAAAAGGCGCGCACCTGCGCCTTGCGCCTAGGCTCCAGGGACCTTTTGCGCCTTAGGTGCGCCTGCGCCTTTAACAACACTGCCCTTGAGACAATAAAGAAACTTTTAATTAATGACTTTTAGATTTTAGAGTTTCTTATAAGAACTTACCACTTTACTTATAAACAAATGGTTATTAACTCGTGATTGATTATTTTGTTTTTTGTATGACATATAATTAGATTTTGATGTTAGGATGCTTGTAGTCAAGTCATGACTATTTTTCTTTTTTATACTGTGGCATTAATCTGTAATGTAAGACTTATTACATTTGTATGGTATGTACTTTGTATGATGTTATTGATAACTAATTTGTTTCTTCATCAAAATCATGTTCTATTTTAAAATCTCAAAATTCATAATCTTTAAAAGAATTATCACAATATAGTATAAGGGTATATGCATAATCGGGTGTCTTTTTTTTCTTTTCCACTGAACTAAAAAAACAAGAGAAATGAATGATACTTTATTTTTTCTCTTCAACTCACAAACAAGATGAATGATAATTCTTTCTCTTACATTCTCTTCCTTTCTCTTCATTTCTTTTCTTTTCTCTCACCCTTAAACTCGCAAAGTTAGCGTGCAAAGGTACTCGCTTGGCTGCGTTTTTGCTATCTCTGGACTTCCCCGTTTCTCTCATGGTGATGTCTAAACCTCAAAATTCAATGGTTTCAATGTTCTGAACTATTAAATACGGAGTATTTACTTTGTAGGGGTAATAAGAAAATAGAAAAAGTTATGTGTACTGATCTCATGTGCACCTGTTAAATAAAGTATTTATATAAATGACATATAATTTTAATAAGTTTGTTATCGAATTAAATGCATAGATGTCTTGAGCAGTTGAATAAAATGTATAAACGATAACATGCCCCTATCATATGCTCGAATGGACGAATAGTTGATAGTCCACATTTTTATTAAACAGATATAAAAGAAAAACTCTTTTTGGTGTAACACATCTTTTGGCGTTATATAACTATGTACTTAAAATGTTGACACTCAACATCAAAAGAAAATTTTTAATTAACACAAAAGATAATATTTAAATGCTAAATAATTACATAGAAGGTCCTGTTTTGTTTCTATAATTTAAAATCATTCCAAAAAAATGTAGTCAAAATACATCCAAAATTAATGGGTGATATTATGAAAATCATAATATCAAGCATGATAGAGATATATATATATATATATATATATATATATATATATATATATATATATATATTTAAATTTTTTTTTTTTTTTTTTGCACTCATTTTATCGAACGTGGCGATAAATACTTACACTGAATGTTTACTTTTTTTTACAAAATCTATATCGGTATCTTTAGTTTGGCACGCGCATAGTCTTTGTTAAACAAAAACTTATGTGAAGTTGGAAGTGGTTATATACTTTTAACTTACCTCTCTTAGGCACTTTTGCACTAAATATTCTATTACAAAAGTATAATTTTCAGTTTCAAAAGAAAAGAAACTTCTTCATATTAAATTCCACACAAACAAGAAAAAGAAAAGAATAATTTCTTCTAAAGTAAGGAGAAATAAATCTTGCTGTTGTTGTCAAAGGTTTTAAAAAAAATTAGTAGTAATTAGGAAGAAGAAAAAAAAAACCACTGTAAATCAAATTTCTAGCGGTTGAGATTTCAAAGAGTACTACTCAATAATAAGTGTTATAGCAATAATCGTATATTTCTAATTTGAAAGTCATTGCGACCAGTTTGGTTTGAATTACCGCTCGCAAGAAGAACATATGACATGACTGGTAGCATTAGAGAATGGTTGATTGCCTGAATAAATGAAAATCTCACCAAGATAGCACTCTTTAACCCTTGCCTCTGTGTCCTTACAACCTTGTGGTATATTTGGACCCACCTAAATCCAATTTCTCCACAAATTCCGTTCACGCTTTGGTTAATCGTATAATAAATTTTGACTCTAACTTTTAAGATCGCTATTTATACGAACAAATTACCTCATCGCCCTAACACCTATCACAATCAAAATTCTAAAACATCTATCACAATCAAAACTCTAACCTGGGACAAATAAATCCAAATCAAGTAGAGGGACACTTCGAACTGTAGGATTAATCTTGTTGATGCCAACATCTTGTGCTTGCACTCAACCTTCTTTCTTTGACTAAATTAGTCATCCAAATCTTTTACAAGGAAGGTAGCCTCAAAGCAGGACCTGGATTTACTTGCTTACTAAAAGACAACGTTAGATGTGGATCATCATCTATCTATTTCTTTGCAACATACATACATCTCAAGCTCCTTGCCTACTATATTCCATTACATGGGCTCCTTTTTTTTTTTTTTTTTTGACTGTAGGTAAAAATTCTACCAATCATCGTATTATTCATAAGCAAGTAGTACAAGATAGAGTACAATAAAAGAAAAAATAACCGGTGACCGCATCCCCTACAATGTAACCCCAGACAAGGACCGACACATAGTCAGGCGTCCTTGAATATTTGAGAGCGGCTAAAACAAGAACGACTTTATCGCCAAGGAACCTCCACTGAAGACTACACGCATAAAAGATTAGTGCACATTTACCCAAGTCAAGACACTAACTATACACAAGGACAAGACCCAGTCCCGAACCCTACGACCAAAGAAAGGACAAAAAACTAAAAAGAGAACAAAAGCCAAAAAAGACCAAAACCAAGGATCACACAAAAAAGTCAACGAAGCAGCCTACCCGAGCTACACAGCTGTCAGCCGATTACATGGGCTCTTGAAAAACATATCAAGCACATTACGATACTAACAAAATTTTTTTTTTTTTTTTTTTGCTTTTCTCAGCTATTCGGGGACTTGCGATATCCTTGATATAGTGACACCTATCATGTAAGACTTTGCACTTAGTCTGAGATATCACTGTTTTTGTGTTAATAGAGCGGCTCCTGAACGGTTAAAGGAAACAAATTATCTATCTACTCTTGCATGATCATGTCCGAACACGAGTATATCAAGACTGGATAAAGGAAAGTCTTTTTTCAGAAATACAGATACTATCATAATTAAATAAATCTGTTTTTGTGGGCTAGTAAAAATATTTCATTGAGTCATGGACATGTCATGACCACTTCAGACATTGTAATGTTGTGATATGATGTGAACATTGTGCATCTTTAATATCAACACTGTTGTTAGCCTAACCTGGCCGCTCACTTTTGACCACTCTTTGATCCCACTTTTTGAGACACGTCAGCAAATATTTAATGGTCAAACTCCAAACGTCTTTGCCCCGATAAGAGGGCTTAACAGTTGACTTAGCAGGGGCTTGCCTAATTTTTGTTGCCGCCGAAGCTTATAGTTCTCGGCCATGTTACCTAAAAAACATAGAATATTTAATTTGTAGAGGACATATGACTGCTAAACAAAAAAGGTTTACCTTAATTGCCAAAAGAAATGGAAGCAATACATCAAAATTGTGTTCATGCACGATGAACGTCATGGTTAGGTAGCAATACATTATTGCCTCACTCGATAAAGTAATTTGTGATGGAAAACTATATAAGGAGTTGTAGCTATTTTTATACAAGTAAGATAACATCTAACTTTTTTTTCTTGTGATTGAATGAAGGTTATTTTATGGCAATAATTAACGGTGAAGAGACAAGTTCAAAAAAGAATTGAAACCGTAATATTCAATTTTATTCGATTTTTTTAGCGAGGGTTGTTTTACTCTTATAACCTTTTGCAGTGCTAGTGATGAGTTGGTAGTGAGGGCACTATGGAATTTACCATGGCCACAAATTAGGAGGGGATATTATCGGAATAAATTGTTCTAAAAATAATTTAAATGTAATTTTTCAGCCAATAGAATGCAGACACCTAAGTAAAGCGGACAAACATTATGAAACGGATGTATGTTTGTTTAAGAAAATAATTTAATGTCTAAAAGTGGGGTGGTGATGACGAGTCACATGGTCGTGGTTTGAAAGTTCCCACTTCCCCCATATGATGTCAGGTTCTCTGGTTCCCGCATATTTTAACCAACACAACCTGACAATAAAACACCTTCACACACTCGCTTGCCAAAAGATCTTTTATTCGCCCCCCCCTAAATCTCTCCGCCACCGCCAATGTTGCCCTACGCCACCCTCCACGACGCCGAGACCGCCCTCAACCGCAGCCTAACCGCCGCCGAGACCCTCTGGTTCAACTACTCCGCCGACAAGTCCGACTACTTCCTCTACTGCCACAACATCCTCTTCCTCTTCCTCGTCTTCTCTGTCTTCCCCCTCTCCTACCTCCTCCTCGAGTTCCTCTCCCGCAACGTCCGGGCCTACAAAATCCAGCCCAAAGTCAATTTGTCCTACTCCGAGACCTTCAAATGCTACGGGGATGTAATGCGCATGTTCATCCTCGTCGTTGGCCCGCTTCAGCTCGTTTCATACCCTTCTGTCCAAGTAATTTTCTCGCTTCCGATTTTTACTGGACCCTCTCCGCTTCAAGTTTTTTGTCCGCTTCTGATTTTGGCGAATCCCTAGACTGGATTTAAGCATCCGTGTCGCCCTATCAAACAATACTTCACTACTGATGGAGTTCAATTCAGCGTTTACATGTTGAGATCGAACATCTAAACATTGAATTGAATGCTAATTAAGCATAGTTTTGACTACTCAACTTAGGATAAAAGCAATGAGTAGCGAGAATGTTTGCATGTTCATATTTTGTTCTTGAAATTTGCAGAACGCGGAAGGAGACAAAGACTATGACACGGATGGAGTAATGTTATTGATCTAACGAAGTAATTCATTAGTTGGAATTTCACTCTTCTTGTTTATTTTGCAGTTGATTGGGGTTCGGACGAGTTTGCCATTACCGTCGATTTGGGAGGTTGTGGCGCAACTGGCGGTGTATTTCATGGTGGAGGATTTTGGGAACTATTGGATACATCGGTTTTTGCACTGTAAGTGGGGGTATGAGAAGATTCACAAGGTGCACCATGAGTACACGGCGCCGATTGGGTTCGCAGCGCCGTATGCGCACTGGGCCGAGGTGTTGATCCTCGGGATCCCATCATTTTGCGGGCCTGCGATTGCGCCGGGGCATATGATTACGTTTTGGTTGTGGATCGGGTTGAGGCAGATTGAGGCAATTGAGACTCACAGTGGGTACGCGCATGCTTTCTTGAAACTGCCTTTTTATCTTCGTTTGATGATTGCCATTTTCTTCTTTTCGGCTATTTCACTAAAATGATGTCCAGACTTTTGTTTACTGTTAAGTTTCTCTTTTCTCAAGTTGATTTCCGTAAAGGTAACGATCACGGTGGGATCATCAACAGTGGACTAACTTTTCTTCACAAACAGAAGGATCGGGAGAGCCTTATGCTTTTTAATCTCTTTCTCTCTGGAGTTATGCCCCCACACCTTTGGTCCCCACATATCATTTTTGCCCAGTGATTAGCCGCAAATGTTCCAGCTTTATCAGTCTTTTGTTGAGTTACAAAGTTTAATTTGATACCGAATGCACCTTCACTCCCTTGGTGTTGGTTAAATTCCAGACTAAAATGTATTATAACTCACTGACTGGTGGAACAAGGTTGTTCCACCCTTAGTCCGCTTGGAGGACTCCCCGGTTTTCAACCTAGTGCAGGAACTGAATAAGAAAATTGAGAGAATCCTTGCGATTAGGGCTTTGCATTGGAGAGGTGCATTTCTGAGGATATATTCAATCTTTAAGACGGATCTCTTTGGCTATTTCTAAAGGATCCAAGTTCTTAAATTTACTCATTTCCCTCAACCGCTGTAGACTTCTTCAAGGTTCATGTAGATATTACTTTTTGGATGTACGTTGTGGCTTTTATGCTGCATTGCCTTCTTCATCTTTTAGACGGATCTCTTTGGCTATTTCTAAAGGACTCAAGTTCTTAAATTTACTCATTTCCTTTGGTAGCTGTAGACTCCTTCAAGGTTAATGTAGATATTACTTTTTGGATGTACGTCGTGGCTTTTATGCTGCATTGCCTTCTTCATCTTCCCCCCAACCCTCCACAAGAGTAATTGCATGTTACACTAGTCAAAGGAAGTCCTTGATGTGTTTATCAGCTTTTGCTAATATGCATATGCAGATTTGAAATTCTGGAAAAGTGGACAGATTGGATTAGATTTGATTTTTTTGATTTTCGTGCTGCTTTTGGTCTTAAACTTTCAGCTAGTCAATGGGATAATTAGGTGTATCAGGAAAAAGATCTTGACATGATTGGTGGGGTTCTTTGAGGTCAAGTTTTACGGTCAATATAAGTGCCTCTACCATGATGTAGAATAAAACCAAAAGTGATTCTATTTCGAAGTTGAGGGAAGGCATCAAGAAAGGAATTATTTTTTGCATGTCTTCTCCTTTGTTTTCAAACTTTTTTAGTTTCAGCAATGATTGCTTGAATGAAATTTTAAAAGAAAAGGGATATCCTTATCTTCTTCTTCCCCTCTTTTCCAGTCCATTTCAATGTCAGCCACCATCCTACTATTGTTTGATATGAACGGGCTATGTATTTGCTAGACTGTCGATATCTTTTGCCTCTTCATAACTTTAGAAGGTGACAAGGACGAAAATAGACCTACTTTGTTAAGAAGGTTACAGAAACTTGAGCCTAGTGATATCGGGCTCGTTTAAGAAGTGGGTGGGAAATGTATGGTTCAAAACGGTGACTTCTTGGGTTCTATCCTCTATGTATGCTTCAATGGCGGGTTCCTTTGTTATGTAAACCTTTGTACAGTGACTAGAGTCTAGCTTTCATCCGTATTTCCTATTTGTTAGTACATGTTAACACCATCCGTATTTCCTAATTGTAAGTACATGTAAACACGTGTACACACTCACTCTTTAATAATGTGTCCTAAGCAGGAGTCTGTACTAATTAGGTTGGTATGGGAGTAACTGGCTGGTCATATTTGGTATTAAAATTGATAATTATAGGTCAATTGGACGTGTATGGTGTGGTTGTAAGTTTGGGTTGTACTTATAATCCAATGGGTTGGAGATAAATTGAAAGTAGAGATAAGTTGGTTGGTTACGTGATGTGAGAGTAATGGGCTAGTTACATGACATGAAGTATGTGTTGCTGCATTGGTTCGGGTCTCTCACTCACTGTGCTTGGTTGCAGGTTGGGGCCCCCCCCCCCCCTTCCACATTACATAACCCAGAACCAATAACAAAGAAGTTAAAGTTGTCTATAGTGAAAATCTGGTGTGTCTTAGCAAGAAAAACTAATTAAACTTCGTCGCTGCTTTATATTTGAATGATGTTATTTGTCTGTAATTTTGCTTCACATATATGAACACCAATCTAGCTGCAAAATATGTTTATTGAATTGACATGTCAGTAGTGTTAAAATATCTGTGTGAGCCATACTTCTTTGGTAGGACTTTATCCGGATGTGTTGTTCTGTTTATCTTTCACACATATAATCAAAATCTGATGGAATTCAAAAAATTAAAATCAATTACTATTTCATGGAAGAAGGTCCAATTTCTTAGCACTAGAACCACAAGGATAAAGAGATTCAACATAATCAAATCTTTGGCATTATGTTTTACCGCATCTATCTATGTAAATAATAGTTGGGACTTGGGGTTGAATTTAAATATGCTGAGGGTAGTAATTTGTCCGCCTAGCTGTCTACATATAATTTGGTGAAGGGAAAGCCAATTGCATAGTCAAAAGACCATTCCTGGCACTCGTAAGGAGCACCTGGGGAATGCCAGCGGTTGAGATGAAGCTGGGCAAAAATGAAACCACTTCAAAGGACTCAAAATGTGCTTAACTTTGTGATTTGTTCTGTTATCTCCAGCTCCCTATTACCTTTGATGAGTCCTCTTTTAAACTTCAGTACGTCTTATCTGTGCTTCACAAGAATTCTCTTTATGATGCTTTCTAGACATCCTTCTTTTTTTGAATAGCAGAGACACTTAGAGTGCGTTATAATCACCTGTTGTCGCCATCCAGGTACGACTTCCCTTGGAGTCCCACAAAATATATTCCATTTTACGGTGGTGCGGATTACCATGATTATCACCATTATGTTGGGGGACAAAGCCAGAGTAACTTTGCTTCAGTGTTCACCTACTGTGATTACATCTATGGTACTGACAAGGTATACACATTTTCATGACTGGTCTTAAAGATTTTATATTTTTCGAATGGATAGAAACCCTAGTAATGACCTATTTATGTCATCAGGGTTACCGGTACCAAAAGAAACTCCTTCGACAGGTAACCCTCGAGCTCCTTATTTTTCTTTTGATTGCTGACTTGTTACTAATTAACTTGATTGGCATTCTTCCACTTCTTTTATGTATGAGTGTCGTCTCGTATACTGGTTGAATGGGGTTGAGTGAAGTAGACTGTTGATCAGGTTTCTTGGTCTTTCATATTTGGTGGAGAACAAAAGTGGTTTCCGGGCATTATGTTTTCAAGTTACCTTGGCATCATTTCGTAATTTGATTGTTCTCTTTGGTGCATATTCGTTTGTTCTCTTTGGTGCATATTTGTTTGTTTTGACTACTCATGGTGGGTCATATGTTCTGCAAGGAGATGGCAACTCATGCCTTCTTCTAAGTTTAAGTTGGTATGTGGAAATAATCCAGCATTTTTTTTTTTTTTTTTGTCGTGCACGTTTATTCTAACCAATCCTATGTTGATCCAATTCAGATGAAAGAGGGATCAAAAAGCAGTAGCGTACAAAATGGAGGCTCTTACAGTGTCCTTGCTCAAGATCTTAAATCTGAGTAGTATTGGGACATAAGAACCCTTTCTGGAAGGATTTCCGCGGTATGCCTCCCGCTTGTGACAATGTTTTCTGAAACCTTCTGTTTCGAGCTGGCATCATTGGGTAGTTACTTTGCTAGTCAGGTAAATAGGAAGTGCTGGTTCTTGTTGAGAGGGAGCTAGGGGGTCCGTGACAATGTGTTCTTTTGTGTAGTTTTGGACGAAGATTTTAAATATCTAGTAACCCAAACCTCTCTCTTTTGGCAGATGGTTAAAATCAATTTCAAATGATGTCGAGTTTTATTCTGTTGCTTACATACTGTTTAAGCTGATGTGTGCCTGCTGTGTTTTTTTTTTTTTTTATGACTTTCTAGAGGCATCGAAGAGAGAGTGTTGAAAATCACTCTTAGAGTCAGAACAAGGCAGAAGTGAGAAAGTTGCTTTGGCAAAATGTTGGGACCAAAATCTTACAGCTTATGAGTGTGATATCTGCATTAAGTTTTTGGCCTTCTTGCTTAACTTCAGCTCAAGAAATGCAAGAAGGTTAGATCAATCCTTGTTTTGATATAGAAAAGTCAGTTCACAGGCTTATGTTCTATGTGGATACTGGAAAGGCATAAATATTTAGCTTGTGAGATTCAGACAGAAAATGGAAAGTCAGTTGATAGACTTGATACAGAGGAATGTTTTAACTTATGCTCTACTTAGTGTGTGTGTGGGGGTGGGGGCATTAAGATTTGGAAAGGAAATGTGAAAAGTCTGCACTGAAAGTGCCAACAAATTAAAAATCTCATGTCCGGAAGAACGTAGGAGTATGATACGTCGGTGATGACCACGTTTCATAATGGATTAGCATTTGCCCTGTGAGCCTAATCCGGGAACAAACTGGAAAAATCTTTCTTATCTGTTGATTGAATTTATATCTGCATAACTCCTAGCTCATCACAGCAGCAGCCTTATGCTGCGTAATGTTGTCTTTGCGAGTACATACTACGAAGTGGCAGAGTTGTGCAAGATGAAATGATGAATGACCAAATTCAGAGCTCCCAGTGACCACTTTTTAGGATAGTAGGAACTATTTACAGTCGAAAGTTATCCGCCAAATTGGCGTAATTGCTGTCAATTGGAATCTGTGAATCCGGGTAGTAGGTGCTTGACCTGAATCCACCTAAAGAAACTGTTGGCACGTAACAGTTCTGGGCCAGAACTTCTGGCTAAGGCTTCCCTTTCTAGCGAGTAATTATGGCAGCTATGATTATGATAACTTGTAACCCCATCTGCAGTGACCTGAATAGCTGAACAAAGCTGACAGTCCGATCCATAACCCACCAAATCCAAAGTGACCTTGCTCGTGCAAGATTACTGACTATTCGAGAGAGGAAGGTTGATGAAAGGGTTGTTTCCCTTCATCCTCGATGATGATCTTTTCTCTTTTTCAAGCACTACATAGTTTTGGTTCGTCTTCTTTTGAAGCACTAACATAACAAACTGCAACAGTGATGTTGTAACCATAAACAGGCAACTACTGATGCTAGACTCCACATTCCAAGGAAACGACCATGATGACAGAATTAGATCCTTGCGTAAACTAGCCAAGTCTGCGAGAAGTGGAAATATAGAATGGTCCAATATTACTTTGGACGTCCCAGTTTCTTATCTTAACTTTTTGGCGTTTGTGTTTTGGAGATCGAAAAGTGTTTATGAGCTTAACTCGGTCACATTGCATGAGACTCTTGCCATCGCGGAGTCTGAACGCAGCTTTTTCATATGACAGTGATTGAGTCTATTTTCACGTTTTAACCGCCACAATATGATGGAGCAAAACCCTTTGTGTATGGACTTGCGCTTCTTTCTTATTGCTTAGATCTAAGGCCGACTGCTATCATCTAAGGAATCTTCCTCAAACTTTCATCTAAGACATATGATTACTTAGAGAAATGGGTAGAACACTTTTTTATTTGTGCTTAAAGATAACAAATTGTCACTGAAATGCACTTTTTAGCTTCAGAAAAGTGAAAACCAAGTAAAACTACTATCATAACTTCGGTTCTTCCCAAAACAACATCTTATCTCCGTCCCTCAAGAAAACTGTTGGTAAATGAGAAATATTTATTCTTATTTTAAAATTTCACTGTCATTGCAAGAAGCCCGTCTAGCTCAGTTGGTAGAGCGCAAGGCTCTTAACCTTGTGGTCGTGGGTTCGAGCCCCACGGTGGGCGTTTCGTTTTTCCTTTTTCACAGTGTTATTAATTCTATTTTTTGCATTCAAGATTTGGCTAAATATAAGACACCGACACTTTGGCCTTAAGCAAAAAGTGTATTTATTTAATATAAACCGTATATAAAGAGCTTGAAAATCCAGATACTTTTACTGCCCGCGAGTCGTCATATGCTTTTAAAGTAATCGATGTCCAGACCAGCTTCACGCTTTTACAATCTAACTGTCCAAGTCAAAAAGTGGAAGAGAATTCTAGAAAAAATAACCAATGCTTTATTTTGAGTCGAGCAGTTCATTATTTTTCAGGTGATGGGTTTGGACCACAATGGAATTCATTCATTTTAACTAATGCTTATTTTTGGGCCCATTGAATTTTTGGACCATAATAGGCATGCCGCCGGCAATCAATTCGAGGCGATCGAACAGGATGAGAAAAGCACCACGAGATCCCTTTGCCTGAAATTTTTTGTGGGGAAGAATTGGGCCAAAACACGTGAAGGGCCCAAAGTGCCGGATGAGAAATCAACACCCAGAGATGTCACAATTGCCTTAGGATCGAAGCAATTCAGGGATGTAGGCCATATTCGATCGGAGATGATAGGGGAATCAAGTTCTAATTCCGATGTCCAGGGGCACAAACAAGATCCAACCTGAGAGATAAGGTGAAATGTAGATAAAAAACATTGAAAATTCTTGGGAAGAGGTAGTAAGTCTTAGAATTCAAGATGCCGTGAATTTTCATACAAAGTTCTTACAAATTGGGAGCAAAATGGAGATATTAATGCATGAAAGTGCCAAATTAAAGGAAGAAGTAAATGCATTGAAAGCCGAAGGAGAGAATCCAAGGCATGAAAATCAAGAACAGACCGTGTGAACCGGGCATTTTGGCCGTGGGTAGAGCGCAAGGCTCTTAACCTTGTGGTCGTGGGTTCAAACCCCGCGGTGGGCGTTTCGCTTCATTTTTCCTTTTTCACAGTGTTATTAATTCAATTTTTTGCATTCAAGATTTGGCTATATATATAAGACTCTGACACTTTGGCCTTAAGCAAGAAGTTATTCATTCAATATAAACCGTATATAAAGAGCTTGAAAATCCAGATACTTTTACTGTCCCAAGCCGTCATATGCTTCTAAAGTAATCAGTAGGGGAGCGTTCCGCCTTAGAGGGAAGCACAAGGATGCTTGTTCCTGATTTAACAATAGGTGAGGTATAGAGTGTTTAGCTAGAAAAAAATTCCCTGCAAATCCTACCAACATTGATCTGTGTGATGCTTGGGATATAGATAAGAAAATTATGTTATTGTAAGGATGTGTATAGCACTTGAAATGTGAGATAGAGATGAGAAATATGTAGCTGTGAAAATTGTTCTATCACTTGTATATGTGAGTTGTTTTGATAATAATACATGAGACCTTTTATCCAAAAAATAATTTTAATTTCTTAGGACATAATTCCTAATCTTCTTGGGCTCTTTGATCACAATTGCAAATGAACTTTTCTCTCACTAGCTCTAAACTTTAAAGGGTTATGTGATCCTCGAGGCCCTCGAATATTTATCTGAAACGCTCATGTTTCATACCATCCATAACATTATTATGTTGCTATGCCTTTAAAATCAATACTCAATAGGTTACATAAAGTCTGAGCACCCCTATGGTATCATATTTCTATATTTTTTTTTTGAACAAATTGTATTAATGTAATTAATTAACGATTTCAAACTAAAGGCAATACCCAAACGGGAACCCTGGAAACAACAGAGACAACGCATCCGGTCAAAAGATCTATGAGAATAACGGCCAACATGGTCTTAGAGGAAAGCAAAGTAAACATAAGGATTGCTCGTATTTGGGAGTACCAAATTAAGGGGTAGCGAAAACGGGATGACACAAGAAAATGCAACAAATCCCTAGCTCCCATTGAAATGATCTCGCTATTTCTTAAGTCTATCTCCCATGCCGCTCAATTTGTTTTTACTTGTTTATTTTGAGCATAACTAAATACAATTTACGAGGCGTAAAAAAAGCAAAGTCGTTGCGTCAACTTTGCCCCCAGAGCCTACAAAGTCACACCGTCACTTAAAACAACATTTCCTAAAAAAATAAACGTGCCTTATAGTCGGGATTAAAACTATACCATCTCCTCTTTTTAAATAAGCCACAGAAATAAATCTTGCAACATTGGAGTATGTGCTGCTCTCCAAAGACTGGGGTAGACACTAGACACTAGACACAAAGAAGGTTGTAGTAAGCAATGCCGCTGATGGGGACATGCTGAAAGGCATGTTTTCTGAATTTCCATACGTCTGAGGTATACTTTTCACTCATACTTGTTATGCAGCGCTGGAGCCAAGGACCCTTTCAAGGGCAGAAAGTGAAGCAGATTTAAGGTATCTTTCAAGAGAATGGTCCTCTCCCGAGTTTAAAGCAAAGCCTGAAATGGTGAGTGACAGTTAAGACTTGTGCAGATATTCATGTGTAACATATTGACAAATATCACATCACGGTTTGCTAGTT
>JAVXUO010001728.1:0-364074 GCA_033065855.1 Escallonia rubra
ATCTGTTTTTGTGGGCTAGTAAAAATATTTCATTGAGTCATGGACATGTCATGACCACTTCAGACATTGTAATGTTGTGATATGATGTGAACATTGTGCATCTTTAATATCAACACTGTTGTTAGCCTAACCTGGCTGCTCACTTTTGACCACTCTTTGATCCCACTTTTTGAGACACGTCAGCAAATATTTAATGGTCAAACTCCAAACGTCTTTGCCCCGATAAGAGGGCTTAACAGTTGACTTAGCAGGGGCTTGCCTAATTTTTGTTGCCGCCGAAGCTTATAGTTCTCGGCCATGTTACCTAAAAAACATAGAATATTTAATTTGTAGAGGACATATGTCTGCTAAACAAAAAAGGTTTACCTTAATTGCCAAAAGAAATGGAAGCAATACATCAAAATTGTGTTCATGCACGATGAACGTCATGGTTCGGTGCCTCACTCGATAAAGTAATTTGTGATGGAAAACTATATAAGGAGTTGTAGCTATCTTTATACAAGCAAGATAACATCTAACTTTTTTTCTTGTGATTGAATGAAGGTTATTTTATGGCAATAATTAATGGTGAAGAGACAAGTTCAAAAAAGAATCGAAACCGTCATATTCTATTTTTTTTAGCGAAGGTTGTTTTACTCTTATAACCTTTTGCAGTGCTAGTTATGAGTTGGTAGTGAGGGCACTATGGAATTTACCATGGCCACAAATTAGGAGGGGATATTATCGGAATAAATTGTTCTAAAAATAATTTAAATTTTATTTTTTCAGCCAATAGAATGCAGACAGCTAAGTAAAGCGGACAAACATTATGAAACGGATGTATGTTTGTTTAAGAAAATAATTTAATGTCTAAAAGTGGGGTGGTGATGACGAGTCACATGGTCGTGGTTTGAAAGTTCCCACTTCCCCCATATAATGTCAGGTTCTCTGGTTCCCGCATATTTTAACCAACACAACCTGACAATAAAACACCTTCACACACTCGCTTGCCAAAAGATCTTTTATTCGCCCCCCCTAAATCTCTCCGCCACCGCCAATGTTGCCCTACGCCACCCTCCACGACGCCGAGACCGCCCTCAACCGCAGCCTAACCGCCGCCGAGACCCTCTGGTTCAACTACTCCGCCGACAAGTCCGACTACTTCCTCTACTGCCACAACATCCTCTTCCTCTTCCTCGTCTTCTCTGTCTTCCCCCTCTCCTACCTCCTCCTCGAGTTCCTCTCCCGCAACGTCCGGGCCTACAAAATCCAGCCCAAAGTCAATTTGTCCTACTCCGAGACCTTCAAATGCTACGGGGACGTAATGCGCATGTTCATCCTCGTCGTTGGTCCGCTTCAGCTCGTTTCATACCCTTCTGTCCAAGTAATTTTCTCGCTTCCAATTATTACTGGACCCTCTCCGCTTCAAGTTTTTTGTCCGCTTCTGATTTTGGCGAATCCCTTGACTGGATTTAAGCATCCGTGTCGCCCTATCAAACAATACTTCACTACTGATGGAGTTCAATTCAGCGTTTACATGTTGAGATCGAACATCTAAACATTGAATTGAATGCTAATTAAGCATAGTTTTGACTACTCAAATTGGGATAAAAGCAATGAGTAGCGAGAATGTTTGCATGTTCATATTTTGTTCTTGAAATTTGCAGAACGCGGAAGGAGACAAAGACTATGACACGGATGGAGTAATGTTATTGATCTAACGAAGTAATTCATTAGTTGGAATTTCACTCTTCTTGTTTATTTTGCAGTTGATTGGGGTTCGGACGAGTTTGCCATTACCGTCGATTTGGGAGGTTGTGGCGCAACTGGCGGTGTATTTCATGGTGGAGGATTTTGGGAACTATTGGATACATCGGTTTTTGCACTGTAAGTGGGGGTATGAGAAGATTCACAAGGTGCACCATGAGTACACGGCGCCGATTGGGTTCGCAGCGCCGTATGCGCACTGGGCCGAGGTGTTGATCCTCGGGATCCCATCATTTTGCGGGCCTGCGATTGCGCCGGGGCATATGATTACGTTTTGGTTGTGGATCGGGTTGAGGCAGATTGAGGCAATTGAGACTCACAGTGGGTACGCGCATGCTTTCTTGAAACTGCCTTTTTATCTTCGTTTGATGATTGCCATTTTCTTCTTTTCGGCTATTTCACTAAAATGATGTCCAGACTTTTGTTTACTGTTAAGTTTCTCTTTTCTCAAGTTGATTTCCGTAAAGGTAACGATCACGGTGGGATCATCAACAGTGGACTAACTTTTCTTCACAAACAGAAGGATCGGGAGAGCCTTATGCTTTTTAATCTCTTTCTCTCTGGAGTTATGCCCCCACACCTTTGGTCCCCACATATCATTTTTGCCCAGTGATTAGCCGCAAATGTTCCAGCTTTATCAGTCTTTTGTTGAGTTACAAAGTTTAATTTGATACCGAATGCACCTTCACTCCCTTGGTGTTGGTTAAATTCCAGACTAAAATGTATTATAACTCACTGACTGGTGGAACAAGGTTGTTCCACCCTTAGTCCGCTTGGAGGACTCCCCGGTTTTCAACCTAGTGCAGGAACTGAATAAGAAAATTGAGAGAATCCTTGCGATTAGGGCTTTGCATTGGAGAGGTGCATTTCTGAGGATATATTCAATCTTTAAGACGGATCTCTTTGGCTATTTCTAAAGGATCCAAGTTCTTAAATTTACTCATTTCCCTCAACCGCTGTAGACTTCTTCAAGGTTCATGTAGATATTACTTTTTGGATGTACGTTGTGGCTTTTATGCTGCATTGCCTTCTTCATCTTTTAGACGGATCTCTTTGGCTATTTCTAAAGGACTCAAGTTCTTAAATTTACTCATTTCCTTTGGTAGCTGTAGACTCCTTCAAGGTTAATGTAGATATTACTTTTTGGATGTACGTCGTGGCTTTTATGCTGCATTGCCTTCTTCATCTTCCCCCCCAACCCTCCACAAGAGTAATTGCATGTTACACTAGTCAAAGGAAGTCCTTGATGTGTTTATCAGCTTTTGCTAATATGCATATGCAGATTTGAAATTCTGGAAAAGTGGACAGATTGGATTAGATTTGATTTTTTTGATTTTCGTGCTGCTTTTGGTCTTAAACTTTCAGCTAGTCAATGGGATAATTAGGTGTATCAGGAAAAAGATCTTGACATGATTGGTGGGGTTCTTTGAGGTCAAGTTTTACGGTCAATATAAGTGCCTCTACCATGATGTAGAATAAAACCAAAGGTGATTCTATTTCGAAGTTGAGGGAAGGCATCAAGAAAGGAATTATTTTTTGCATGTCTTCTCCTTTGTTTTCAAACTTTTTTAGTTTCAGCAATGATTGCTTGAATGAAATTTTAAAAGAAAAGGGATATCCTTATCTTCTTCTTCCCCTCTTTTCCAGTCCATTTCAATGTCAGCCACCATCCTACTATTGTTTGATATGAACGGGCTATGTATTTGCTAGACTGTCGATATCTTTTGCCTCTTCATAACTTTAGAAGGTGACAAGGACGAAAATAGACCTACTTTGTTAAGAAGGTTACAGAAACTTGAGCCTAGTGATATCGGGCTCGTTTAAGAAGTGGGTGGGAAATGTATGGTTCAAAACGGTGACTTCTTGGGTTCTATCCTCTATGTATGCTTCAATGGCGGGTTCCTTTGTTATGTAAACTTATGTACAGTGACTACAGTCTGGATTTCATCCGTATTTCCTAATTGTAAGTACATGAAAACACCATCCGTATTTCCTAATTGTAAGTACATGTAAACACGTGTACACACTCACTCTTTAATAATGTGTCCTAAGCAGGAGTCTGTACTAATTAGGTTGGTATGGGAGTAACTGGCTGGTCATATTTGGTATTAAAATTGATAATTATAGGTCAATTGGACGTGTATGGTGTGGTTGTAAGTTTGGGTTGTACTTATAATCCAATGGGTTGGAGATAAATTGAAAGTAGAGATAAGTTGGTTGGTTACGTGATGTGAGAGTAATGAGCTAGTTACATGACATGAAGTATGTGTTGCTGCATTGGTTCGGGTCTCTCACTCACTGTGCTTGGTTGCAGGTTGGGTCCCCCCCCCCCCCCTTCCACATTACATAACCCAGAACCAATAACAAAGAAGTTAAAGTTGTCTATAGTGAAAATCTGGTGTGTCTTAGCAAGAAAAACTAATTAAACTTCGTCGCTGCTTTATATTTGAATGATGTTATTTGTCTGTAATTTTGCTTCACATATATGAACACCAATCTAGCTGCAAAATATGTTTATTGAATTGACATGTCAGTAGTGTTAAAATATCTGTGTGAGCCATACTTCTTTGGTAGGACTTTATCCGGATGTGTTGTTCTGTTTATCTTTCACACATATAATCAAAATCTGATGGAATTCAAAAAATTAAAATCAATTACTATTTCATGGAAGAAGGTCCAATTTCTTAGCACTAGAACCACAAGGATAAAGAGATTCAACATAATCAAATCTTTGGCATTATGTTTTACCGCATCTATCTATGTAAATAATAGTTGGGACTTGGGGTTGAATTTAAATATGCTGAAGTTAGTAATTTATCTCCCTAGCTTTCGACATATAATTTGGTGAAGGGAAAGCCAATTGCATAGTCAAAAGACCATTCCTGGCACTCGTAAGGAGCACCTGGGGAATGCCAGCGGTTGAGATGAAGCTGGGCAAAAATGAAACCACTTCAAAGGACTCAAAATGTGCTTAACTTTGTGATTTGTTCTGTTATCTCCAGCTCCCTATTACCTTTGATGAGTCCTCTTTTAAACTTCAGTACGTCTTATCTGTGCTTCACAAGAATTCTCTTTATGATGCTTTCTAGACATCCTTCTTTTTTTGAATAGCAGAGACACTTAGAGTGCGTTATAATCACCTGTTGTCGCCATCCAGGTACGACTTCCCTTGGAGTCCCACAAAATATATTCCATTTTACGGTGGTGCGGATTACCATGATTATCACCATTATGTTGGGGGACAAAGCCAGAGTAACTTTGCTTCAGTGTTCACCTACTGTGATTACATCTATGGTACTGACAAGGTATACACATTTTCATGACTGGTCTTAAAGATTTTATATTTTTCGAATGGATAGAAACCCTAGTAATGACCTATTTATGTCATCAGGGTTACCGGTACCAAAAGAAACTCCTTCGACAGGTAACCCTCGAGCTCCTTATTTTTCTTTTGATTGCTGACTTGTAACTAATTAACTTGATTGGCATTCTTCCACTTCTTTTATGTATGAGTGTCGTCTCGTATACTGGTTGAATGGGGTTGAGTGAAGTAGACTGTTGATCAGTTTTCTTGGTCTTTCATATTTGGTGGAGAACAAAAGTGGTTTCCGGGCATTATGTTTTCAAGTTACCTTGGCATCATTTCGTAATTTGATTGTTCTCTTTGGTGCATATTCGTTTGTTCTCTTTGGTGCATATTTGTTTGTTTTGACTACTCATGGTGGGTCATATGTTCTGCAAGGAGATGGCAACTCATGCCTTCTTCTAAGTTTAAGTTGGTATGTGGAAATAATCCAGCATTTTTTATTTTTTTTTGTCGTGCACGTTTATTCTAACCAATCCTATGTTGATCCAATTCAGATGAAAGAGGGATCAAAAAGCAGTAGCGTACAAAATGGAGGCTCTTACAGTGTCCTTGCTCAAGATCTTAAATCTGAGTAGTATTGGGACATAAGAACCCTTTCTGGAAGGATTTCCGCGGTATGCCTCCCGCTTGTGACAATGTTTTCTGAAACCTTCTGTTTCGAGCTGGCATCATTGGGTAGTTACTTTGCTAGTCAGGTAAATAGGAAGTACTGGTTCTGGTTGAGAGTGAACTAGGGGGTCCTTGACAACGTGTTCTTTTGTGTAGTTTTGGACGAAGATTTTAAATATCTAGTAACCCAAACCTCTCTCTTTTGGCAGATGGTTAAAATCAATTTCAAATGATGTCGAGTTTTATTCTGTTGCTTACATACTGTTTAAGCTGATGTGTGCCTGCTGTGTTTTTTGCCGTCACTATGACTTTCTAGAGGCATCGAAGAGAGAGTGTTGAAAATCACTCTTAGAGTCAGAACAAGGCAGAAGTGAGAAAGTTGCTTTGGCAAAATGTTGGGACCAAAATCTTACAGCTTATGAGTGTGATATCTGCATTAAGTTTTTGGCCTTCTTGCTTAACTTCAGCACAAGAAATGCAAGAAGGTTAGATCAATCCTTGTTTTGATATAGAAAAGTCAGTTCACAGGCTTATGTTCTATGTGGATACTGGAAAGGCATAAATATTTAGCTTGTGAGATTCAGACAGAAAATGGAAAGTCAGTTGATAGACTTGATACAGAGGAATGTTTTAACTTATGCTCTACTTAGTGTGTGTGTGGGGGTGGGGGCATTAAGATTTGGAAAGGAAATGTGAAAAGTCTGCACTGAAAGTGCCAACAAATTAAAAATCTCATGTCCGGAAGAACGTAGGAGTATGATACGTCGGTGATGACCACGTTTCATAATGGATTAGCATTTGCCCTGTGAGCCTAATCCGGGAACAAACTGGAAAAATCTTTCTTATCTGTTGATTGAATTTATATCTGCATAACTCCTAGCTCATCACAGCAGCAGCCTTATGCTGCGTAATGTTGTCTTTGCGAGTACATACTACGAAGTGGCAGAGTTGTGCAAGATGAAATGATGAATGACCAAATTCAGAGCTCCCAGTGACCGCTTTTTAGGATAGTAGGAACTATTTACAGTCGAAAGTTATCCGCCAAATTGGCGTAATTGCTGTCAATTGGAATCTGTGAATCCGGGTAGTAGGTGCTTGACCTGAATCCACCTAAAGAAACTGTTGGCACGTAACAGTTCTGGGCCAGAACTTCTGGCGAAGGCTTCCCTTTCTAGCGAGTAATTATGGTAGCTATGATTATGATAACTTGTAACCCCATCTGCAGTGACCTGAATAGCTGAACAAAGCTGACAGTCCGATCCATAACCCACCAAATCCAAAGTGACCTTGCTCGTGCAAGATTACTGACTATTCGAGAGAGGAAGGTTGATGAAAGGGTTGTTTCCCTTCATCCTCGATGATGATCTTTTCTCTTTTTCAAGCACTACATAGTTTTGGTTCGTCTTCTTTTGAAGCACTAACATAACAAACTGCAACAGTGATGTTGTAACCATAAACAGGCAACTACTGATGCTAGACTCCACATTCCAAGGAAACGACCATGATGACAGAATTAGATCCTTGCGTAAACTAGCCAAGTCTGCGAGAAGTGGAAATATAGAATGGTCCAATATTACTTTGGACGTCCCAGTTTCTTATATTAAATTTTTGGCGTCTGTGTTTTGGAGATCGAAAAGTGTTTATGAGCTTAACTCGGTCACATTGCATGAGACTCTTGCCATCGCGGAGTCTGAACGCAGCTTTATCATATTACAGTGATTGTTTAACCACCACAATATGATGGAGCAACACCCTTTGTGTATGGACTTACGCTTCTTTCTTATTGTTTAGATCTAAGGCTGATTGCTATCATCTAAGGAATCTTCCTCAAACTTTCATCTAAGACATATGATTACTTAGAGAAATGGATAGAACACTTTTTAATTTGTGCTTAAAGATAACAAATTGTCACTAAACTGCACTTTTTAGCTTCAGAAAAGTGAAAACCAAGCAAAACTACTATCATAACTACGGTTCTTCCCAAAACAACATCTTAGCTCCGTCCATCGCGAAAAATGTTGGTAAATGAGAAATATCTATTCTTATTTTCAAATTTCACTGTCATTGCAAGAAGCCCGTCTAGCTCAGTTGGTAGAGCGCAAGGCTCTTAACCTTGTGGTCGTGGGTTCGAGCCCCACGGTGGGCGTTTCGTTTTTCCTTTTTCACGGTGTTATTAATTCTATTTTTTGCATTCAAGATTTGGCTAAATATAAGACCCCGACACTTTGGCCTTAAGCAAAAAGTGTATTTATTTAATATAAACCGTATATAAAGAGCTTGAAAATCCAGATACTTTTACTGCCCGCAAGTCGTCATATGCTTTTAAAGTAATCGATGTCCAGACCAGCTTCACGCTTTTACAATCTAACTGTCCAAGTCAAAAAGTGGAAGAGAATTCTAGAAAAAATAACCAATGCTTTATTTTGAGTCGAGCAGTTCATTATTTTTCAGGTGATGGGTTTGGACCACAATGGAATTCATTCATTTTAACCAATGCTTATTTTTGGGCCCATTGAATTTGTGGACCATAATAGGCATGCCGCCGGCAATCAATTCGAGGCGATCGAACAGGATGAGAAAAGCACCACGAGATCCCTCTGCCTGAAATTTTTTGTGGGGAAGAATTGGGCCAAAACACGTGAAGGGCCCAAAGTGACGGATGAGAAATCAGCACCGAGAGATGTCACAATTGCCTTAGGATCGAAGCAATTCAGGGATGTAGGCCATATTCGATCGGAGATGATAGGGGAATCAAGTTCTAATTCCGATGTCCAGGGGCACAAACAAGATCCAACCTGAGAGATAAGGTGAAATGTAGATAAAAAACATTGAAAATTCTTGGGAAGAGGTAGTAAGTCTTAGAATTCAAGATGCCGTGAATTTTCATACAAAGTTATTACAAATTGGGCGCAAAATGGAGATATTAATGCATGAAAGTGCCAAATTAAAGGAAGAAGTAAATGCATTGAAAGCCGAAGGAGAGAATCCAAGGCATGAAAATCAAGAACAGACCGTGTGAACCGGGCATTTTGGCCGTGGGTAGAGCGCAAGGCTCTTAACCTTGTGGTCGTGGGTTCAAACCCCGCGGTGGGCGTTTCGCTTCATTTTTCCTTTTTCACGGTGTTATTAATTCAATTTTTTGCATTCAAGATTTGGCTATATATATAAGACTCTGACACTTTGGCCTTAAGCAAGAAGTTATTCATTCAATATAAACCGTATATAAAGAGCTTGAAAATCCAGATACTTTTACTGCCCCAAGCCGTCATATGCTTCTAAAGTAATCAGTAGGGGAGCGTTCCGCCTTAGAGGGAAGCACAAGGATGCTTGTTCCTGATTTAACAATAGGTGAGGTATAGAGTGTATAGCTAGAAAAAAATTCCCTGCAAATCCTACCAACATTGATCTGTGTGATGCTTGGGATATAGATAAGAAAATTATGTTATTGTAAGGATGTGTATAGCACTTGAAATGTGAGATAGAGATGAGAAATATGTAGCTGTGAAAATTGTTCTATCACTTGTATATGTGAGTTGTTTTGATAATAATACATGAGACCTTTTATCCAAAAAATAATTTTAATTTCTTAGGACATAATTCCTAATCTTCTTGGGCTCTTTGATCACAATTGCAAATGAACTTTTCTCTCACTAGCTCTAAACTTTAAAGGGTTATGTGATCCTCGAGGCCCTCGAATATTTATCTGAAACGCTCATGTTTCATACCATCCATAACATTATTATGTTGCTATGCCTTTAAAATCAATACTCAATAGGTTACATAAAGTCTGAGCACCCCTATGGTATCATATTTCTATATTTTTTTTTTGAACAAATTGTATTAATGTAATTAATTAACGATTTCAAACTAAAGGCAATACCCAAACGGGAACCCTGAAAACAACAGAGACAACGCATCCGGTCGAAAGATCTCTGAGAATAATGGTCAACATGGTCTTGGAGGAAAGTAAAGTAAACATAAGGATTGCTCGTATTTGGGAGTGCCAAATTAAGGGGTAGCGAAAACGGAATGACACAAGAAAATGCAACAAATCCCTAGCTCTCATTGAAATGATCTCGCTATTTCTTAAGTCTATCTCCCATGCCGCTCAAATTTGTTTTTACTTGTTTATTTTGAGCATAACTAAATACAATTTACGAGGCGTAAAAAAAGCAAAGTCGTTGCGTCAACTTTGCCCCCAGAGCCTACAAAGTCACACCGTCACTTAAAACAACATTTCCTAAAAAAATAAACGTGCCTTATAGTCGGGATTAAAACTATACCATCTCCTCTTTTTAAATAAGCCACAGAAATAAATCTTGCAACATTGGAGTATGTGCTGCTCTCCAAAGACTGGGGTAGACACTAGACACTAGACACAAAGAAGGTTGTAGTAAGCAATGCCGCTGATGGGGACATGCTGAAAGGCATGTTTTCTGAATTTCCATACGTCTGAGGTATACTTTTCACTCATACTTGTTATGCAGCGCTGGAGCCAAGGACCCTTTCAAGGGCAGAAAGTGAAGCAGATTTAAGGTATCTTTCAAGAGAATGGTCCTCTCCCGAGTTTAAAGCAAAGCCTGAAATGGTCAGTGACAGTTAAGACTTGTGCAGATATTCATGTGTAACATATTGACAAATATCACATCACGGTTTGCTAGTTTGGGCCAACTATACTCAATATCGGTGACCACCTGCAGTTCAATTTTCAATTAGTGATGCTCGGTTTAGTGGTCAAGTAAGATGGGTATGTGTGAAGCAAGTACTCTCGACCGCATTTACGCCAAAGGTATCATTGATATTTCTTACCTGACATTCATTGTTGTCGTCTTAATATACTAGATGAATGACACATTAACTCACTGAATTAAGATTTCGCTGGCCGAGATGGCGTCACGTAAGCCAAAGCGCCGAAGCCTGCGGGATTGTCATATTGATCTTATTATCATGCCATAACAATGGTACTAATTGGTATTCATCCATGAATAAAGACCGCAAATGAATCTTCCGTGTGGGTCTCATATGTAATAATGCTCAGTGAACCACTGATAAAAAATTTCGTGTTGATCTTTAAATCTCACGTCGGAAAAATGCCGATCAATAAATCAACATCTAAGCCTTATAGGTCTCTCCTCTCGCTGACAATTGATTTTGAGTTTAATGTTATCACATAATATTAAAGCGGGTCAATTTAAGCATGTCAGTCACTTTAAAAAAAATTAAAACTGTCGTTATTGGGCTAAAATCATCACGTGTTAGTTACGCTCTTCTGGTCACACATGTGAAGGAATTTGTCGAGATATAAATCTCACATCAAGAAAGCATTAATTCATAAATCAACATATAAATCTTGTGAATCTCTCTTCTCGTTCTTATCAATTTCGAATTAGATACCTTCAAATCTCGTACACAGGTGCAGTGAAATAATGATAACTTTTGCAAAGGTAAATGCAGAATAATACAAACAACTAAACTTTTTACCACTGGCATCATGTTCTCTCCGGTGAACATAATTTGATCTGTCATAATAATAATAATAACATAACAACAGATTTAAAGTGCCATAGGATTATGATTTCTCGTGTGCACCCCAGAAGTGGGAACAGTATGGCCTGTATTAAATTGAATATATAAATATTAAAAATCAAAGGAGAAGGAGAAGGGTAAAAGACCAAAATGGGCAGTCAATATTTGAATCTGTGTACGTCACCTGCTGCAGTAGCCTTTGAATAATAATAGCTCGTAGATTTGGTGAGCCTTTTTGCAGGGGCAAACCCTCGTGTCCTGCTTTGGTCAACACAACGTGCCTCATTTATTATAAATAAATAAATAAAAAGAAAAGGAAAAATAGGACCACTAGGGAGTTGGAATTTAGATAAAATTCCTAGGTTACCCTTTTCCGTTTGTTTATTGTGTTTCCATGAAAAACAAATAAATGTTTTTAAAAAATACATTAAAATAAAATTTGATTAGACGAGGAAAGTAACTAGGAAACAGACAAAGAAAAAAAAGGCTCCAGAGGGTCCCACAAGGCCCCCACAACAAGACCCCAATAACAACAAAAGGTGAAAATTTTGAAAGGACAAACCACGCCCTCTTTAAGCGCGTGACTCTCATTCTCCCCCCAACTAAAACCTCTCGTGGTAATGCTCAGAGCCGCCGGACTGATTTTTTTAAAAAGCAAAAATTTTATGTTAAATTGAGATCACTTTGTAAAATTAATTTTAAGTCAATTTTTATAAAATTAGCTTTAAGTTAGAAATGATATTTAGATGAAACGTATTAAAATAAGTTTTAATGTGAGAAAATGATCAAGAAATATAGTGTTCTAAATAAAAGATGTTTAAATGTCTTTGTAATTAACACGAATATTTTGGTATTTTACTTGGTCAAACATGATTATGAAAAAATAAAATTTTCATAATTTTTATTTTTTTTAGATTGTGATTTAAAGATTACGGTTAAACAGATATGTATATTTGCCAAATCTGTAAACAGTCTTATTTAATCCAAATTCAATTAGGTTTGATCATCTCATAATCAATTTTCAAACATGCCCTACTTCTTCTAAAATTGTTCAAACTTGTTCCGGACTGGCTGGATGAGAAACACAAGCTTCGCCGAAGTGTTCTATGTGGTGATTGAATACTCATTCTCATAACTGATAAGTTTTGGGTTAAGTCTTTTGGTTATGGTGAGGTTAGACATGTCTTAGTCCGGTATTCCAGCGTGATTCGCACAATTACATGAAGTACTAGTGAAAACTCACATAATGTTGACGGGGACGCACTCTTTCACGTTGTAACCAGAAAAATATATATATATATATATAATAAATAAAGGTAGAAGCAAGCTTGTCATATACTCCGTACTTGACAATAATAATAATAACAATTATTATTATTATTATTGTCATAGATTAAATATACAACCCAATTTTAATAGCATGTCATGATTACACTTGGTTTCATTGGATTCCCCCTTGATTTTTGGAAATTTTGATGATATATTTTATTATATGCAATGATTATATATAACTAAAATGTATGACAGTAATAATAATATTAGAGTAAACAAATATTGCTTGGCAAGTCAAGTTAGAATAAAAAATCACGAGCAAAGTCAACATTTACGTATATACTAAATCTACTGCGGTATTCATGATACTTAGGAGTAAATCTAAGAAGGCGAATGGAAATGAGTTATCATTTCACTCTGTACGCACTTGTATATTTTGAACTCATTCGTACCTTACAATTTATTTCTTCATTGTTTAAACCCTACCTTTTTGTTCACAACTAATTGACCCCTATGGTGAAATCAAAATCCGATGTTTAGGAAAATTGTCAAATACACGTAGATACCCTGAAACTACCACAAAGTCTCAATTAAGGGTCCCAAAGTTTAATTTTTACACATAAGGGCATGTAACTCTAAATTTGCAATAAATAAGGACTTCCGTCCACTTTCTTAACGATAGAGGCTTTTCCGTCAAGGGCATTTTTGGGTTTCCATATTTGGGTGTTTTTCTCTTCTTCTTCTTCAAAATTTCATCTTTGCCTCCACCACCAACACCACTGCCGCCACCCACCATCGCCGCATCCTCCACCAGCCCTTCGTCCCACAGATCTGACACCGGCGAGAATTCTCGTCCCACCACCACCACCCGCGCCGCCGATTTCTACTCCTCCACCTGCACCAACTCCAATTATTTCCATCCCACCACCACTCGCGCCGCCGATTTCTGCTGGTGCGGGTGTGTGGTGGGCGATGCGGGAATATGGGACGGTTTGAGTGTGTGCCAGTGTGTGTGTGGCGTCGATTGATGGTGCGCAGGGAAGAAGGCGGTGGCCGAAGTGGGTGGTGGCGGGGGAAAGGGGCGACGATTGACGGGTTTAAGAGGGGCCGGTTTGGGTGTTATGTGTGGGGAGCTTTCGGTGAAGAGAGCGGCAACCGGTGAAGGGCAACGGGGCTTGGGGCCGGCGATGGGGAGGCTCGACAGTGAGGCTGTAGAGGCAGCGGCGGCGGTGCCAAGGGGTACGGCGCAGAGAAGAGATATTAGGGGTTTTTTGGATTAGGGTTGAGAGAGGGGCAGTGTGCGGGTCAGGTGGATGGGTCGGGTTACGGGTCTAGGATGGATACTGGCTTTGTTAAAGGAAGAGATGCGCGGGTGGGTCACGCGCGGGTCAGACAAAGCGGGCGGGTTCCCGTTGGTGGGTTCAGCCCTGTGTTTTCTCTTGAATTTTTATTTTTTCAGCCCCAAGGAGATTTTCCAAATATGGAATCCCAAAAATGCCCCTAACGGAAAGGGGTAAACCGTTAGAAATTTAGACGAATGCCCTTACTTGTTGCAAATTTGGAGTTACATGGCCTTATGTGTAAAAATTAAACTTTGAGACCCTCAATTGAGACTTTGTGGTAGTTTCAGGGTACTAACGTGTATTTGACCCTTAGGAAAACATGCAGCATATTTATGGTTGTCAAACCTTTTGGCTATGAAGGGATCTTCGATTTGTTTTGCTCGTGAAAATATCACTCTATTGTTTCGATTTCAAGCATGATAAAGTTAAATAGTAAATACGCTAAAAGAATTAAGTAAAGTAAAATAAAATGACAAACTTCAAAGTTAAAATAACACTTAAGGCTGTTTGATAAAACTAAAATTTAAGTATGAAATTTGTAAAACGAAAAACGTTAAGAGACTGATTTTTTATAACTAAAAAATTATTTAACTTGTTTAATAAACCAAAAGCAAATACATGACGATTGATTTATTTTAAAATTTTATCTATTTTATCATAATTATAATTGTATGTACGTATTCTATAATTTCTTATATCCAAAACCGTGTTAGTTGTGTTGTTGGCCGACAAGGCCCGAGGGGGGGGGGTGTTGATAAATGTGATAATGACAACAATTAAGGACATGACGGTCATGGGGGGCAGCTGTAGTAAGATAAATATGGAGACTGTTTTGGTGGACATGGACATAGTGGTGGAGGTGGCGTGTCCTTATGGTCGGTGATGGTGTTGTCGATGGTGTGGAGGTAGTGGCGACGGCTAGGTCGTGGTAGTTATGATGGTGGCGGTGGCAAAAGGAACAGAGTGATTCTGGTGGTGGCTATAACGCGGTGAAGGTGGCGTGGCATTGATATCTTGATGGCATCCGATGGTAATTATTCTTCTAATTAAAAAATATGTTGTATAAATTTTGACCATGTTGCTTAAAATTAAGTGATAAGTACAAAGTGTTAAAGTAAGCCCATCACATTTAAAATTTTATCTATTTTTTTATAGGAATTAATTTTTAAATTAATGCAAGGTTTATCGTTTGGTTGTACAATCAAACACACCATTAATCAATTATAATGCTTTAAAATTTTGAGATAATTATAGTACAATATTTGAGGTTACGGTGAAATTACAGTTAAGGACATTAAGTTTCAAATTGTAACAGATCGTGACTACAAATTTTGAAAATGTAGCAGCTGTATCCATCTGTCATTAATCCGTTGAAAAATTATACTTTTTGCTTATGTCATCAATATGTATTATATATATATGTGTGTGTGTGTGTGTGTGTGTGTGTGTGTGTGTGAAATCGAACAGTTAAGTTTAGTTATTTGGAAGGTTCGGATTAGATTGATTCGGGTTGAGCGATTCAAATCAATTTAAATGGTTTGATGCTCACCTCTAATAACTGTCCATAAAATTTTATTGTAAGTTGCATTCAGACCTTATTGAAATTTGAAGAGTTAATTACGCGGTTGACCACTGTACTATTAGGCAAATTTTACTTTGACCACTGGACATCGATTTGTGTCATAGTAACCACTAAACTTTAAAATTCGTTTCAATAAGGTCACTCCGTCAATTTAAGTCCGTTTATTTAGGGGTATAACCGTCCATTCACTGTTCACCGTCTTCTTTCTTATTCTTCTTCTTCTTATTCACTGTTCACCTTCTGTAAGCTCCCTTATTCTTCTTATTCTTCTTCTTTTTCACTGTTCACGAGTACAAGTGGTGCCCTTCAGTCCCATGACGACGACCTCTCCAACAAGCGCAGCAACTTCTCCGGCGAGGCCACCGTTTCTGGCGAAAAGGCCGTCGCCGAGCACGAGGAGGGGGAGGAAATCGCCGTCGGAGCAGAGTCCACGGGGCTGAGGTTGCTGGGCCTACTGCTGCAGTGCGCCGAGTGAGTGGCCGTGGACTTACTGCCGAAAGAGAAGAGAGGAACTGGGGCAGCCATGGTGGCTGCCGTAGGTGTTGAGTGCGGCTGTGAGGCGGGGTAGAAGCAGCCATGAAGGGCCATTGTTAGAGAGAGACAGCCATGAGGGGCTGCGGAATGTAATGTGTGAGCGGGTTGTATATCAATTATCAAGGTGGTATATATATTTGTGTAAATATATGGGGGTTTATGGGTCACAATGAGTGGTGTGTTTTGATGTGAGTATGGCCGTGTATATATACATATCAGTGTATGTATGTATTCGTGTATATGTGGGTGAGTTGGAAAAAGAAAAGAGAGGGAAGGAAGACCCACTGCCTCGGCAGTGGGTGTGAAAGGAGAAAGGTATGCAATTTTTTTTTTACTCTGTGTGTGTGTTGTGTGTGCGCTATGTGGGCAAGGGAGATAGATATATAATAAATGTGTGTGCATGAGTGTTTGATGGATTGTATGTGAATACAGTAAGTGAATATGAAAATGGTTGGTGAGGTGTGCAGGTGAATGAATTGGGTATGTGGAGAAATATGAGTTGTGTTATGTATTTGTGGCGAGGCCACCGTTTCTGGCGAAGAAGAAGAAGAAGAAGAAGAGAGAGAGAGAGAGGGGGGAAGGAGGGAAAAAAGAGAAAGGAAAGGAAAATTCATAAAGACTAGCGTAAAAAGACCAATATACCCCTGAGTAACCTAACTCCGTCAATATTAATTTGACAGAGTGACCTGATTGAAACGAATTTCAAAGTTTAGTGGTTACTATGACACAAATCGATATCCAGTGGTCAAAATGAAATTTATCTAATAGTACAGTGGTCAACCGCGTAATTAACTCAAATTTGAAAATACGAAAAACCAAAATTCTCTTTGGGTAGAATCTTCGTTAATCATTCCATTTTAGCCTAAAACGTAAAAAACCAGAGTGAACAAGCGCGTGAACTGCGTGTGCAATTACGTCGAAACAGCACATCTACGGTACTATTCGTCTATTCCACACTCCCCCCCCCCCCCCCTCCATTTTACTCTTTTCTTCGCCATTGCTGGCCCTCTCTCTCCTTCCTCTCTTTCTCCATCAGTCGTCACCCTCTCCCTCTCTCTCTCTCTCTCTCTCTTTACCTTTTACCCATTTCCAATCACACAAAAGTATCCACTCCATTACGCCTCACAAAAAGAAAAAAAAGTTAAAAATCAACCCAGCACAACCACTTCAATACCATCACTTCACTGATATCGCCGGCGAGGGCCACCGGCAAATCTTCAAGTTCTGGCCACCCCCGTCCTCCTTCTCCGGCTAAATGCAAGTCGGGTACCCACATGGGTACCACGGTAAGAAAACTTCCATATTCGAAATAACACAATTCACCCTCAAGTTTCTGCTTATTTGCACTTGGAATCGCCGCATTTTCTGCCATGGCGGCTACTAATAGCGGCAACGCCACCCCGCAACCCGCGGAGAACTCCGCCGAGGAGCTGGCGGCGAAGGTGGTGCATAAGAGGTACGAGGGGCTGGTGACGGTGCGGACCAAGGCCGTGAAGGGCAAAGGGGCCTGGTACTGGGCTCACCTAGAGCCCATTCTCGTTCACAACTCCGACACCGGCCTGCCCAAAGCCGTCAAGCTCCGGTGCTCCCTCTGTGAAGCCGTGTTTTCGGCCTCCAATCCGTCCAGAACGGCGTCGGAGCATCTCAAGCGTGGCACATGTCCTAATTTTAACTCCACCCCTAGACCCATCTCGTCCGTGTCTCCGTCAGATGCTGTTAGTTTAGGTTCCCCTTCTTCTTCTTCTGCCCACCATCACCACAACCACCGAAAGCGTAGCTCTTCCGGTGGCCGTGGTGGGGGTAACGCCGGACCCCTTACGACGTCGTCGTACCAGGTTGCGCCACTTTCTATGGTCGATCCTGGTCGGTTCGCGATTGAACTTGCCTACTCGCCGGTGGTGTCGGTGGCGGCGTCTGCTGTAACACCAGCTAGTGGTGGTGGTTTGTATGCTCATCATCAGCAGCATTTGATTTTATCAGGCGGTAAGGAAGATTTGGGCGCTTTAGCTATGTTGGAAGACAGTGTAAAGAAGCTAAAGAGTCCCAAAGCATCACCTGGTCCAACACTGAGCAAGGCCCAAATCGATGCATCTCTTGATTTTCTTGCTGATTGGGTTTATGAGTGTTGTGGGTCAGTCTCATTTTCTAGTTTGGAGCACCCGAAATTTAAGGCATTTCTTAACCAGGTCGGTTTGCCGCCGGTTTCGCGAAGGGAATTTGCTGGTGAGAGATTGGATGCTAAGTACGAGGAAACAAAGGCGGAGTCAGAAGCACGAATTCGTGATGCAATGTTCTTTCAGATTTCATCAGATGGGTGGAAATCTACGAGTAATGGGCATGAAGGGGAAGAGAATTTGGTGAATTTGGCTCTGAATCTGCCTAATGGGACTAGTGTGTTTCGCAGGGCAGTTTTTACTAGTGGGTACGTGCCTTCTAAGTATGCAGAGGAGGTTTTATGGGACACCATCGTTGACATTTGTGGAAACAACATGCAACAATGCGTAGGTATAGTTGCTGATAAGTTTAAGGGAAAGGCATTGAAGAATTTAGAAAACCAGCATCATTGGCTGGTGAACCTCTGTTGTCAGTTCCAAGGGTTCAGTAGTTTGATTAAGGATTTTAGCAAGGAGCTTCCGGTATTCAAGATTGTGACTGAGAATTGTTTAAAACTAGTGAGTTTCGTCAATTCTAAGTCTCAGGTTAGAAATACTTTTCATAAGTATCAATTGCAGGAATACGGGCATGCCGGTTTATTAAGAGTGCCTTTAGGTGGTTATGAGAGAGCTGATTTTGGACCCGTGTATACTATGGTGGAAGACATATTAAGCTCTGCAAGGGCACTTCAGTTGGTTTTGCTCGATGAATCTTACAAGATAGTATCCATGGAAGAGCCACTTGCCGGGGAGATTGAGGAGATGATGAGAAATCCCCATTTCTGGAATGAGTTGGAAGCAGTGCACTCGCTTGTGAAACTGATTAAGGGAATGGCTCAGGAAATTGAGTTGGATAGGCCGCGTGTCGGGCAGTGCCTTCCACTCTGGAAAGAGCTTACAGTAAAAGTGAAGGATTGGTGTTCTAAGTTCCACATTAGTGAAGGACCTGTGGAGAGGGTGATTGAAAGGAGGTTTAAAAAGAATTATCACCCAGCTTGGGCAGCTGCATTTATACTTGATCCCCTATATTTGACCAGGGACACTAGTGGGAAATATTTGCCGCCCTTCAAATGCCTGACACCCGAGCAAGAGAAGGATGTGGACAAACTCATAACTAGGCTTGTATCGAGGGAGGAGGCGCACATTGCTCTAATGGAGCTTATGAAATGGAGAACGGAAGGGCTTGATCCGGTATATGCGCAGGCTGTACAACTGAAGCAGAGGGACCCCATTACCGGAAAAATGAAAATCGCCAACCCCCAGAGTAGCAGGCTTGTGTGGGAGACTTACCTAACGGAGTTTAAGTCATTGGGGAAAGTTGCAGTTAGGCTAATCTTCCTTCACGCAACTTCTCGTGGGTTCAAATGCAATTGGTCTTTCTTGAGATGGGTGAGTGCCCATGCTCAATCGAGGACAGGCATAGACAAGGCTCAGAAGTTGGTATTTATTTCTGCCCATTCAAAGCTTGAGAAAAAAGATTTTTCCAGCGATGAAGAGAAGGATGCTGAGCTCTTCGCCTCGGCAAACGGTGAGGATGATGTGCTAAATGAGGTTTTTGTTGATGCATCCTCTATGTAACACATTATATTCTTTATCTTTTTATCCTGGTAGATTTCTAAATTTGTATGATTTTTTTAATTCTTTCCACTGCTCAGTGCTTGTTTAATTGATCGTTAGTACTTCTTCAACTGCTGAACGGGCTCATGATATGGGCAATTGCTCATTAATCTCGGAGTTTTTGAGCCTTCAGAAAATATTCTTCTTTCGTAGAGACAAAGAATGCGAATGAGTAGATGTCAAGGGCCAGAAGAATGTTGTAACACCTTTGCATTTAGTAATTGAAGTCAATTATCTTTATTGAGGGGTTTTATTTCTCCTTTTCAATTCTCACTTCTTATAGATCAAAGCTTTACCCTGACAAACTTATGAGTTTGATGAATCTAACTAATTATGAAAATCTTGTTGTCATTGAGTAATATTTATATGATTTCTTCTGCATGGATGGAATTTCTTGCTCAGTTGATTGGCTTGTTATAACCAAATGATGCTTTTCTGTGAGTTGTCTATCTATCCAAATCAATATTACTTCAAGGCTGACATTAGGTAATAATTAGGTATCAATATTTCTGCATATTAGAAATTTCAAGAGGATATTGATGACTTCAGTTAGCAAAACCAAGCATGACAACTCTAGCCGTCTATTTTGCCTCCTTTTTGCTTTAGTATTCACACTTGGTGTGGTATCTCGCAGGTTTGCTAATTCTACCATCTTTCCATGTTTACTGACCTTCCCCGGGCTTCAATTAGGGAATTTGACTAATATCTGATCCCTCCTTCTTTGAGCATTTTGTAGTTTTTCCTGCACCAGCGTGCTCAATTGGCGCTATATAGAACCATATGGCAGAAACCCCAGAAGATTGTTTTTCCTAAAACTCACCATTTATTCTGTGTCTAGGGTTTCCTAGTGATCCTTTATATGCTCACACGGGTCCTCCAATAATACTTCTGGCGGTAGGAGGTTCCCAAGTGTAGGTTCTGTATCAAAGTTGCAGAGAATTACTATGCTATGCCCACATCTGGGTATTACCTCAGCATCTTTGTACACATTGCTTAGGATTTGGTCCGATAAGCTCAATTGACCTCTTGGACTTGCATAGTTTCTGAGAGTTAGTGTATGCAGTGACAGTGAGGATTGATATTGATGTTTTTCCCTTCTATGTTCCAAAGCGAGTTCGTCATTGTGTCGAGCGCATCAAAATTGGCAGTTGTGGTCATTATAGAACACTGGAAAATGATTCCGGTCTTTAGTTCACTAAAGAACGCTATCTATTCAATATGATGCTAATTCATCCTCTTTTTATCTCCTGGCAGAAGCATTTGACAAAGATATTGTTAGACTGTCGAGGCCACCTTAAGGTGTTTGGTTGTTAATAGGAATTGCCCTGTAATGATTGTATTGCAAGAGGGATCCAAGAAAGGACATGGTTTGGAGGTTTTTGATCCGAAAGACCAGCGCTTTCGACAAAGATATTGTTGGACTGACGAGGCCACCATAAGCCCTTGGCGTGGTTGCTGCAACAGGTTGGGTGGATGGTGAACCAGGTTTCTCTACATGGGTCAACAACCTCGGAAGGACCTACTACAAATGTTTCTAGCTAGAGGACTAAGAAGAGCACTTCTCCAACTCCTTGTTATCTCATCCCTGTCTTCTGATTTATGTGTTACTGAGAGAGTAGAGCCCCACATGAAAGTTAAGTGGAAGTCTATTTCAAAGTTTTGGTTGTTGTCATGGAGAAAGAGAGAGAGAAGGAAGGGCCCTCAAGCTAAATTATCTTTGGGTAACTTCTCTTTAAAACATTCGGAAGCTTGTGATGTTCATGCAGAGTCATTAGATGATGCTGCCCCATGATTGACAAAAAGGTTGTAGGAGGACCCAAAGCAGAGCAAGGCTGTCGGCATGAAGCAACGCAAGAAGATGCTTTGACAGTGATTTGGGAACGAAGTTAAATTGATTTGCTTGTTCCAGAGAACTCATTGAGGTGCGCAGGCCTAAATCAGCCAGTAACTCTGGTTGGCCTTTACCCACCTTTATTCATAATATATTATCATTATTTCAAACTGTATGTTTACCATACCTCGTAATTTTTGGAGCTTATTGCTTCGTACATATTCAAGCATGGAAACAAGTAGAATTTGCCTAATGCATTGATTCAAAGAGAAATTTGTTGTGGTAACGGGGTGTGAATATTGATTTTTCCTCTGTCCGTTCCTAATTAATTTGGACGCCCTCGCGAACAACAATCGGTTACAAGTAAAACTCGAATGGAGCACGATCCTCGCTATTCATGGTTTGGACAGCTTTAGGAATAGATATCTATAGATCCGCTTCATAATCTAGACAGTTTCCGTATCTATATAGGTTGTAAAACAGTCGAGAACGCTTCATCAATCTCTTTTCTTAGTAAAATGTTTTTACTGTTTTGCAAAAAAAGACCGAAGTATACATAAGATATGCATACAGTACATGCATGCTAGCTAATGTTCAAAGCGCACAAAACAGAGCAAAATGAGTTGTTGACATTCAAGGGTCTTCTCTTGATGTTACTTCATGTAAATCAGTCTTCAAGAAATGGAAGCTCCAGACTGTTCATTTTGCAACTTCTGCTGGTAATCAAGACAAGCAGATCTTCAAAGAAACTATGGCTTATGATTCTTTACCACCATCATCATGATGCAAACCCCATCTAGAAATTTACTCTCTCTCTTAATTGATGGCCTTTGCAGATTCTTCCACCCACCTTCACGAACAGTGAAAAGGTGAAAATTTTGAGAATTGGGGTGGCCAGCAAGCCAGGAATGGCCATTCACCTTTTGACAGGTGAAAGTAGACTCCAGATGGGGAGTAGAAAAGTATTGTGGTACCTTTTGGGTTTGGGATAATATCATTTTAGTCCCTTAAACTATTCCCGCTTTTTTATTTTGGTCCATGTACTTTAAAATCCGTTAAATCAGTTCTTGTACTTTGTGCCGTCATCAAATCGATCCCTCCGTTGGGATTTTCTGTCAAAAGAGAGCACGGGGTCGTTTTTTGAAGGGTATTTCCGGCAAGCGAAGACAAATGGACGGGATTTTGGGCAGTACCTGCGCAACCACCGGCCGCCGCTCTCCCTCGCCCGCTGCAGCGGCGCCCACGTCCTCGAGTTCCTCCGCTACCTCAACCAGTGAAGACCCCGTGCCTGTCACTGCGCCAAGATCGGAAGGGTTCTTGAAACGAACGACCGAGATCAGAAGAGTAATAAGGTGGGCGTCGCTTCTTCTTCTCGTAACTGATCCCCGGTGCTTTGGACTGCGAATCGTGGATTTTGCGGAGGTAAAGCCGGACGACGCGCGCCCCAAACGGGTTCAACTAGGGCTTGCCTCCATTCTCCTCGAAGGCGGTGCGGAGGCGGCTGATGAGGGCGTCGAGGCTGCCCCAGGCCTGGCAGAGGGGGCAGGGGCATAATGACAGCAGCTACGCTGAAGCGATCCACGGCTGGCTGTTATGTGACGGCCGTTGACTAAGGGCGTCCCTTGCGTCGGCGTTTGACCGGTGGCGTCTTTCTTTCTGTTGGAATTTCGGTTGGCCATTTTCGAGTACCATCCGATGATGGCCATGGCAGATTGGTCGCGGCACAAGGTAGTGGAGGAGTTAGGCGATAGTGTTTGGTGAAAGTGCACAGCCGGAGTTGACGCCTGCGGCTGCGAGTGTGCCCGAAAATGGGGGCAGCCTAGATCTGGCAGGCAGAGGCGCCGCCCGTTTTTAGGGCCGGCTGTCCATTTCCCAAAATACCCTTCAAAAAACGACCCCGTGCCAGTCACGTGTCTTTTTTGACAGAAAATCCCAACAGAGGGATCAATTTGATGACGGCACAAAGTACATGGACTGATTTAACGGATTTTAAAATACAGAGACCAAAATAAAAAACGAAAATAATTCAGGAAACTAAAATGATATTATCCCTTTGGGTTTTGGTCATCTAATTACTCATTTAGTGGAGGGACAGAAATTCCTGTCGGCAGGGGCTTGCACTGTTTGTCCAAATTTAAAAAAAAAAAGGGCTTTATTTTGCACTGACTGCTCACCAACTGAGGGACAAGTGTGGAGTTCTCTCTTCTGGTTTGAGCTTTTCACTTGTAATGCTATACTCTGCTCTACTCATGGTTTTGGTAAAAGCTAAAGGAGGTATAATGATTAGTCTAGGATGACAATCCCCTCCCCCTTTCTACAAGAATCTTATCCCTTCCTATGTTCTTTACAGTTTGATTTTGTCTGGTGGAGTTAATTTTAATTCAATCTTAATGTTTTGTTCCTACATTACTTAAAATTTGATTTTAATTCATTTATATGTGATTCGAGACACTAGGATAGTGTGAGATTGTTTTGAAAAAATATTTTTAACGATCTTAGAAGTACCTATTGGCTATAACCCTTATAAAGGAAGCAACAGCCTCTTGTAAGGTTGTGAACTGGGTTGTTACACTATAAATTATTTAACGTCGACAAACTACGGGGTTTGATTGGAAAGAATCCAAGGCCGTAGTGTGAGTGAAACATGCGGATAAATCTTGGAGTTGTTAAATTAATATTTGATTTTTGCTTTATGCTTATCATTATTATCTGAAATGATAACTTTAGACAGTTCTGATTTGGTCAAAAGTAATTCCTAATATACAATGCTACTATCGGTATCCAAAGTTAAGAATTGTAAGGTAAAGTTACTTATAAATTCGCAATTCCTTCTCCCTCGATCGATCACTTTTTTTAGAGTTGCTTTTTGTAGTTTCAAAAAAAAAAATAAAAAAAAAATCTGAACTTTTTATGAGTTCCTCGAGTTCAATGACTATAATTTGGCCCTGCCAAATGGCCAAGGCCTAGGAGCTTTGTTTCCCAACTCTAACTTCACTTTATGCTTTAAAAAGAGGCTGACTTTATTCCTTACTTGTTAATTGTTTTGTTATAACCCATAGACATCAGGTGGTCAGCTTAACAAGGCTTTTGTTATCATAGAGCAATTTAAGGATTAAAGTGCATCTTTCAAGTATATAAAGTGAAAACTTATTTGCAATTGCACTCTGCTTTGACAAAAAATAATTTACGGTCTAAAAATAACCCTTATCTAAATATAATACGACTCTTTAAACTACAATTGATTATTATAGTTTAAGGGTTCGTTTGACAAAATTTTTTTTTTGGTTTTCAGTTTTTAAAGTTAGTTAAATTTTTTTTTATATAAAAACAAGTTGTTTGATAACCCCTTTTTTTTTGAGGTTTTTTTTTTGGAGTTTGGTACCCCTTTTTATTTTTGCTTTTTTTTTTTGTGGTTTTCGGTGGCGGTGGTGGGGTGTAGTGGTGGTGGCCGGTGGTGGTGGTGGTGGCCGGCGGCCGGAGGTGGCTGCCGGCGGTGGTCGCCGGCGGCCGGAGGTGGCTGCCGGCAGTCGCCGGCGGTGGTCGCCGGCGGCCGGAGGTGGTCGCCGGCGGCCGGAGGTGGCTGCCGGCGGTGGTCGCCGGCGGCCGGAGGTGGTGGCCGGCGGCCGGAGGTGGCTGCCGGCAGTCTCCGGCGGTGGTCGCCTGAGGTGGCTGCCGGCGGTGGGAGGGTGGTGGTGGTGGTCTAAGAAAAAAAAACCAAAAGTGAAAAAAAAAACCAATTTCTGGAGTTTTTTCACTCTTTTTACTCTTCAGTTTAAAAACTGGTTTTTAAACTGAAAAAAAAATGGTTACCATTTTTTCAGTTTTTAAAAACCGAAAAAAGAGGAAATTTTTTTTGTCAAACTAGGCCTAAGTTTGTTAAGTTGGTTAGATGTTTATTATACCTTTGCTACGATGAGAGTTTAAGCTGTGCTGGTTGTTAGGCCTTTTTAGTATCGTATTCTGTGAATAGGGACGGATCTCATGTAGAATCGAAGGTAACTACGGTCTTCCCCCAATTCTTCCCGCAAAATATAAATGCATATGTAAGAGATGCCGCTATAAGTTGTATTCTTTTGTCGCTAAACTTGAATTCAAGGTACTTTTTGCTTCTGCATAGTGATAACGTGCTTTCAAAACTGGTAGAAAATATGAGTAAATTGAACTTTAAATTTGGAAATGGATTGGTATGTATTGAAAAAATTACTTGAAGGCTCCATGCGTTCTCTTTCTTATTACACTAGGTGAAAAATTCTAATGCTTATGCACTTGATTTTTTTTTAGTAAAGTAGATAATTTTTTCTATGTTAAAATTTAATAACTTTGTATGCGCGTCTGATCTCCCAATTGCACGTCCTGAATCCGCAGCTGTGTGTGAATGGTTAGCGACATGAATCTATCTACCATTTGTGAGCGGTTGGCTAGTTGGGGGCATGTCGTAACAGCTCAAGGGTATGTCCTGTCAAAACATGTATTTTACATCCTAAAGTTATAAAAAAGCTAAATTATTGGAGGAAAAAAAAAAAAAGATTGTAAAGCCTCCTTTTTTTATTTCTTGTCTACTCAATTCCAACTTTTGATTTTGAGTAGATTGATCGGTCAAAACCAGTGGGCTTCATGATGCATATACATTATAATTGTGGTCGTACTATTTGGGCCACCACCCTTGATAATGATACGCCATAAAGTATTTGAATCCTCTCCGTTCATTATATCAACCAAAAAAAAACCAGTATATCTCTATTTTTAAATTTTTGGTTTACTTTTTTTGGTTTAATTATGTAGCAATATAGTTTCTTAGGTAAAGGCTAACATACATTTGATCGCATAAAAGGTACGTAATTTTCTAAAGCCCGGTATAATTACAATAGAGAAACGAAAAAGTAATTATGCTCAACTGCTAGTATTTTGTTCTTTCTTAAAAGTAGTACATGCATACAAGGGATTCAATATTTCAACGGAGTCTTCAAAATAAATATTAGTGTTAAATAACCTCATCTCGTTCAATTTTCATCGGACCAACGGAGATTTCATTTGACTAAGAGGCCGTGTGAGATTGATTTGTAAGAGTATATTATGATTAAATCAGAATCATTTCCTAAAATCAGCTTTATTCTATTTTAAGCATTATAAATTAACTGTTGTTGAAGGTGTTTGAATAAAAAGAAATGTGAGTAGGTTTAGTAAGGCAAAATGATCATATAATCTATTCAAGTTTAAGGGGCGCATTTAACGTTTGTTCATATGTGAAAAATATTTTGGTAATTCTTTTAGTCAAACCCAATTGCCCAAAACTAATTAAATCACGAATACAAGAAAGTAATGATTTTGAATTTAATCAGTTTTGAGCACATTGAAATAAATTTAATCATTTTTTTTTCACAAAACACTTCAAACACGTCTCAGCCATATTTGACCATTCTATAATCAATTCCAAGCACTCTCTAAGAACATGTGATAATTGTTTGCCAAAAAGGAAATAATTTTTCGAATGTCGAGAATACATATATGTGTGCGTGCGCGCATATATTAGTGGCCTATATAAGAAACTTGAAAAGAAATGACTGCAAATTTGCATACTAAATGGTAGCATTCCATATGCATCGATGAATTGGGAAAGTTTCTTAGAATCGTATTAAAAAAAAAAATTCAACCCCATGGTAAATTAATATTCGTATGAATACTATAAAAACATTTTCAACCCAATAGTAAATTAATATTCCTATAAAATACTGTAACCCCACTTTGACAAAAAAAATTGGGTGGAAGAGTGAGCTTGCCAAACAGGATGCGTCGCACGTGTTCACCCAATGATTCATACAGAGGGCTGGACCCCCTTTTGGGTTCCGTACAAATAGCCCGATAACACTTTCAAATGCCATTCCACTGCTTTTGTTTCCAGCTGTCTTTCTGAAGTGTGTGTGTGTGTGTTCAATTATTTTCGGCATTTTCTTGTGGCTTTTTTTAGCAAGTACACCATTTTAGATTTTACATAAGAAAAAACTTTTGGATTTGGTACAAATTTTACTAGGAGTATGAATAACAAAATTAGCAAGAAAAGGCATTAATTCAACTGAATATGTTTCGGGTTTGTAACGAACAGTTCACTTCCAGGATAAAGTGACTCAAAACTAAAATACAAAAATTTCTGACTAGTCGTACATGTGCAATGTGGGATTATCGTTTATAATTTTATAATTTTTACATGAAACAATGTAAAGTATTGGGTGATTTAGTTCCAAAATTGGGAACCCTTTCAATTTTCGCAAGTTATTTGTGATGTGATGTGATGTGGAAACGTAAACATCAAGTTTGGTCATAATTTTACCTCACCTAATTGCTTAACAAAGCTATTTAATTGTGATTTCTACTCAACACACACTTGAACACTTATACTTTTAAATAACTTTAGAAAACTGAAGAGTGTTAACATAGCCACGAATGTTGTTCCTAAGACGCCCTATTAGCAAGAAACCGGGATGCCTTTGGTTGGAATATTTGATTGTGCAATAGATCGATGTGCTGTCACAATAAGGTTACCATCCCAAGTCTCGACTCATCTCGGACAGCCTGCTTCTTGCACGTTGACGGCTCAGGACTGGTTTGATCTTTTAAGAAAGTGATTCGGAGTCGTTCACGTGGCCGTGGTGAAAGACTGCAGATGAGTAGGGAAAATTGAGTCCTTCCCAACCTTGGGTAAAGACGGGCTCCAGTGTGTAGTATATACATGACATGGGAAGAGATCCAAAAGGAATGCAGGTGGAGACAAGCTACCATGGTCAAACAACACTAGTTATTCTTGGTGTACTTTTGGGTTCACTTATTTTTAGTTTCTGTTAGAACATAGCTTTCACGAACAACGGACCAAATCATTGCCACCAATGTTTCCACTTATTTCACCTAATTAGCCATTATTGTTTGCGATTAACTTACTTTAGTATTGCACATGGTGATGTTATTACTAGCTAGTAACACGTTCTAGACTAGTGTGATGTACTACTGACTGGACAGCTTTGGTTGATTGGTCCACTTATGCCTAAGCATTCCTCCTACCACCATACGTCTCCACCTTTATTACTTGTCTACTCTCATCAGCTACGTTGACAACTTTGGGCTTGCTTTTGCTTGTTTTTTTGTAACAAATCTTCAATTCATTGATATATGTCTACTTTAGAGGGCCAGTTGTGCTGTTAGGTATATTGCCTTATACCATCCTTTTTGAATATTTGAATCTGCAATGTATTAAGTATGTGTAGATTGATGTTATGGAAGTGGAATCGCAGTACACGTGAATGTGTCATAAATAATTAAGTTCGAGTCAGCTGTTAAGAATGATCATGGAAGATAGAGTAAGCATGAACGATGACAGAGATCAACGCAACCTAGACATAGTCTAAAGAGTGACGGGCCGAGAGCGAGTAAGCAGCGAAAGTCAAAGAGTCTATTGCTTAGGTCTAGACTTCAAAGTCCATAATCAGAGTAGTCCGATGTCAGGGTCTTTCTCTATTATTTAGCTCTCAAGTTCGAGAATGAGGAAGTGAATGTGCAAATCAATTCAATTCTTTTGAAAATGGATTCTCAAAGTCCACTATTTACGACAGCTAAAACGCATTATCATTAAGCAAGACATGGTGCTTCCTGGGAGTGCACCTCCTTGAGGGGGCCAAATGTGCCGGTGCTTAATAAGCTGCCAGATGGCGTTGCCTTTATTAACAAGGGGAATGAGCTAGGGCCTGCCCCCTCCTACCAAGGGGAGGAGCTTGGGCTGACCCCAAAGCCAAGAGAGGCTCATCATCGTCGACTCTTTTTTCTTAGTGGGAGCTGCGCCGATGTAATCGCTTAAGTAATTTTCGTACAAGATGGCGCGACCATGGAGCATGGAACCCAGGGACGGTCAAGAGGTGTAGCTAAGATGGACTAGTAACGTATACTACTTCTTACGAACTTTGTTGAATCGACACTTTGACATTGTCTACACGACAGAGGGTGGTTGTCCTTCCTCCTTGAACCCTTACTGTTATGAAGTATGTACTTTAAATTTCTTAGGTGCAAAACCACCAAATGTTAATCAAATTAATAGTGTCTATAATCTTTTATTTGCCTTTTCCTTTTTTGATTGTTGCATGTAGACAGCAAAGAAAAGTCGTTTAAGATATCAGTTTGTCCAAATCCGGAAAAAAATACAGGTTTCGAAAAAAAATTTGCAACCAATATTTGCCCCGTGATCTTCTATATGGTATTAGATGAGCATTGTAACGTGTAAAGCAAGAGCGAAAATAAAACCAACCAACTGCTTGACTAATCTAGCAGGTTTCGACTACGATTGACCGAACTTCTTTTTATTGTCTAAATATTTTTTCCTTGGATAACCTGAGAGCACTGAAACTTGGTGGACATGTATTCCCAAGTTTATTGGGTGTAGGTTGCAGCCAAAAAAGACATTATGTGGAATTTGGCTTTTATGCTTGACTTGATAATATATTAGGTCCACATCGTTTGGTGTTAGGTGTATCATTTGTTAATGCTAACCTGTGAGTAGATACGAGGATATAGAAGTAATAAACAACTGATGCAAGGATCATCAATAAGAAAAGATACGACGACGTCCAGAATGTCAATTATGAGGTCTTAAAAAGTATTAATAAATAAAAATCCACTGGCTATTATCCGGATTATAGAAAGATAATTAGTACTTCTCTTATAATTTATCTTTTTACAATGGCAGCAATCAAAATTTATCCTAAACTTGTGGCTCATAATTAGAATTGGTTCCAATTGCTAAAAATGTATTTCATACTATTAGGTTTATTTTTTTTCCAGAAATGCCAAATATTAAGTTCTCAGTCAAAAGTTGAATTAAAGATCGATTTGAAAACGGCTACACTCCTCCGAAAAAGTTAACAAATTATTCTTTATTCCAAATGCAAAATAGCAACAAGTAAACAAACCAAACCCCTGAAATAGGTGCAAGGATCATTATTTGCAGCTTTAATGATACTTCTTCGGGAGAAAAGTCAGTACTAGGGCATTGATTGAGGCACCAAACTTAGATCTTGCAATCTCTTAGAATAGATGTATAAAGGCCTCATACTTTTCCTCCGGGAGGAAATGATATGCTCCCTATGATGGTTGCTTGAGGATGAAGGAGCTGAAAATAAGAGAAGAACTTTTGATATTTCATCACTTAAAAATGGGTCGTGATCCATTGCTAGCGCTAGCACGTTGCTAGCGCTGTTTTGCCGTCCGCTATATAATATAGCGGACGAAAATAAACCGTCCGCTACATTATATAGCGGACAGTGCTAACGCTGCTAGCTGCTAGCGCTAGCAACGGATCAGCTCCCCTTAAAAATATATATACCTTATAGATGATGTTTGCAATATGCTCTCATAAACGACGGTTTAAGGTAAGAGCTATTTGACACTTCTAGAAAAACTAATACCGTATATCCTGTATAACGTGTCAGATTGTCTTGCAATCAACCACCTACGGAGTTAAAGAATTACATCAAACAGATCAAAATGGATCCACGTGTTGCTAGAAGCACGTGTGTCGTCCATGATTTAGTGGTGTCTTTTGTCACCAAAACTGAACTCAGTCACACTTATAAAACAACTTTGTCGCCAAAACCCAAAGTGATCCAAATCGCATCGAAATAGCATTACGCAATATAGGTCTTTAGCATCTCTGCAATAACAACTTTAATGACAAAATTTTGCCACCATAAATGGTTTGTTGTTACTGCTAATCATCGTGACAATCATTTGTCGCTAATGTATATTTAGCGACATTTTTGGAGTACAACAAATGTGCTATACGGCAGACGATCGTAGTCCAAAATACTGGCCCAACGATGGAACATTGGAACACGTCAAACTTTGCAACCCAAGCCCAATAAGATTTATAAAACTCATCCGATACTGGCCCGTCCAATCATGAGTTGGGCCCGAGCCATAATCTGTAGGCCGAAGCGGGCTCAAAAACGAACCCGCCCAATGGAAGAGCGCCCAATAATCGAGTGAAAGCAAAGCCATCTACGTGTCTCAATTTAAAACCACAAACTCAACTGCTCCATTTCCCTCCATTTTCACGTCAACCGCCGAACATTTATTAACCTTCGCACCGGTGGCGCACATTAGCACCGTCTGTAGTCACTTCCCCCGTGCGCACCTTAGCACCCGGCGCCTCTCGTCAATGGCAACCGCCGTCCAACAAGGCAGAATCAGGGTTCTAAAGGAGGCAGCACCACGGCCGTCGGATCAGAATCCGGTGGGGCCGGTGGTGTACTGGATGTTCAGGGACCAACGGCTGAGGGACAACTGGGCGTTGATCCACGCCGTTGATGAGGCTAACAAGGCAAATGTCCCCGTTGCGGTAGCGTTTAATTTGTTTGATCAGTTTCTAGGTGCCAAAGCTCGGCAATTAGGGTTTATGTTGAGAGGACTGCAGCTGCTTCATCGCAATATCGATGAGTCTCTTCACATTCCGTTCTTTTTGTTCCAGGCAAGACTAATTATCCACCTGTTCCACAATTTTTGTCCCGTTGATGTTTTAGTTTTGGCATATTGATAGGCTAGTTGAACTCAAATAGTAATTATATGTCAAGCTAATTATTGTTTGACAAGTCAAAGCAGGCTAGATCAAAGCGAGTAAAGTCAACGTTTAAATGCTTGAATTCTATGATAGGAACTGCCAAATACAATTTAGACTTTGTTGGTGATGATGATAGATTTGTTATGTAATGTGTTTGTATTGTAAGTGAAGTTCAAGACCCAAAAGGTTTTGGGTTTTGTTCTTTGTCCCACATTGGAGAGAAAATGAACTTTCTCTCTCCTTATAAGCAAGCACATGGTACATATCATTTGAATTATTTTGAGATGTTTTGGAGGGAAGATTGGGAATGCTATTACCGCACGCGTGCGCGCATTGTGTGCGCTTTAGTGGGCGCACTTTGCACTTTGCCGCAAACGCGTATAGCGCGTTGATTTATATATGATCTAACGGCCCATATTTTACTAAAGTTCGGAATTGTTTCTTTCAATTATTTATTAATGACTTTGAAAGTAATTCCGAAAAGGCACCAGAAATAACAGTTATTTCTGTTATTTTTTGATTGGTTGTGTCCCTTCATGAAGGGGTGGCTGTTAAGTCTATATATAAGATTCTGAAATTCAGAATATAACTACTTCGCATTTTCCAAATTACTTATCTCAATTATTCAGTTATATACTCAATTTCGAGGAGCAATTCTGAAACGAATCTTCAGAATTGCTATCTGCAGATTGATTGGTTTGAGTAATCCTGGAGGTGATTTGCCATTAACCCAGTAGCAAACTCTAATCGAGTGGGGGCAAATATCGCCTTAAAGACAGTGTCTTTAGACGCGCCTCAAGCCATTGAATTTCTGTTTTCTTCTTCCTTTCTGCAAATTTCTCTCCAACAGACTTACGTGTAGGTGCTTGTTGGTGAATTTTCTTTTTAGGTAAAAGGTCCTTTTTTATTTCAAAGTAAGCATATACATGACTACACAAGGAGAAATCCCAACACTCTCATCATGCGACTACTTAGGATCCAAAAATCAACTTATTCAAAACAGAACTGTCAATGCTCCGAGCTGCACACAACTGTAAATTGACAGTGCTAGCTTTCTTGATTTTCCAGCTCAAAACTCTGCATTTCACCCATTACTCAATTTGATTCAGACCTGCAGTGAGTCAATATGTTGATGATTGAAGATCTTTCGGTTCCTTGAAATTCATCATATACTGTAAACTGTCACAGAGAAAACTAATTTGTCGAGTCTAGCTCTAAAGCTTTTACCTCCACATGGTTGTATTGCCAAATTTGAGAAGAGATGACAATCCATCAATAGCAGTTCTGGTATTGAGTTTAGTTAGAATTTTTGTCCAAATTGTCCTGAGAACTGGCAAGCCATGAAGACATGCTCCATTGTCTCTTGGTGATCTGTACAGAAGGTGCAATTATCCTTTGGTAGAATATTCCAGGTATTCAACCTATCTTTAGTCCTCATTCTTTGCCTACATAATAGCCAAAGAATGAAGGCACATTTGGAAATATGCCCATTGAACCATAACAGCTTCCACCATGGCACAACAGTACTGGATTCTCTGGGAGCATTCCATGCCGACTTGACAGCAAATTTACCCTTGTTGTTAAACACCAGTAGGAATGTCTTCATGAGAAGAATCAGGGACGATGATGCTCCTAATTTTAACTTGAAAGACCCCAAGTGCATGAGATCTTTGTGGAGGTAAATGCCATCCCTTTTGGGATGGGAAACTACTCACTGTAGCATCAATAGAGTTGCCAGCATCATATACATCCTTACCCATAGTTATTCACCAAAGGTCCCTCTGACATCCAATTTTTAAAGCCTAAACAATGGTTTGTTTGTGCATTTACATTTTTGTAGGTGCACTTTATGTTGCCATTGAGATACCCACATTCTATTGGATTTTCTGCTTTTGATACATGTAACTTTGAATTGAACTCAAGTAGCAATCACAAATTAGATAAATTTCGTTTGACAAGTCAAGCTAGGGTAATAACAACGAGTATAGTCAATCTTACATATGCCAAATCTACTCGCAAAAATTCAATGGGGGAGAATCCAACGAAATGGAGGGAGTAATATCTGAGGATACATAGGTGGAAAGGAAATAAGATTTACTTTAGGATTTGTGGGTGAAGAAATTAAAAGTTTGTCTCTGCACTAGATGTAGAAGTTCTTGCTTTTGTGTTATGTAAACATGAGTTGTTTTACCATGAATAGTGGGAAATGTATATTGAGTGTTACATGGGTTCTCTTATGTAGGGAGAAGCTATAGATACAATTCCTAATTTTCTGAGAGAATGTGGGGCTTCTATGCTGGTTACAGACTTCTCACCTTTACGGGAGGTGCTGAGTTGGAAAGAGGAAATTTGTAAGAGAGTGAGTGGTTCAGTGTCGGTTCATGAAGTTGATGCACACAATGTAGTACCTGCTTGGGTGGCTTCACAAAAGTTGGAGTACAGCGCTAGGACTTTAAGGGGAAAGATCAATAAATTGCTTCCTGAATATCTTGTTGATTTTCCAACACTTGGACCTCCAACTAGAAGATGGCTTACTGAAAATCAGATTATAGACTGGGAGAACCTTATCACAGAGGTTGTAAGGTAATATCTTACTCCGAGTAGTTCTAATTCTCGGTTGGGTGTTTACAGTGTGGGCATGTCTAATTTGTGCTCTGGATGCCACTACTATGTTAATATAACCAGGAAAGGAGCTGAAGTTCCCGAAATCAACTGGTGTGAACCAGGAGAGCATGCTGCCTTGGAAGCATTGATGGGTACTAAGAACGGATTTTTGACAACCAGACTGAAGAACTATTCCTCAGACCGGAACAATCCACTAAAACCGAAAGGCCTCTCTGGTCTCTCTCCTTATTTGCATTTTGGGCAAATAGCAGCACAACGGTGTGCTTTAGAGGCACGTAGAGTACACAAGCTTTCTCCTCAGGTTTGTGGTATCAAATTTTGCTTTCTCCATATTTTCTTTTGTCGAGATAGTTGTTGTTTTTTACAAGTTAATTTTCATATTTTGCTGTTTGGTCTGAATAATGCTGGCCATTATGTGCTATTAGGTGAAAATTGATCTGGTTTTGGCAGTTAGGCTGCATTCAGAACAGACTCGTGTTTTTTCTATATACCCGATTTGATATATGTATATCTGACCATATCTTTTTCCAATTAACCTATACTTTGAAGGCAGTTGATGCATTCTTAGAGGAGTTGATCGTGCGCAGGGAACTTGCTGATAACTATTGTCTCTACCAGCCTCAGTATGGCTCATTACAGGGGGCTTGGGAATGGGCGCGCAAGTCCCTGATGGACCATGCCTCTGATAAACGAGAACTTATTTACACGTGAGTGCAAACTTTGGTTTTTCTGCAGCTGTTGGATTATTTTGCTGATTATTGTCTGCTGTCAAAGTGTTACATTTCTATTGAATTTTCAGGAAGGAGCAGTTGGAGAAGGCACAAACTGCAGATCCTGTAAGATTAAAACTTCTGTATAATCATACCAAAAAACTTTGAGATGTTAAGGTCTTGTTTTAGGTTTATTGTTTATTATGATCTTATAGCAGCTTAAAATATCGAGGCCTTCTTTTGGGGCATATCATGCTATGAACATATCTGTTTCAAAACTTTTGACTTTGTCCAAATTTTCAGCTGTGGAATGCTTCTCAGTTAGAGATGGTTCATTATGGCAAGATGCACGGATTTATGCGGCAAGTAACTTCCCTCTACGATACCATCAGCAGCTCCCTAAGCTGTTTATGACATGCCTTGGCCTTAGATTTCCAGTTTTCATTCTCTGTGTTTGATTGAGCAAGGTTTTGCATGATCTTACAATGGTATCGAGACCATCTCCTTTAATAAAGCAGCAGGGAAGCAAATCAAGAAAGTATTTATACGTTAGATAAGCTCATATCAAGGAATTCTTATTGGTTGTTTTGAAGTAGTTTCGGGGTAGCATGAAACTTCATATTTTTTAGGAATAGTTGTCACCTTTTTTCGTAATTAAGTGGAGTGTCTAGTGGCAGGTACATAATCATCGTGCACCAGAAAGTTGATGCAAAGATTATTGGTATACTTGCTCCAAAAGCTACAATGGTGATAGGGCTTGTCGTCCACGAGTGTGGTTACTTTTATTGAATTCCTTTAGTTATCAGTGAAAATCACTATTAAGTTTCTCGTTTCTTTTTTATTCTTGTTGGAGGGAACCTTAATTGTGGTCCATCTGTCATTGGCTAATAAGTTTAGCCCAGCACCCAGTCTGCTGTTTTGCTTATTCTATTACGTGCATGAATTTGTAAAGAACAATGAAGTAATTTGACGATTCCCTTAATTTAGAAGGCTTATCCATTCAATAATCTTAAACTTCTTATGAACCAAGGAATCTTAATCTTATGGCCACTGCTACGAAAATGTCTGGTTATGGGGTTCGCTATTAAATTTAGACTAGAAAGAAAGGAGTGATTATTTCAGAGTATAAAGGCATCTTAGTATGGACTTCTATTAGTACATAGCTGTGCCCACAACATCTTACTTGGAGTAGTTCTGAAAGGTTTATTCGAAGTCCTTTGTATCACTATTGATTTCGCTGTTGTACCTGAAATGTGGATCTTTGTATCTCGTGACAAACAGGATGTACTGGGCAAAAAAGATTCTCGAGTGGACAAGTAAGCCGGTAGAAGCTCTCGCAATATCAATATATCTCAATGATAAGGTAACTAACTTCACTTTTATGGTGTCTAAACATGCGGAAGACTGAAATCTAATCTTGTTTCTACCCCTGTGATGATTCTGCTTGCAGTATGAAATCGATGGGAGGGATCCAAATGGATATGTTGGTTGCATGTGGTCAATTTGTGGTGTACATGATCAGGTCTGGCTGGATGCATTCTTCTTGTTTAGCAAATGACTTTTTTTTCCCCTTCATAATAGCATCATATTGTGTAGGTAAGACGCCTTTGGATGAGGCAGGATGCTTTTTTCTATTGAACAAAAAAGGCACTCTGTATCATCAGTTGCTAGATGCTCTCCCAAGTCATTTTAGGGGAGTTTGAAAAGTGAAAATGTCTTAAACCAGTTATTGACTTTTTTGTGAGCGCTTGGATTAAACTTTCGTGCTCATCTTTCAGGGTTGGCAAGAGAGGCCTGTTTTTGGGAAAATCCGCTACATGAATTACGCAGGCTGCAAGAGGAAATTCAATGTCGATGGGTACATTGCTTATGTTAAGAGGCTAGTGGTTGATATTAAAAAAAGGAAAGGAGAAACCTTGCTCAATGACAAGGTGAAGGAAATTCGTGGTTCTGCATTGCAAAATTCGCGGTAGCCCTCAATGTCCCAGGACTTGAGAGAATTTTACAGCTAGGTTGGCATTCTTGCAGGACCCATCAACTTTTGTACCAATGAGATTAAGATCTATTCAAGAGTAGGTTAATTAGTCGGAAGTGTGTGAGAAGTCATTTGAAAAGCTGATTCTAGCTTCGAGATTCTATCTATTATTAGCCAAATTGCAATTTCCCTTCGACAGAGTGGCTCTTGATTAAGCACTGCCCTTGCACGAATGATCCATGCATGCAGTACTCAACGGGAGAGTTCGTGACTTGCAAGGAGGAATTCCCGGAACTCAACGACAAGCGACTGACATTATCTTCAGTACATCGGTGTAATGAGGATAAAAAGCGAGGGAACCTCAACAACTCGTTAAATCACCCAGACGACGTAGCATGTTATGTCTCTCTCCATTCCAGTGAAGACTTTCTCAGACGATGCTTTTGATATGTTAGCAGCTTACCGTAAGTAACCAAGTTTCAATGAGTTCAAGTTAAGCGAAAAGTACCAATCCACCTAAGAATACTAATTAGATGGTCCAAGAAAGTTCTGCAACATGAAAATGTAAAATACTGAGCACTGTTCATGCGATCCTGCAACAATGTTGATGCGGATCCTGCCATATAATGCTCCAGCACCTTCTTCCCCTTGCCTCAACCTTCGTGTGTAAGGTTTGCTACGACTCTGTAACATGGTCAATCGCAAGCAACTACAGAATCCAGCCACATGCTTGCATAAATGAAACAAGGCAAGTAATCTTCTGCCCTTTCTCCACTCCCGGGTCAGTTGCCATCACGTATACTACATGCTAGAACATGTAAACAGTAAACTTGAACACCAATGCCTATGATAATTACTACAAGCTTCTTCGTACAGAAGGAATAAAACAATAGCAGAATACAAGTGTCTAGAATACCACTTGACAGCATCTACATACTATATACTAGGATGAACTTAAACATGTTAAGCTGCAAACACACCCATAATAAGGTTTCTAATTCTCCGACCTGAAGGTTTTATGTTTTGCAACAGCTCACAAACTAGTGCAAGTGCCGATTGAATGAAAGATAATCCGCTTCCATTTCTTTATCCAAACAATGAAGGAGAAGAACCTGGGTCAGCATAAATGGTTTAATCATGATAACTATATACATAACTTGAATTGCTGGATGGCCTAAACAAACAATTACCATGAGCTTGGGCAGCACGTGATGCTCATCCAGGATATGAAAGATTGAAGAGCAAAACTACGGACCAAACACAGCCTTCTATACACAGTTTCTGCTAGCTTTGCTCAGCTTATGCGTTCTTTCCAAAAATTTTACATCAAAATGTTAAACAATCAAACTATATAAGGATCTGCGACACAAACCGCAAAGCTTTGTCTGAGGAAATTCGGTGTTTCAGCTTCATTAGCTCACTCTTATTAAATCTGAAGATCGTCCAATGAGAGTTCATGTGCAGTCAGCATCTTTAATTTCTGCAGCTCAACATCAACCAGACACCATCAGAAATGCATATTTCTAGTGATATAGCTGATATCTCTAATGTGCTCAAGGAACAACAAGTTATGTTTACTTTGTAAGATGAATGACTCTAATATCCCCCAAACTTGTACTGCCAATTGGAATCTCAGTAGCGACATAGACTATAACAATTCAGCTGTGATCAGATCTTCGTATCTAAGCATTTGTTTGTTATCTAAGTCCACTATTCCCCTTTCATTTTTCCGGGTGCTTCAAGTCTTGGCGAAGGGAAGTATACGTGCAAGATAATAGTGTACATTACGTTGTAAAGACTCCATGACAAGTGATTCATTCGTAACTGTTACTTTTAGCACACTGATCATAATCTCGAAGCACTAATTTCCAACATAGCATGACCATCAGTGATTTATACTGCCCATCTGTCCATGGAGTTATAATTGCGCCGTAAGATGTGAAACTAAACCACAGTTACCAGATATCAATTGTGAACGAATTGAAACACTGTTAACAGAAATTCAATTGCTTCCCTATTCATCAACCACTCTAAGCATAAGATATCATATTTGCGTGAGCTTATAAATTTGCCTAAGCTTATGAAGTAGGTCTTAATGTTTTATGGCTTAATCTAGTTTTCCTTCTGAGAATTAAATATATATTACAAGAGATGTATCCACACAATGGCCCTACAATATTTTCTGGCATGATCCAAGTAATCCCAAAGATGGACGGAAGGAAGGACCATTCCAGATTTTAACTTTTTTAAATCAGCTGGAGCTTAATAATCCCCAACTGCCTTTAGCTAAACACAATTTTCTCAGGCTTGGAGTCTTTTTGGTCTATCTATCACGGGTCAAAACATTTTGAAGTCATTGCGCTCCAAAGTTAAGCTTATATGGCCGGTTTAACTTTTCCATCACTTATGCTTTGGGATTTAGATCATTTAAAGAAGCTCTTTGTAAGATAACAGGTGCTCATCTCGAGAAGAATCTGCGTCAAGACCTTATATGGCCAGAAGGCAAATGCATATAACGAATAGATAATGAAACTTGATACACCAGCTTATAAATCATGCCAAGCTTCAAGTTTGACAAGATATATATACATGTTTGACACACATGCATATCCATTTTAGTGATGTATATACACACTAATAATCTTAATATCTAGCAATTTAGTACCCCAACAGTTTCAATCGTCTTTAAAACCTCTCCAAAGAGGGCAAAAGAAAGAAAAGAAGTCACTAACCGTGATAAATTGCGGAGGATCATCAAGACTAGATGAGCCTAGAACTATCTCTCTCTTCAGCTTTGTTGTTAACTTGTGACATACTCGCAGCTGAAAGCAATAACCATATCATGATAAAAATCCTGGGTGCCGGGGAATGCAATAGCCATTCTTTCTAGGAAATTAATTGCTGATATTCCTACCTCAGATCTAGTTGCTCCACCAACAATAAACACGAAAAGACGTTGGCCCATCTTCTTGAAATCACTAGATGCATGCTTCAGTATTGAATCACTAGAAAAGCATTTGTAGAGGAAAGAGATACTCAAAGTCGATGAAACTAATCAAATCGAGGCGATTTAAAGTAGCAGTTCTGGAACAGAGCTACTACACATGAAAAAAAGAAGGTAAAGAACAGATGGTCATTCAGCCACATAAATACCTTGAATATCCATCATCAGAGTTTCGAGGCCTAGCCCATGTTGCTGTCCTCCTTGATCTCATTGAATGAGCAGGTGGTCCTTGATTAGTATGCGCTGATGCAGCTTGCGAGGTTCCATGAAAAGTTGGACTAGGGTCATTCATACAGGGGTAGTCGTTCTTCGGTAATTCACCCTTGCAAAGTTTTTCGATTAGTTCCTGAAAGATGGCATTAGTGTTGATCAAGTGTTCTATTCCTTCAGTAGGGGGTGCACAAAATCACAAGATTACTACTTCTATACTCGATATCAAATATGAATTACAATTGCCTGGTCCTGTTGCAAGAGAAATCTGACAGAGAAGTTGAAACCAGAATAAGATGCAAGGTTGTGCCTCACTCGTTATTGAACAAATTTCTAATATAGCAGACATATAAGCCTTCACATTATACTGATTCATAGAGACAATTTCAAACATGTGTGCCACATAAGGTTCTAAATGCCTAATTATTTCTGCTGGAAATTTTTGTGGATGTGTGGTCCGGGGGTGGAGGGTGTTGAGGGGGACAGAAGATCAAATATAGGTACAAACTAAGCATGAAAAATCAGCCAAAGGTCTGACTATACAAAAATGAACTTTAAGAAACAGCCAAATTAAACTGCAAGAAAGCATGTGGTAAAGGATAAGTTTGAGAACATTTTGAACGATTGACGACTCGAGCAAAATAACTGAAGTGACAATCTATGAAGCAATGATAGATAATATCGACCAATCAGTATGATAATTCTAAAAAGATCATGGAGTAAGATGCAAAAACACTTGCATCCACATAGCGGGAAGGCTTAAATCCACACCCTTTACTACACGATTGTCACAAACAAGTGCATTAGTGACACGATATTAATTTTTAGCGACAAACTGAAGTGTAAACAAGGATATGAATGCATGAATTTAGACATTTCCCACCTATATTCATGAATTAGTTGAAACATTAATTTAATAGATGAATAAGCATGCTATGAAGTTATTAAAAAGTTCGAATTTCACATATTTAGTGTCTAATTTCAAGCATGGTAAATAAGGTTTTGTTGACTCAGATACCTGATAAGTGAAGATTGATAATCTCTTGTGTGTTATTACTAATATACCTTTTGTGTCCATATGACCATATGGTCCATATCTGATCTTCCACTTAAACTTTTGTAACTCTGAAATTATGATATTTAATAGATGCCTCGGTGTTTATGAGTTTATCTTTTAATAAACCCAGGCATTCTAATTTCTAAAATAACTCAAAGTATAAGCTGCTGATCTGTCATTCTATCTCTAGTATTATTGTGTTTATCTTTGATTTGGTAATGCTCGGCAAGTTCCAAGATTAAAAACTTGAGAGTTAAAACTGGTCAAGTCAATTCTATGGTGCAAGAAGGTGCATGTGACTATGTAAGTCTTGTCCTCTTCAGTTTAGTAGCTTAAAGTATCTACTTCTAATCATATTATGAAGTATCGCCATGCCATCTATGATCTAACATCATTATTTGATTTATTTCAAAATGAAAACATACAGCTCAACATGAAAATCGCTGGCTGAGTTGATCGTTTGATCAATTATCGGAAACCAACTGACAAGTGACAAAAGGTACTTCGCCACCCTCTCCAAGAGTCCAAAATACATATCTTGATGCTCTACCTCACATTCGTAGCATTATTCAGAACTTTTATGTATAGTAATTACTTATAGATGGTGTTTAGTAACGCAATACAGTAGGAATATAAATATAACGAACGACGTGTCCCCATACCCGTGTCCAATTTTTGGACGGTGTCCACGTATCCTAGAATTTCGAAAATAGGCGAGTCCGACACTCGGACACGTACCCGATCCGGACACCGACACCAAGTCAATGTAACATAGGTTGACTGGCAAAGGTCGCGAGACTAGCCATCTAAGTAGTACTTTTACTTTCTACTCGAAATACCACAATCCTGCCAAAAACACATCAAATATGAAACCAGGAGCATCTGACACCTATCTGAAGCATTTGATATATTAAAAAAATTGAGCATATACCAGGGAGTATCTCAAAGCATCATCATCCAATATGGATGAGCACTGAGCAGTAGACTTATAAGGGGATTGCCATAACCTGTAGCTTACCTCTATAATAGGGTAAAAGCGTGATAGTTGCCACTTCGCTTCTTCGTCAGTACGGTCTTTTCTGACAGCATGCTTTTTCTAAGTTTGAAAACAGAAAACCAGCCCAAAATGTTAGAGACAGGAATTTATCAATCATAAAGCATTTCGATGCCAAATATTAAGTATACCTTGTGAACATCAAATTTCAGAGAAAAGGCAGATGAGCTTTTTTTGGTATCTGATGTACCCTCAAGCAATCTCATATTGTACACAGCATGCATATCCTCGGTAGGCAGCCTTGCTAACTGAAGGACACATGAACGAAAAACAAAGAATACAACGCTCAATATGCAACAAAAAGAAGTGAGATTGTGCCTTCTCTAATCGCAACTAGACTCAATTGAAAGAATGGAGCAATTTGAAGCTAATGATAGATCTAAGCGCGTTTTTTAAATTCAATAGCATATATCAAAAGAGGGGTACATTAAAAAAGTGGCGACAAAAATCATCCATCTACTTTTTACAAAGGTGGAATGGAACAGCCAAATAATTTCACTGGATTTGTTCGTGGTGTTCCTTGAGAAAAGGATGATAGGGGCAGTAATGGGCCACACATGCAACGGTTTATATTATTGTAACAGATAATGCAAGGGTGAATAAGTGTGAGGATGCAAGTTTGTTATAAGCTCAATCATTTCAGGTTAAGAATATGCTGCTATGCAGCCCGTCTCTCTGGCACTCCAGCTTGGCGTGACCCACACTCCATAATCGCCATTTCTGGAAACTTCTAACGTACAGATTCATAGCATTTTTTTGTTATCATCAAGACCATAAAAAAACCTGCTACCTAGTAAGTTCTCGAAAACAATATAGGAGTCTAAAGAGTAAATACAAGCAGATACGTAAGAGGGGTAATTTCTCCGCTTGATCATATGATCCCATGACAAGAAATGTAATATATCCTTGACGCAATTTTTCTCTAGTTTCTTAGTCTAACAAATTTAGTTATGTAAATCAGACATCAACATGAAAATGGTACCTTAATTTACAGCATTTTAACGACCTGGTCCCCGGACCGAGCATAGGGCAATGCGTACGTCGAAAGAGCGAGCCAAAGCAGGTGCTTCTAAGATCATAGGCAAGGTCTTCTAAGATCATAGTATGAGCTTGCCCTTATAAGAGCTTGCCTATGATCTTAGAAGTACCTACTTTGGCTAGCCCTTCTGAGGCAGGCATCGCCCTATGCTAGGTTGTGGACAGGACCGGTTACCAACGGTATCAGAGCCGACTCTCCAAAACTCGGGCTCAGCTAGCTATCCAGATGCGTTGCATATGGTTAAGGGAAATGAAGGGTGATCCACGTGTATCTCACGTTGGTTAGAGAGTACGATCCTAAAGTGTGTGGTTGAGCCTTAGCGAGGACGCTAAAGAATAAGGAGGGGAGATTGTGATATCCCACATGGGATGTGAGATAGTATAAGATTGCCCTTATAAGACCTTGTCTATGATCTAAGAAGTACCTACTTTGGCTAGCCCTTTTGAAATAGGCATTGCCCTGTGATGGGGCTGTAGAGCGGGCCATTACAAGCATAATACCAAAAATGACCACTGCAAAATTAATGCTCGTAGCCCATGACAAATTTATGCTGGCCCTTGAGCCTATTGCAATCCTCCTTTTACCGCTCATAGTACTCGCCATGTGTCTAGGTAGGGCAAGAGTGGAAGGGAAGCAATTATGAAGCTTGAAACAAACTACTTTAACACAAAAGCTTGCTCGGGAAAGTATGACCAGAAAGAGCTACCTCCATCAACTTTGCAATTTTGTCACCCTCAAATTTCTCAGGATAAATTGCCGCATAAATCATCAGCAACCGCATCTTACTTTCCCGTGATACCTCCTGCATGATAGAGGCAAATGCATAGAGGCATATGAAAACATATCTACTGACATGATACAATAGATCCATCACCAATACCAAGTTCTCACCGGTTTTGTACGCAGAAAATTGATAACTTCCTTAGTTCCTGCATCTCCAAAGACGAGGTCCTGCTCTAGTTGCCCAACCTCTTTAAGCCCCATCTCCCTGATAATTTTGTTAATTTTCGCGGCAATCTGCACCGATCAAAGGTCATTAGCTTTTAGCCACACTTACTAGAAAACATTCCGATCTGCAAAATACAGGATAACCATACGTTTGAGGACACCTAACACTACTCAGGAACTATTCAACTCATAGCAACAGGAGCCAATCATATAGTTAACTACTATGTAATCAATATCAAATTACTTAAGACTGAATATTAGTCCTAGCTAGAGTTACCTAATTTCCCTTCGTCCAGCGTGCCGCGTATTACTCCCCACGATCAGAAACAAAATACTCCCATTTACTTGTTCTAATTCTAGCAAACCGCAGATTGCATCTACAGATTTCCACAATGGTGATTTCTACCATTTAGTATGAAAAAGCCAGTTAACCATTATCCAAGTTCTGTGTATAGACAACTGTGTGTATATCTTGCCAAAGAGCCAAAACAATCCTCAGCAAATGACAACCTCTAATAGAAAACCAAGCAAGCCTATCCCAACATACTGCATAACCATATACCCGTACCATGTACCACAGAGAATCACTAAACAGGTAATACTAACATCGCCTGACAACACCAAGTAATTATGAGACTGAAGAGCTTTTGCTCTCACATGCTATTTCAACTTGTGAGTTAGATATCCACATGAACGCCAAACAGCTTAAGTTATACCCCCAAAACACCAAACAGCAAGACAAGAACAGGAAAGTTGTCATAACTGAATTTAGCATAGGTTATACAGATCATATGCACAAACAGATACGACTATAAAAGCAGGTAAAAGTCCCCCAGTGCCCCCCACCCCGGGTAAGCACATGCATAAACTAGATGGCTAACATTTTTTCCATGGTAAAATAATGAAAAGTAATATCTGAACAGAAATTTTAACATTCCTATCAATAAATACTCACGTCTACATGGAGTGAAAGCTTGTCAATTTGTTCACTATATTGTGGCAAAGCTTGGACCATCTTTTGCAAGTCCCGTGTAGATAATTCACCACCATCCCTAACACAAGTGCGCTTCAGAATGAGGGAAGCTTCACTAAAGATAGTAAAAGATAATCCAAATATGCATAGACCAGTAAAGGCTATGCAAACATTGAAGTGAAAACACGGCTATAATCTACACTTGCAAAATTACTTGAACTTGTATTTCAAAAAATTTTGCACAAATTTTGTGAACAAGCACGAATTTTGTGTACAAAATTACTACCTTCACAAAGAATTACTACAAATTTTGTGAACAAGTATTTCAACAGTCTTAAAGGTGGCATCAGCATTTTCAGCAAGATCAGAAAATGGCATAGAGTGGTCTGTGGCGTATACTACTTAGTGCAATCGGTCCACTTGCAACTTAGAAGACCAGTAAAGTAGTAGAAGATATTTGATACTAGTTAAACAACAAAGCGAGAACCTGCAATTTGAATGCGGGGACACATTAGCACATACATAGCTTAGTAGCTTGCGCATACTCTTTGATCTCTGGTCATGTTATGCATCCACTTATTACAGCTCGAGTTTAAAGGATGTTATGAATTATATTAGCAGCTGTAATTGATATTTACATTGCTTCCACATGTCATAACACGTATCAGTTGAAATCAGGACTTCAAGTTGTAATTTACCGATGGATACCATCATCAGCACGAACTAAAACCACGTATTAGCTTAGATTATGGCACTCCAATGGAGCCACAATATTTCCAAATTAACAAGATTTAGGGTAGAGAAAGAGGACCCAGACTTCACAATTAACCTGCATCAGAAGCAAAAGAAGAATGGTTGCATAACTAAAACCAACCTAGAACCATGGATTTGTGCAGCTTTATTTTTTGATACGAAGCTTGTCATCTTCTCATGCAACCGTTCACTAGCCTGAAAAAGCAATCATTGTTCAAAGAGCACATTCATGCTAATGGTGCAAGACTGGAAAATTATGCAGACACACGTACATCTGCTATATGTGCATGGCGAAGCTCTGCCCAGACAGGATCATGTTCCTCCAATAGAACCTCTTTCTTCTCAGGAAGACCACCTGTTTTGCTCGGAACCTAAGCAGTAAAATTACTTGACATACAGTAGCCAAAGAAAACTCAATTAACAAAATCAAACAAAAGCTTAGATACAGAATGATTAAACTGACCTCATGCACATACTTATTTCCCTCCATATTAAGTAAATCATGACACATGGCATCATATGTCCATTCATGTATGATAGGAGCTATCTAGAAAATAAGACAAGAATGTTAGAACGCGATCAAAGAGATAGCATGCCAAATGCAATTTAAAACAAACTATAGCAACTAAAACCTGGTCTATTGATCTGTCCAAGATGAGCAACTCGCATGTTTCTGTCTGAGGGAAGTTCTCAATGGAGGATTTATATTTCATTAGACAGTTCCAAACGCCAGCAGCAAGCTTTGTCGGGATTAAGTCACGAAATGTTGTCATTGTAGTAGGATCGAGGGATTTAGCAGCACGATACCGTACCAAAGGAAATTCCTAAAGAAAGTTGAGCTCATTTAAGCTTTAGATGTAGTTAAAAGCATTAAATCCAAGTTGGAGAGTTTCGATTCCATACCCGAAGTGAAGCAAAAACTGTAGCAATTCGTGTGGCCATCACGGTCAAGCACGCGTCGCCCTTGCGAGAACTCTCCTCATCACCGAAAAGCTCTTCTAAAGCTCTCTCATCGTCAGTTATAAAACCCTGATCAGTATGCATTAAAGCTTAGGAAGCATGAGAAATAACAACATGAAATTGAGGAAATGGAAATTAGCTGGCAAGAAAGGAAGGGAGATTAGCAAGAACAAAGCATGAAGGCCATGCCTCCTGAATACTCAAATTTAGGTTTGTTTTCTGACTATCCTCGGGCTGGCTGTTCAACAAGAAACTTCATTTGATAATTAAGAAGAAGGGTGGGGTGGGGTGGGTCAATCCCACTACATAGGAGCATATAAGCAAAAGAAAACAAAAAGGCTTGGTACCCTGAAGGAGGTTCCAGTTGGGCAAAAACGCAACCTTCAACCACGACACCGGGCATATCAAAGAAAGGCTACATCACTATCCCGTAATATAATCTATCAACTCCAGCATCTCATCTGGAAACTCCTCATTTAGATATAATATATATATATATATATATATATATATATATATATATAATACGGTTCAAGGACAGAGCAAGAAGGCGAAGCAACAGCAACACAAATCCACCGAAGTTGCAAACTTCTCCATCAAAATGCACCACAAAAGAGACAGTGAGCAAGCTTTCGTTGCTGCCACAAGAGCTCTTGATCTTTAAGGTCAGTCATTTGGAGGTAATCCTAGGTGCTTTGTAAATCATTGGATTTTGGTTCTGCACATGTTCCAGCCTTCCTACAACCAGTGGGCAATAGCTAGCTACCTTTGCTTCTTGGTGAAACTGGGTTCAAAGCATGAATACATGTCTTATATTAACCGGTATGACTTAATGAGCATATGGCATCACTTCATTGGCTATCTTGTAGATGTGCCTGTTTTCACATAAGGCGCTTTATAACTGCCCCTTTTACTCATCCACAGGACAAGGAAGAGATTTCAAATTAATCCACAGAGACACACTGGGGCTGCTCTTTATTTTTCATCCCTCTGTCCTCCAAACACAACTACTTAGGTCTAAACAAACTCAGACACAACCGTCATACACCATGCAAACAACTGCACCATGCGGAAATAAGATATACATCTTTCAAAGAAGGGTTACAAGACAATGCTAGCAAACGAATTTTGACAATAAGTTTGCATAAACATCGCCTATAGTGTATAGAACAAAAATAAAAACTACTCTTAGTAGAATATCTTATTGACTTGGAAAGAAGTAGTACTTATTACAAAAGCACATCACATACCTGGCTATCTATGGCAAAGTACTCCAAGTTCATCTGCGCGTTTCCCAACCCAAAATAAGAAGAAAGATATGAATGGCCTACTAAAAGCACCTAGCAGGCATAAATAAATAAAAACTAAAAAAACTAAAAAACAAAGAGACAACAACCTCACTCAATGCACCCATGCGGGATTTCACAGTTGTATCCCTCTTAATATAACTAACTAATTCTCGTGGGACTGATGAACTGAAAAAGACAAATGCCCTGAAAACAGATACAATTTGACAACATTAAAGAACCAGAAACAAAATTATACAATGCAATAGCATGCACAAAAAGAAGTTAGATAAAATGATGTATGTCCTTCACATACCTTTTGTACAAAGGTGACCTTCCAGACATGTCGGACAAGAACATGACTACACTGCATATTTGAAAATAAGCATGATTAAAGGAAAGATGTAGATATGCAGATGCATATTTTACATATGTAAACACATGTAGAGAAAGAGGAGGACCCCTGATCCCACCCATGCATTAAACTCTCCAATGTCATAAAACTTTGACGACCACATGCAATCAGAACGCTGCTGCATCTATAACGAAGATATAGACCATGTGTTTTACATGCATAATTTCTGAAGAAACTCTTCAATATTCATAAAAATAAGTGTAAATGGTATATAAACAAGCAGTTCCAAAATACACACAATTAGAAAGCTGAACCACATCCAATACTGGAAACTTAGCTACGTTATCAGCTTATCAATCCGCTACTAATACTAGTGGATTGAGTATTCTAATCAAATTGCCCCTTTAGTACATTCTTTACAAAACAAAAGTTAACAGGTGATCAGTCCGCTAATACTAGGTACAAGTCTGACTTCCTCCTGCATCGCCAACTGCATATCGACTCATCTACGTTGTGGCTCTTCACTCCTGCAAACCATGCCTATGCTTCAAAACTCTTCCTTTTTTCTAGAGAATAGAAGGAGAACTTGCTTTTCGGCCGATCAATTAACATGGAAAGAGGGCCCTATCCTTCCTCAGGCTCTTCGTTTGACTTTATGAATTTGATTGAAATTATAAGCTGCTGATTCACTCTATGACTCCAAACCCCAAACTTATAACTGATTTTGTAATGTAATGGCTCAATCGGAGTACCGAACTGTTATGGAAGGCCTTTCATACCTACGTCTCCCATTTTCTGGCAAAGTTCTCTTTTAGCAAATTGAAAGAGTATGTGATGTGCTTCTTCAAAACCATGGTGTTGGATGTCAGCCAGGGAGGACATGATGTGCTTCTGAGTTATGCCATCCACGTAAAGACTCAGAACCACAGCTCAACACAGGGCATTGCCTCCCCAAAAGGGCTAACCAAGAAGGTACTACTCAGTTCCTTGGCAGAGGTCTTTTGAGGCTGAGTCCAAACTCCACATATGTGATTTGGGGATGACTGTTAGAATTCTCTTCCCTCTCAACCACCCCCCCCCCCCCCCCCAACACACACACACAACACAGGCCTCCCTTCCACCACCCCCAACCCAGGCCCAAACTTAACATAGCCCAGAATCTTTTCCTCTTGCTGATGTGGGATGTAACCAGCCCCTTGTCACTACTATAACTAGCAAGTTGTGCCCTTTTCTTAACATGGTTAATACATCAATGGAAAATTGCTTTAAGAAAAAAAAACAGTTAATAGCTGCGTGTTTATAAAACTCGTGAGAAGGAAACATAAGATCTAACCATCCGCATCTAAGCACGGATGTGGACCAGCCCCATTATTCCTTGCTAAGCCCAGATATACAAGTGACTGGACGATGCTTAGATATTTGACCTTACTGCTAACAAATAGATACATAAAATAACACTCAAATTCTCAAAAGATGAGCAAAAGGATACACACTTTTCTTTGGAAGGCTGGATGAAGTAGATGGCATCCATGGTAGGCAATGGTTGCCTCCGTTTATATATGTCTTCCACCACTGCAATAAAAACCAGCAATGGTGATTTTTTCAGCGTAGTACAACATGTCAGCAATTCGTAGGAGACAAACACATATGTATTATACAGTATCACCAAGCAATTGGCTTAGTTGTTTGTGTATCAGGCTAACTTTAACCATCTGCTAATTCGTACCTAAATATAAAATTCAAAGCGAAATAAGCAATATTGATAAACATTATCACTTCTGCAACATCACCAACAAAAATTATAGATCCCCAATAAGTTAGATATCTGCTATAGTTTGCGCACTGAAACAGCATAGAATAAGCACTACTGACGTAGTTTGGAAGATTTCACATATCATTCAGGTGCATAATATAACTAATGCAAAGAACCTACAAAAAAATCATGTAGAAGCCTTAAACATCCGCTGGGGTGGGGGGGAGTCGCCAATATCAGTTATTATCCCGCAGAACAACAAGATATCGTCATCAACGCTGCAACGTAAATCTCTGATAGAATTATCTAATACCAGAGTCAATTCCAAATAACAAGAGTAATCAAATTCATCGTCATAGAGATGATCCAATAAATGAGATTACACAATACTAAGCATTTTCATTTTGACTTTTATTATATTGGACCAGATCATATAATGCTGCAATTCATGCTATTATATCAGTTTTTTTGCACTAGAAGAACGCTACATACACACATAAAAGCAGTCATCGAAATGTGAAATTCGATAAAACTGGCCTTTTCAAATCTTACATGAAACTCCTTCCTCCGTGATATCTGCCATTTTGCACGAGCACGACATTATTTTAACAGTAACTTTGTCCATGATGAGTACCTAGAGGTAAGAGTGTCGGAAACCAAAGCAAAGTGAGTAAGAATAACACTGCTGCAACACATAATGTCACAAAGAAAGCAGGAGGAAAAGTTAAAGGGGTTCTCTGGACTGCATGCATATAACAGAGTACATATACAACAGATAGTGACCAACTCCTTCTAGGAACAGAACTAGAAAACGATGAGAATCCACTTAATCTAAAACAAACCACGGAATGAACCTTCTTGTAGTCAGACACATACGAGGATCTTGGACCCAACATGGCACTGTATCACATACAATTATAGAAGTCATCCATGACTAAATATCTGGATGCAGCCATATCCAAATCCGGTGTATATAAATAACAACATTGCTATATATATCATTAAGATTTTCTACGTGGAAGAAGCCCATATAATCCCAAAACAAGGATAATAAGAAATTGTATGACTTCCTTCTTCGTTTCTTAAGTAGAAGGCTGAAAATTCAGCACTTTCAACTGTAAAGTTGCTGGCAATCGTTTCAATCACCTTATTTTGCATAATGTTGTTTGTCTTTAGTTGGCAGACGTGATTTTCCCCCCACCTGGATGGCTTCAGAGAAGCCCAAATCTTTTAAGAAACTCTTGTCCTATTGGCACTTCATCAAGCCAAATGCTTGGAGGGGTAAGAAACTCTGGGAGCAAAGAGCTCTAGAGGAGGCCCACGCCTTATGGCAGAAGCAATCTCTCTCTCCGTCTCCCTTCCCCATCAAAACCTCCAAGTCCAACGAAGGCTCGTTAGACCAGAAACGAAGGCTATTGGACTGTAGCTCATTTGTATTAACAGCATTCTGCTAAACACCCAATATTTCTCTAAGGTGCCACATGCACCAAAAGCCACACAAAGTCTCAGAAGAGGGCTGAGAAAGAGTCCACATGCGACCAGCATCGGTTGTGTTGTGGGGTAATATGGTCACGCTGAACAAGCACACCACTATGATGAGAATTCCTGTTCAAGTCAGTTTACTCCTTTTTGACTAACAAAGGTTTACTCTCTTTTTTCCTCAAAACCTATAGGACGATCCGATATGTAACAACACGATCTACGGCCCCAGCACAGGGCAATGCTTCCCTCAAAAGGCTAGCCAAGTAGGTAGATATGAGTTTGTGGACAGAGACTTATAAGGCCAATTTCATACCATCCCATATCTAACATGGGATATAATAATCTCCCCTCCTTGTACCTTAGCGTCCTCTCCTCAAGAAAGCTCAATCACACATGGCCTAGAATCTTCCTCTTTAGCAAATGTGAAATATAACTGGCTTTCTCAACCACCGGCAACCCGATTGGATAGCCTAGCCCGAGCTTTCGAGTGTCGGCTATGATACCATCGTAACGACCTAATCAATGGCCCCACCACAGGGCAATGTCTCCCCAAAAAGGGCTAGTCAAGTAAGTACTTATGCATTCATCAACAGGGTCTTATAAGGCCAGTCTCATACTACACTAAATTCGAAGTGGGTTCTCAAAATCTCCCCTTCTTATTCCTTAGTCTCCTTGGTAAGGCTCAATCACACATGCCCAAGAATCTTCCTCTCTAACCACTATTTAAAAATATCGCCAACCCAATGGGATCAGCCCGATTCGAATCTGCTTTCATGTCTCAATCTCCGGCAACCCAACTAGATAACCCAGCCCAAAATTTTGGGAGTCGGCTCCAATTGAGTCGTTGATTGGGTGTCACAGAGTGATCCTAGCAAAATTGTCTTCTTTACTTTGGAAGCTGCCTAGGAGTTGGTACTCACTAGTAACATAAATATAATTGGAGGAAAATATATGTGAACTAGTACTTCACATGTAAGGTCGCTAGGGGCGCAACAATCTTATGTACGTGTTGATGTGGTTTCTGATTTGTTGGATGTAACTAATGCCCTTTTTGGGCTGACTTGGGCTATGCCTAAATCTTGCAAAAACCTGTTTACTGTAGGCACTTTTTAGAAGCAAGTTGCAAGGAGGGCAACATGTTGAGGGACAGGACGCTTTAGCTGTCTATTTTTAAGCTCGAAGATGTATAGTCATGTCCACTGTGTTTTCATTTGTCTTTGGAAGTTATGCTGCCATAATGGCTAGTTCATACGCCTTGCTACTCCCAATTCAACAGCTTGCTCCCCCATGTCGCCTTAGCAAAAAGACACTGTGACTTGCGAAAGTAAAAGAGCTTTGCCTAGACATGTTTGACAATGCTAACTTGCAAAGCCACTGTAGTCTCAAATATAGGTCTGTAGTTGCAGCATTTGGAACAACTAACTTCAACGTGAAACTGTCTACATATATTGCAGTGACCAACTTCCACATTTTAAGAAACGGGAAAACTTAGCGGAAAAGAAATACAAGCTAACATGTAAAGCAAAAGCATTGGTCTTAAAGTGCAAACGACAAAATCCAAATACAAGTTGCTCCTACCTTCCACGTAGATCTCGAGTCCCCTCTTTTAGCCGTTCGAAGCATTTCATACAATAATCCTGCAAAAAGTCCATGAACTCAACTGAAGTATAAGTAAGCATCGGAACTTGAAACAAAGACCTATGGAAAAAGTTCTAACAAGTAATAAGTTCAGATGTAAAAAATTAGACATTGTTATCCCGACAAATTAACGACCACGAAGAAGGAAAAAAAGGTTGCTAAGCTGGTGCTTCTTATTCATGAACATGACTGCTTAACCATTTAATAAGCTAAGACCTTAGAGCGAAACTAATACGAGGAAATGGAAGTCATAATAAACAAAATTTGTGCCATAAAAATATTGGTCAACTACATGAATCCAGTCAATCCACTATTTTTTCTCATCACTTACTCAACCGCATCCACTCTAGTTTCCCTTCAATGTTCACGAACTTGAAATCCTTTTGCTTATGATCACACAGCAGTACTAAACATTTCTAGCGCATTGAAAACAAAGAGGAATTTCCAGTCCTTATAATCTTGTTACCAAAACTAGGAGGTAGTCAAGACATGTCAAAAGTGTGGAGAATAAAGTCAATGGCTGGACTTGCCCTTCTAACTTTGGTTTCATTGTAATTGTGCCTCATATTGAGGAATTCCCATCGAGCTGAACTCATAAGCAAATGTTGCATGATCTCCCTTCTAATCTAGAATTCTTAAAAAACTAGATTCTTAAGGGGGACATCTTACAACACATTCAGGCTTCCAACCAAAGCGGAAAATGTAAACAAGAAAAGAGGCCAACCACTGGACCTGTCCATGGGGCATGCTTTAAGTACTTGTGTAGCTTCCCTAGGGCTAAAATGAGTATTAGTTGATGTTTATTTCACGGTTGTTGAACTTCTATTCCTGTTTTAATTTGTTTACAACATTTTATATGTATTACAACTATTTTTGAATTTGAAGCTGCTGAGTCATAATAGGTTTATTTCAGTCTGTAACTGGGAGCTTTAATGACTGGGAGCTTGATTTGCTCTTCTCTTTCCTTGAGCACCTACAGTCTGTGGGCTAGGTAACACGGACACAGTCTGACACCGACACCGGACACCGCAATTTTCAAAAAATCAGGTTTTGAACACCGCAGGACACCGCTATTTTTTAATATATATATTTAATAAATATCAAATATATTCCACAATTTAAAATAACAAACAATAATGAAAAACTATCAAAACAAGGAATTTAAATACAAGTCATAATTTATTTGGTCAATCAATATTTATTTAGTCCAATGTACTGGAATTGCAACGACAAAGGGAGAAAAGAAAAAAGAAGAAAAGAAAGAAACGAGAGGACAAAGGGTGAAAAGAAAAAAGAAAAGGAAAGAAACGAGAGGACAAAAGGAGGAAAAGAAAAAAGAACAGGAAAGAAACGAGAGCCTCTCGCAGATGAGGATAAGAGAAGAAAGAGACATGTGGCTCAGCGACGGTGGCGGAGGACCTCCGGCGACGACGGCGAGACTCTGGCGACGACGGCGAGACCTCTGGCGACGGCGACAGCGGCAGCAGCTGGCTTCTCTTCCTTCGGCGACTGTAGCCGTCAGATCCGTTGGCTTCGGCTTCGGATCTTCGTCGACTGAGCTCCGACAACACCGGCGAGACTGGCAACAGCCTTGATGTGGTCAGCAGACAGCAGCCGTGAGGTGAGAGAGAAGAAGACGGCCGTGAGGTGAGAGAGAAGAAGACGGTAATAGTTCCAAAAATTCCAAAGTAGCCCCAAACGGTCCGACACTGCACATTCCAGTGTCCGACACGGTGTCGGAAAATAAAAAAATTCCGACACGTGTCGGGCGGTGTCTGGAGGGTGTCGGGGTGTCCGTCCGTTTAGGACACCATACCTCCACCTAGGAGAGGTGTCCGTGCTTCCTAGTCTGTGGGTTTCTCTCGAGGTGGATTAGACAGGGTGGTATGGAAACAAGACAGCAGGGGATTTTTTGCGGTTCATGTTACTACTTCGTACTTTATTCTCGAGGTAACTCTTCTTTTCCATGGAAAGATATTTGACGTTTGACCGACCCCTCTTGGGTTTCTTTTTCTGTTGGGAGGTAACTAGGAATTCAGTGTTCACGGGGAATAATTTGAGGAGGAGAAAAAATTGATTATGTGAACTGGTGTTTAATGTGCAAGAAAGCTGGTGTATTGGTGGATCATCTGCTCTTACATTGTCCGATAGCCAGGCTTGTGTGGGGTTTGGTGTTTGCTGACTTTGCTCTATTGGGGGTTGCATGGATCATGCCACAATCTGTTGGTGACATGTTAAAGCCTTGGTCCCTACACCATAAGAGACGGTGTCCCAGAGCTAAGCTCTTGATGTTGATTCCTCCTTGCATTTTTTGGTGTTTATGGAAGGAAAGGAATGTCAGAGCTTTTGAAGGGTTGGTGAGTTCCATTGAGAATCCAAAGGCTCTTTTTTTCTGTCTACTTTAGCATTCTAGCTGCGGAAAGTGTTACTTCCAATGAGGCCTATCTTAATTTTTTGGATAGTTTTACTCTTCGAATAGGTGGCTGAATGGTATATTAGTTGTGTACATGGGTTCGACCCCTCTGGCGTCTCTCTTTACCTATCAAAGAAATATACCAGAATAGTCTCAAATCACTATTTCTCCTTCTGAACTCTAATACTTGCACAGTAGCCTATGCATGTATCCATGGGTAATCACTCGCTTGCCTGCTTCTAGTGTACTTGCAAACGTCAAGCTATCCTTTGTGTTTCTAGCAATTTACAAAAAATTGGATGTGAGGGACATACTTGTTTACAGAGCTAGCAATCTTAAAGCTCATTGTTAGACCTGACAACAAAAACCTCGCATAATGTAAATGTTACCATTCACAAGTCTGGAACAGTCTCTTGAATGCCAAAAATCTGCCATGAAATCCGTAATTCATTCTGATCCATGACATGCTACCTTTATTTTAAATTTAAGTACATTTCACCCAAGTATTTTGGGAAGTTATCGAAGAACCACCTTAGGCAAAGATAAAAGGTCGAATTTAACGCACGGGAGGGCCTCCAAAAGAAACAGGATGGAGAGGTTCGTTTACAAATACATATTTTGAGAAAGCAATCAAGTCCTCTCACACAGCTTCTAACCACACAATCTGCCAACTCTTCTTCTTAACAAACTTCATACAAATTGTTTTTCCTTAATCTGTTGACTGGTGTTCAAACCATCTCAAGCAACATCCCTCTTTTCTCCCTCACTTGGTGATACCCCCACCTTGTATTCATCCTCGTTTCTCATTCTATCCTTTCCTCTCTGGCCAGTCATCCACGTTAAGCATTAGCATTCATCTGCACTTGTTTTATGCGCGAGTTGTTCCTTAGCTTTCCAACATTCCAAACCATACAACAAAGTTGGCCACATTGCCATCATATAGAATTTCCTTTCCACCTGATAGAATAATTAGATCATACAACACTCTAGATCCACTTCTACAACTAGTTGAACTCAATAAGTTACATCTTCTAGTGCAATCAAACCCCAAGAATCTAGAAGCATTTTCCATAGCAGTGTCAACGCTAACCATCTGATGGCCTTCCACAACTAAAAGTCGGACACCCGTACTTTCTTTGCTACCCATCCCCCAAAATCCCTCCACCTATGTGCACACGACACCACAAGTCTCTACCTCAGCTAAACCTCCAAGGCCTTCCAACTAGAATTCCCCCTTTACACAAAAATGCCTCTTTCGTAATTAGAAGCTGGCGGCGTTTCTTCTCATTCCTTATATATAAAGCAAGAAAACTTATCCCCCTCTGATGGAGCTGGAGAAACCAAGTCTGAAATGAAAAAGGAGAGACCGAAAAATGGCAACCACACGAAGACTATCCACACAAATATATCTGTATTCAACATAGCAGCATCTGACTCTCACTGTCTTCAGTTCCGTTGTCGAAGTCTCTAAGCTTATGAAACCCCTTTTTGGTAGTGGACCGATTTTCTTTTCACCACACACACACATAGGTTATAGTCATATACAGAACAAGCTTCCAAATTCCAACATATCAACAGTGCTTTATCATCAAAAGCACAATTGACACGCAACAAAAAACATTGATTCAGCCAAGAACTTCGAAAATAAAAGGATCTAGATAATACAACGGGACTCAGCTGCAGTCTAATAGAAAAACACAACAATGCAAAGTTTCATAAAATCCAAGTGAATATCGATTTCCACACCCTATTGTGCTTTTCCACGCCTTCATTTGCCGCTAAAATATGTTCATTTGTAGCTAGTGCAAATTTTAACAACAAACGAGGATGCAACATCAAAGGTTCAGTAAGCTGTACAAATGATTCAGACATTCGATCTTCCCTCTTCCATATCTAGGTTGCTTAACCACGAAACTCATTTGCTTACGAGTTGCTGAACTGAATTATAACAGCATAAACGTAGATCAAGGCGGTAAATACTTCTCCTCCAAATTATACCAACTACAATCTCAACAAATGGCACAAATAAACAGGTAAATATGCAGATTTAAAGACTTACGGTCGCGACTAATTTGCCTGAAATTCTTGTACTCGCCCTGCGACGACGTATCGGAGTCGGACATGGACATGATTGATTTATAAGAAGTTGCGCGTTTGCCTCCCTTTCTCCTGGTGTCAATCGGAGTCGAAAGCCGTTCAACGGAAACGGATCGCGGAGATCAGAGACCAGAATCTGTTCAGGACGGGGGGGAAAGAGGGGAGAGAGGAGGATTGAAAACTAATGTCAAGTGGAGTCCTGAATGGTAATTAATGGAGCGACGACGATGCTTTGACTTGCGCAGCCCAATTAGGTTCTTCCTTCTTTCTCTTACCGTTGGTCCGACCGGGTCGGACGGGTTTCGATGTCAAAGCCTAAGCCAGCCAGCGACGCCGTCGTTGGGCAGATCGGAATGACGGTTTTGCCCTTTTAATTTTCTTTGGTTTTTTATTTAAGGAAAGATAGAGTTTGTTAACTTCCAGAAGTAATGACGGTTTCTTTGGTTCATAACGTGTAACCCATGTATTGCGTGGTGAAGTTAACAGTTTGACTTGGTCAACGTTGAAGTTTCAAACAGGGAAACACAACCTTAGTACTAAGAAGGTAACGAAAATTACCCCAGATCCACACCACCCAGATAATAATCTCCAATTAATGCGTTAATTAACAATCTGTGTTCGCATGAGCCCTGTGTTTAGCCTTTTTTCAGGTACGCAAAAAATGTTAAAAAGAGACGGTGATAACTTCGTAAACGTTGTGTGAGTATCTTCACATGTGAACTAGACACAAGTGTTGTTCATGTCAAATCATCGGGTTAAGAACTGTTTCGCTCTACTTGATGAGAAGAACTTGAACCTTAGTTTTTTAACGAGTAGACCATGCCTTCAAATATTCTACTACGTGACCTATAGTATTGCTTATGGCCGACAATCGACGTTTGAAACATGATTAGCGACATCCATGGTCCGAAGTCAAGTCTTGTAGTTTTGATGAGGGCAAGACAACTCGTTGGTTCTTTTTTGTCAAACGAGATAACTTGTTGTAAATGTAGTCAAACGTGTACTCTTCCAGATACACAATTAAGCATTTGAGTGATTAGAAATTAAATTTAAAGAGTGCGTGGGGTATTAAAAATGGATTGGAGAAGGGTTCTATTAGAGTTTAGAATTAGAATCTGCGATGCAGGCTCCTTCACCACTAGGATCAAACACTAGGAGTGTGTTTGGAACCATGGAATTGATGGGATTTCATTTGAAATCCATAAATTTTGTTGTTTGGAACATTAAAAAAAGGAATTGGATTTGGATTTCATGGGATTTGACTGGATTTGTTTCTATAGTGTGAAATCCGATGAAAAATGGTCGGATTTCATGGGATTTCGATTTACTTGAATTAAAATTAATTATTTACCTATCTTACCCTTTTTTCTGAATCTCTCCAACAATGAACCCACCACCACCATCTTCATTGCCGCTATCGCAACACCACTTTTACTACCACCACCAGCACCACTACTGCCACCGCCACCAATACTGTCGCCGCCACCACCGTCGTCGCCGCCACTACTACTACCACTGCCACCACCACCACCACCGTCGCCGCCACACTACCACCGCCGCCATCACTACCATTGTCGTTGCCGCCATAACCAATGGGAACACTACCACCACCACCACCATAACCACCACTACAACCACCACCGCCACTGCATCCCTCACCTCTACCCCACCGCCACCGCCACCAACAGTACTACTACTACTGCCACTACTACCACCACCACCATCATTGCCACCCCTACTGCCACCACCATCGCCACTGCATCCCCCACCACTATCGCCACCGCCAGTACTGCAACAACTACCACTGTCGCCACCATTACTACCACCACCAACGCCACTATCGCCACCACAACCACTATCGCCGCCACCAATAATGCCGCTGCCACCACCGTCACCACCACCGTTGTCACCACCACCACCACTACTATTGCCACCACCGCCACTACTGCCACCACTGCTGCCGCCACTACTGTCTTCACCCCCACCACCATCACTACTACAGCCACCACACCGCCGCACCACCATTACTGCCACAATTGATGCCGCCATTACTGCCTTCACCCCCACCACCATCACTACTACCGCCACCACCACCATCACCGCCGCCACCACTACTACTGCCACCACAACCGTCGCCATCACTACTGTCACCTCCGCCGCCACCACTACTGCCACCACCGCCGCCACTTTTACCACCGGCATCACTATTGGCGTCAGTTGATGACCTCTAATTACACTTTGTTACACCTCAATACCACGACTCATTACCATCACTTGACCACCTAACCACCGTCGACGTTGCTACACCGTGCAGTGCCGCCGCCGCCATGTGCTGGCACTAGCACACTTGAAACCATTTACCGTAATTTATTTTTCATCGTAAATCAATGATATAATTGTCTAAAAAATTATTACCTTTCCATTTCCTCTGTTCTCCAAACACAAAATTGAAATTCTGTTATTTGAATTCCCTTTCGTTCCAAACAAAAAGAAGTGAATTTAATTCCAAATCCAATTCCAAATCTGAAATCCAAATCCCAAAAGAATTGGTTCCAAACGGACCCTAGGGTCTCCTAATTTTCCACCCCTTGGCTCTTACCATGGGCTGCTCTACTCATGTCCAAACAAAGCCCATTTCTTTTGCATGCGGCACAGGCCCAGCCCAAAAAATTAACATGGTTTGAATTTTAGGTTATCCAGATGACGAAATTTTTATTAGGTCTTGGGATAATTTTTTACCGTTATAACTAACTAGCTTTAATTTCGTACATTGCACACGGGAACATTATATTACGATTATCAAAGTATTAAACTATATATGAAGAATCTGTTTTCACCTCATGTTTGTCGCCGAAAAACTTAAAATTGCAGTACTTGATAAGAGTAATATAATGTTGCTCTTAAATCAATTATACAAAGAAGCACCACTAAACGTTTTATTCTTTAATGAAATATGAGACTTTTCTTCTTTGAAATTGAAGTAACATCAAAAGTAATAATCTAATTTTTAAACGGGTAGATTTTCGTGCCAAAAATAAGGAAAAAAGAGCAAGAGTTAGAACACGCATTTGAGTATGGAAGGAGAAAAAGATAATTCCTAATTTGAATATCAAATTTAAGAATAAAATTGATTATAACGTAGAGTTAATTTAGTGATTGGTTTATAAAACTAATTGTAAACTCATATTGTTAAAAAATTATAAGTATTTTATATCATAAATAAAAACAAAGAAAGTAAAATCTTTGGAGATAGTAGGATTAGTTTACAAAAACTGAATTGTGAGGCTTTTTACTTTGAATTAAAATCATCAAATTAGCTTGGGTTATGTGCAAATAACATTAGTAAAAGTATATTGTCGTCAAATTTTTAGAGTGCAGCGGAGATAAAAGAAGTATGCATGTCCGAAAAATTAGATTAAAAAGAGATATAAGAGGTATTGACATAATTTTTGTGTGTAAGAGATAATGAGGTGAGAGAGAAAGCAAGAGAAAAAAATTGAATTCAAATCAAATTGAATAGGTGAGAGAGAAAAGAAAGGAATCCAAATCATAATTAAAAAGTTGAGTAAATTCAAAATAATTTCAAAAGTTAAAATTGTAAAGTTTACATGGCAAGTTAAGAGAGTGTCCAAGTGAGGGGTGCAAGTAAGCGGTGACTGGATAACATTCTCTCAGCTCAAACTTTATATATATATAATCTAATTATATATATATATATATATATATATATATATATATATATATATATATATATATATATATATATATATATATATATATATATGAAAGCCGAAACTGAAAGAATGTAACATTCTCTTTCCTACTTGACATGTCTCTCTTTCTGACAGTTGGCATTCAACTAGTCATATAAATTTTACTTTTCTCTCTCTTCCACGTCAGTATGTCCTACTTAAAAATAAATATCTCTCTCGCCATAAATTTCAAATATATATCTCATTCTAACAATATCTTATTCAAATTTTAAAACTTTTCAATATTTTACAAAACTATAACATGTTTTCACAATCTAACAAAATTAGTCTATTTCCTTTTACATTATACTAAGTCATATACTATATTTTTTTATATATGTCTGTATATACGTATAATTATCTTTAATATTATATATTTTTTCTTATGTCGCATAACTTTTTATACTGTTTTAGGTGAGTTATAGTTGTAAAAACCTCAATACCTTCACTAAAAGTGATTTAAAAAAACTCATAAAAGGTGAAAATAATATTATTTGTTATTAGTATACTACATATAAGTTTAAGCTTTTAATTTGTCGTTGTTGGTTCCGTGTGCAACGCAAGGGGTTAATACTAAGCCATGCATTCCAATAAACCACGTGACTTGTCTAGTTACGGACATTCTTGGTTTATTTGTCCAAACTTGATTCTAATATAATGTGAATTTACACTTTTTAAACGAAAAAGTTGAAGAACAACTTAGAAGTTTCACGTATGAGTTCCTTCCAAAAAACTGTTGGTAATAACTCCAGAATGATGAGAATAATAAAATGGAACTTTCCTTTTGCAGGTTAAATCAAAGTGAATACAGATGGATGTCTAAAGAAAAATGATCATGGAGGTTTTGGAGGCTTACTTAGAGACAGCAATGGTGATTGGCTGGGAGGTTACTTTGGCTACATTTCTACAGAGAATATTTTGGTGGCTGAGTTACATAGAATCATCAAAGGCTTGATGTGCAAGCCCTCGTTGGCCAGATTCTTAATTCTGATATCCAAGCTATTACTAATACCCATCTTACTATGAATCAACCTGAAGCTGACTTCCCCTTCTGGGGAGTGGAGAAAAATGGCAGATTCACCACGGCGAGTGCCTATAATCTTGCCCTTTCCCTGGAGGATGGTCCTGTGACCCCTGATCTGGATTTCAATTGGATCTTGAGGCTTAAGATCCCCCAAAATTCAAAACTTTTCTTTGGATTATCAACCATGGGCGTCTCCTCACTAATGAGATGAAAGTTATTAAAAATATTAGTCGTATTGCTTTTTGTAGTAGGTGCCACCAAGAGACCGAAAATGTTGATCACACACACCCTTAGAAACTGCCTTAAAGCTAGGATTATGTGGACTAGAATGTTCAACCCCGCTGATTTTGTGAAGGATATGGATCTGAATATTGTGGACTGGATAAAACATAATATGAAAATGAAGGATAATCACCTTTTTTTGAACATCCAATGGAAATCCATGTTTTTGGCCTGTCTTTGGCAGATTTGGAAGGAACGCAACAAAGAAAGCATTGAAGGAAAGACCTTCAACATTTGGCCAGCTTGGAAATGAGCCATGGATTTGGCTAATGACCTGGATGTGATCACTAGTAAGCTACCTCAACCTCCTAATAAAGTGACTAAACTAATCAAATGGTTGATGCCACCTGCAGGGAGTGCCAAATTCAATACTGATGGTTGTGCAAAAGGAAGCAAGAGAGGAGGCTTTGGAGGCCTAATACGTGATGACAAAGGACAATGGCAAGGAGGCTTTTTGGGTCTCTTCCAACGGATGATAGCCTTGAAGCAGAAATCTATGGTGTCCTCAAAGCTTTACAAGTCCTCAAGGACCAACACATCAGTGAAGCTGTGGTAGAGACAGATTCGTTGATGGTCCAACAACTCCTCACTGATGGAAATAAAGCAGAATTTCATCCCTTGGCGAACATTTTGAATGATTGTCGCTTTTTGCTCGTTGCGACTAAGTCAAATACTCCATCCGTCCCTTTTTAAGTGATCCATTTTATTTTGCACGTAGATTAAGAATTTAGGTTATATATTGTGTCTTTCCCATTTTACCCTTTAGAGAGAGGGGGGAAGAGAGTGGGCCATGAGAGAGAAAATTGGTTGGTAGAGTGTTAAATGTGGTGAGAGAAATATAATAAAAAAGTGTAAAGTGGTGGGCCATGAGAGAGAAAATGAGTTGGTAGAGAATTAAATGTGGTGAGAGAAATAGAATAAAAAAAATGATAAAAAGGGTAAATATGTAAAAATACTTATAGAATCTTTCCTAATTTGGAAGTGATCACTTTTTATGGGACGGCCCAAAAAGGAAATATGATCACTTTTTAAGGGACGGATGGAGTATAATACATGTTTTTAGAGAAGGTAATCAATGTGCTGATATGCTTGCCAATTTAGGTACTCACCAAGATGAGGCTTTTGTTTATCTCGACCAACCCCCTGTGGAACTTCAGTCACTGCTTAATGCAGATGTAATCGAGGTAGAATACCCAAGGAACTAAGTTGTATTTCTTTTTCGTTTAATATAAAAAAAAAATCAAAGGCTTGCAAGTGGTTAGAGATCAAGGCCTGGAGAATGTGAAACTAGAAACAGATTCCAAGACTGCAGTAGACCTGGTCAATGGAATGGACTTGTGGCATCCTCTTAGCAATCTAATTATGGATGCTAGATTCCTCCTTAGAGCAACCAAGTTTGAAATTGAGCATGTGTACAGACAGGGCAACAAATGCGCGGATCAACTATTTAAGATTGGAGTGTTAGAAAGAAATTCTTTTGTATACCTCTTGCAACCACTTGATGTGGTGCTCTCTTTGTTAGTAGCTGATAAAGCTGGTGATGCCCATGTTAGGGCCTAAACTTATTTATCTGTAATTTAAATTTTTGTTGCAAAAATAAAAATAAAAAACATGAGTGTTAAATTTCACAAAAAATATAAGCTCATGGGGACCTCGAAGTTCATGAATACACAATGAAACCAAAGCAAGAGCAACACATTAAATTGCATCACCGCTACAAAGTGCTCCAATTTTACAACATCAACAAGGCTACACAAGTTTCATACGTAGGCCCGTACGTTTACCATATTCGTTTTCTATTTTTTGTAATGATGATAATTTTTTTGTTTTTTTTGTTTTTGTACTTTTATCATCTTCTGTTTTCGTTTTGCGTAAAATTACTCAAACTTAACCCAATGTAAGACAACATGTTTGAAATTTTTGGTGAAAATGATAAAAGTACAGAAGCGTATTTTTCTAACTGAATGCGAAAATTATGAAAATGAAAACAGAAAATGAATATGATAAACATACGGGAAAATCAAGGCCGACTCTTCGGTCTCCCCTGTTTTAGTACACTGTATTGAGGCTGAAGCTACCCCCAAGTCAGTCATGACATAGAGTATCGAAAAATTATTACACCGCTTCAAAGTATCATAATTTCATTTGTTGCAACAGGGTAAGTGCTCAAAGTAATTCTGGATTGCAAATTAAAACAGTCTTTACCTAGTCAATTTGTTACAAATAATTTGATCCCCATATGCGTTTTTCAGCGATCATTATATTCAAAGCATTTCAACACATGCCAATTCCGATAATACGAGAACAAGGATAGCAGCGCAATCCCTTTTTCAACACACGTCAATTCACTCATTAATATAAGAATGTAATTACAACCTAAGGACGAGAGCGCAATCGAAAGAAAACCAAGACCACAAGTCCACAACATTGAAATATACGGACATGGATGGTCTGCTGGTCTGCTCCAGCGAAGGTTATATAGCAGATATATGTTGTAACTAGTCCAATGCACCTGATCAAGCCATGTCAATAAACCAGCTAAAGAAAGGCCAAAACAATGTGTCTGGAGGGTTCACGGAAGTTGTCAGTTACGTTGCCAAATCTTGGTGTGAACTCCAAAGAGAGTACCCTGATATTTTCTCTTTAGAAATCTATCTTCACCGACATTGTCCGCTCCTTTCTTTTGGCGACGACATAGTGGCATCGCTCCCTCTCTCCTAAAATCAATTGAAATCAGTGTAAGGAAGATTGGTGGTTTGTCCCACTCGACGACAGAATTTCCAACTTGGGGCGATGGCACCTCCAATTTCAATGCCAACCCAAGCAGCACCCATGGTCGATTTCATGTCAGTTCGGTTTATAAACAAGAGAGACGGAGTGCAGATCAACCTTCAAGAGCGAGAGTGAGCATGAAATTCTCTTCACAAAGTCTTGCCAGACCTAGGCAACGAGAGACCGTGTGGCGTCCATCAACCCTCCAAATACATCGTTTTTGTCCTTTTTTAACTGTCTTGCTGACCTGACCTGACTTGGCGCATCGGACTTGACCCAACGGGCTACGCAGCAGTCACGGCAGACACGACCAAAACTCGAAATGTAAACAAGTGAGGGCATACGGAAGCAACTTGAAAAGCATAGAGACGACGAGAAATCAAAAGGCCGTTGCGTATACTCTACCCGCATGTCTCGGCCACAAATAATCACAAACTGGCGTCCCCACAAGGCAACAGCATAAAAAGCAGAATGTACTAATAACTAGAATCCTTACAAATTCCTACAAATATTCACAAGAACACCATTCTATCCACCTTACAAGATTCCATTGACCTATTGTCTTTTCTGCTGAAGATCTTAGAATGCAATCCACAAGAAGGATAGATAAGATATTAGCATCAACGTAACCCAAAGCATGAGTAAAACAAGAACAAAATGGCAACCAGTCCTTTAACTTTGATCCAAAAATCAACAAAATCCAAACCCACGTTAGCATAATCCTACATAGTCTTACCATCCATAAGTATGAAAGTTATAAACTACCACATGCTGTTCCCATGGCTGTTGTTATGTTGGTGATGGGACTAAGACCTTTTCATGGACACCATTGCTGATTCCATTGCTGTTGCTGTGATACCTGCAAAGAACCTTACACTTGACCACATTGCCGTAGACATAGAACCCAGGTACAACCATGATCCGGACCACGGCTGGGACCAACTTCCGAGCCTTGTCTCCTCCCATGTCCTCCATATAAACCGATTCAAACTTCACAGCCTTGTCCACTCTGAAAATGGGCAAGCTCGGGTGAACAGAGTTGGCCAAAAGGTGCACCAACCACACGGCCTTGGACGCACAAAAGAAGGTCTGCAAAAGGGGCTCGGGCCAAGCGCGGTTCCACCCCAGCATAGCCACAATCTCACTCATCTTCCTGTCACAGAACTTACTGAACTCTTCACTAAAATGTTTAGTGCCTTTACTCAACACTTCGTCCCACGTCAGCCTCAACAAGCCATTGAACGAGGCGAAATTCGCCTCGCAGCGTTCGATCGGGTTTAGGATCGGATTCCAACCGCCCTTTTGGAACCCGATCGACTCGAATTCCTCGAAGAAGGCCTTGTTCAGCAGGGCTTCCAAATAAAACTGCAAGCCTCTAGGATTCCGTGACAGTGATATTTTGATATCGTAAGGCTGGAGAAGCACCGATATTCGGTCGTATACTTTTCCACCTCCCATTTGTCGCAACTGAGCCGTCAGCGAACGGCTCAGGAGCCTAATGGAAGACCTTGCCTCCGATACCGAAACCAAAAAATGCTCTATTACTTTATCCTGGTCACCAATCGATATACGTTGGTGCTTGATCTGTCTGACTGGTGATTGGATACTGCATTCATCTAGCCCAGATTTGAGGCTATGGCAGTACACTTCGAGTTTGTTCAGCTTCTTTTCGAGCTCTGCCATGGAGTATTTCAACCTCGAAGCTTCTAAAATAGCTTCGTCTCTCTTCCTGGAAGCTTGAATCAGCTTATGCGAAAGCTCGGTTACTGCAACTTTCCACTGCTCCTCTCTTCCGGCCGACGACGAACCGTCCCACGACCGGGGACTCTTTTTAACCAAAGAACCGAAGATGGACTTGAACAAACCGTTGGGACTCGCATTGTTGTCGAGAGGGACTACTGACATCTTGTCACGGCTGCTCGGCCGGCACTTGTTGCACAAGATTCCCTGGTCATCTGCGGCGGTGTTGTCGGATTCCGGCTTCTTTCTGGTGGATGTTTTGGGTCTTTTCCCATGCAGCGGCGTTGGGTGGTTGTGTGTGCAATCCAACTCCCGCTTGTCCGTGCACTCACCTGGGGTGCCACCGCCTCGTTCGTGAAAGTCTTCATATTCCTTCCCTTCTCTTTCACATTCTGGAATCTGCATCAATCCCACAATACCCACATCAAAAATCTCAACAGCAGTATCAGCACATAAAGTTACACAAATGACAAGTCTAAATTCACACGCTATTTTTACGCCTTATAATTGTCTCCATGCATTAACAAGAAAATTTTGAACTCCGCAAAAATGCAATCTTGGGTGTTTTCCTCAGACTAATACATGCATAAACATATGTTCGTGAGTGTCGATTGATGGCGGTACTTACAGGGGTAAAAGGGGGAGGGTGGTGATAGGACAGAGAGGGGATGGAGGAAGGAGAGGGGGCCATGGATTTCAAGATTTTGGAGATGGAAGGGCTTTGCTCATTCGATTCGAGGGCGAGTGAAAATTAAATGTGGTGCCCTATGCTTTCATCTTGAAGTTTCAATTTCTGTCATTTTCCAAGGGGGTTGGGATTTCGTCGCCTTGTAATGATGGCTGATGTACGTATGTGTTCACAGTATTTGCAGGGGTCTGAAGCAAAATACTTCAACTTCATCTACCCAGAAACGGTAACAATTTTTCCTTGAATTTATTGAACCGGGCCAATCTAAACGCATTAAATTGAGATTACCTCTTCCCAGGGGCCAGGGGCATCGCCATCTTAGGAAATTTCAATTGCCAACTTGCACTTTGAACCATCTTGGTTCTTGAGTAGTTTTGTCAAAATCGGGAAAACTTATAGAGGGTTAAATAATACTGTTAGCGTGGAACAAATAAGTTTCCTCCCTATAATATTGTTTTGATTAGTAATCTACATGTACTTGTTGTTTAGGTTAGCAACTTAACAACTTGTGACATAATCTTCTAGTTTATTACGAAGTCAACTTAGCAAAACAATACGAGGTTCGCAACTTGGCACCATATATGTCGCTTTTGGTATGCCGTTTCTCGATAGAAAAATAAGTTTATGCGTCACAATTACTATACAAACATCACTAATCAATAAAAGTCTCTTAATTCTATTCACATGAAAGACTTACTAAGGTCGATAGCAGAGCAAGAAGTTTGTAAGGGTTCCATTCATTGGGTGCATAATGTCATCATGTTTTTCGATTTCCTAAAAAAAAAGGGATAGTTGCTCATGGAGTCTATTCAGGCAGTCAGGTTATCTGTGATATCGTTTGTAGGATGCAAAGTACTATGCCATTGTCCTTCTAAGTTACGGAGTATTATCTATGATCTTTGAAGTATATATTTGGCTAGTCCTTTGAAAATATGCATTGTCCTATGGTATAGCTACGGACCGGGTCATTATAAATGGTATTAGAGCCGACTCTTGAAAGTTTGGACTAGGCTATCTAGTCGAGTTGTCAATGGTTAGGGAGAGACGAAGGCAAAGTCCGAGTATATCTTACATTAAGAGGATGATTGGGACAACCAAGGGTAAGTTTGATATATTCCACATTGGCTAGAGATGAAGGACTTGGGCTACGTACGACTGAGTCTTTGCGAGGATGCTAAGAGACAAAAGATGGGAAATTGTGATATCGTATGAGATCCTCCTTATAAGAGTTTACCTATGATCTTAAAAGTACATATTTGTCAAACTATTTTTAGAGATGCATTGCTCTATAGTGAGACTGTGGACTATATCGTCTAAACATATTTGAATTGAAATTGAGCCTAAATAGTCGGGACTAGTAGAAGATACTAGAATTTAAAATTGTATCGGATAAGAAAACTCAAAAAGATGAACAGAAAAACTTGAGAAAATGGTAAATCGAACATGGCGTTAACCGCAATGGAGAAGATGCGGTGGTGCAAGAGGTAGGTTGGCCTGGGGTTTTGTCCTCGAACAGCTGTGCAGCGTGGCTCCATGCTGACAAAATCACTAGAAAACATGTTTACTCTGAACTCTGAAGGGTCAATGGCTTCATTAGCCCTTCTTTTGGGGCAACAAGTCAGTTGATTGCCAGCATTGTCACCGATATCCGTCGTGATCAACTTCGACTTCCTAGGTGTGAACAGTTAAACAAGGAGCGGAACATAGTCCATGCTGGCGTAACATGGAAATATAGTTCGATATTGTTCATGCCGGATAGAAACGCAATTTTTATTTTTTTTTCCAAAGCGAAGCAATTCTGTTTATAAAGATGTGTATACATCAATTAAGATGGAACCACGCTTACATTTTTTTTAATCACCTAACAGACTATATTACATACAATAAATCTAGATGTACATCAAACACCATCATTCTATCTAGGTTAGAGGGAACACGGACTTGTATTGTAGCAATCGAGGGAACTCTCAAGTAAGCCATTAGACTTCTAATGGCTTACTTGAGAGTTCTAATGGCTTACTTGAGAGTTCCCTCGATTGCCCTACCCCTGCACCTCATTCAAATAACTAGAGACGGAACCAAATCGTAACCACACCAAACCAAGTACCGTGAAACAAACCACCCCCCCCCCCCCCCCCCGCCCCACCAAATAAATAAATAAAATTAACGAGCAAACCCCATTAGTATCGAAACAATGACAACTTCAAAAAATTAAAAGATTATATATATACAGGATGACTCGGTGACTTAGCATGTTGATTGAAATCTTTAGACACCAGACACTACCATCGAACCACACAACCACCAGAATAGATCACCGTAGTAGCACCAACACCATTAAAAGATCAGATTTAGCAAACTTCAAAAAGAAACTTGGCGATCCACCGGAGAGCATTATTAAAAATTCAAGAAAAAAGAAAAGATTTAATGAATAAAGATCTCTCGCCGTACAAGTAGGAATTTTTTTAACAGCGCAGTTAAGTTTATAAAACAATTCCAAATCTCCTATCATCCTACCTAATCAAGTGTACTGATCCAACATTAGAGTTAAATATGACTAATAAGCCCTAAAGTCCCTTTAGAATAAGAATAGAAATACCCAAAGCTACAACCATAAAATCACATTGAAAAATAAAAATTAAAAAAACTTCAATTAATCATACTATATTAAATGGCTAAGTGCAACATTAAAGAGTTAGGCCATTGATTCTTCCACGTACTTCCAATTAAGGTTGGTGTACTTAACTGCTACTTTAATCTTTGTGCAATACTGCAATTTATGTATCAATTTAAGAGTTCAGGGAATTTGCTGTTGACATTCCAGTAGAGTAAAGGCTCTCATATCATATGAGGTGTGAACAGAGAAAGTACACCAATACACCCCCTCCCCCTCTCCCCAAAATGTAGTCTTGCAATTGAATAAGAGATTTGCATTCATCGCTTTAATTTAGAGTGTTGGGTGGGGCTAATTATGTACTTTTGACTAAATTTACGCTCTTTTAATTTCTAAAAAAATACTACGCTTTAGTAGAGCAACTTTTAGCGAGCACAAGGTGTGAGTATATTAAAACAGGGTGTGGATTTAATCTCAAATGAGCTTACACGTTGACTCCGTTCGGAATCATAACAAATGGTGGGAATTTTTTTTCTTATGAGAATATTTCAAATATACTCGCTGCTATAGTCCTAATAAAACACAGAAGACAGTGAGAGCCTCCCAGAAAAATAAAATGGGACATGTACGTTGGATTTTTATCATAAAGAAATGTTTGGGCCGAAAATCTTCATCTTTTTTCTTAACACTATTCTGATAAAAGTTGACTTTAAATTTCTAAATTCATCTACAATAACCCTCGTGCTCTTCGATTTTCTTTCTCAGATTTCTTTAGTATTCCATTTTTGTTTCATAATCTCCACTAAGGTGGCCTTTCGTTTTTCTTTGAAAAACTTGAACCAAGAGGCACGTTTTTCACAGTGGTTTAACTGTTATTTCCCGTCTCGCCCCCTTTCCTAGCCGTCTTAGAAAATATTTTAATGGCTCTAGACCTAGGACTGTTACAAATTTTAAAACAATTCTCTATCTTCCTTTGTCCTGTTTCTACCTCATCGATCCCTCTGATTCAACGGCCTCAAATGATCGGAACTACGTACTCGTTCTGAAATACTTAACATCTGTCTCGTAGATGTTTTACATTTATCGTTCCAAAATCGAACAAGCTCCGGTTCTTTCTAGTATTTTCTTGTTATTTCTTTTCCTTTATAATAATGCATGCAAAACATTACGAAGGAGAGAAGAACACTATTACATTTTATTTCAAACAACTAAATATTGGACCATTGAGACAAAGTAAGAACAGAGAACAACTATCATGCTGTGCTATTTTTTATTAATGATGAAAGGGAACCTCCATTCACAGCTTAAGAACTAAGAAAACCAAACGTAGAATGACACGTAATGCTACTGATTACTGATAGGATGGCTCAGTAATGGACCAACACCGAGGGATGTATGAACGCTGGAATGTGCCTTAGACTCCAAAAAGTCACAAGAGATGCAAAATTTGAAGGGCCTGGTCACACTCTCTGGAATAATGAGAGCTGGTGGAGAGGAGGTTGTGGCATTTATGCTTCGTCTTTACTCCCCCATCTCAGAAGCTCAACTGCCCAAATTAATGGCAGAGGGAACTGAAACAAGACCAGCTCGATCTAGAGAGAGAGAGGGGGAGGGAGGGAGGAGAGATGCATGTGAAGTTCATAAATGAGACAATGTGGAAGAAGGGCCATAATGACGATGTGGTCCTTAAAGTTTGAGAAAATCTCGCATGGAGTTGCTTATAACGGCGGGCAAGATGAATCACGATGCGCCAACTAATTTCTTGGCTCAGTGCAACTCGTATATATACTTTCAGATAAATATCAATTGCGTCAGACGTGAGAAATTTTTAGTAAATAATTTTTTTTTCTCGATATATATCAATTGCTAGATAAATCTTTTTCTCGTATAAAATACTCCAATGAATTTGAAAAAATAAAAGAAAAAGACGGAGATGATGTCGTAGATGTTATCCACTTCAAAGTGTAAATTGCTACATGAAAAACGTTTGAGTGAGAGAATGACAATCTTGCTAGCGCTGTGCGAGTGTCGTGCACGTCAGCCAAACACAAATGCTCATTTATGTCACCACCAAACCGAGGCCTGTCTCACCCCAGCGTAGCGAAAAAGACTCGAGCCCAAACTTTTTAACGAATACAATAAACAACACTTTCACTGATTGACCTAAGTATTTCTAATCATGCCACAACTTTCTTTTATTCGTAGACTTCTACATATAATCATCCTATAGCAGGCGCTGGTCTCAAATCTCAACTCTCGACGCTAACTAGCTCTTGCAAAACTAGTGTCACCCTCTGGAAAGCTAGCTACTCGCATAAAGTTTTCTTGAGAAACTGTAATGCAGGAGCTGACAATTTGCACCCCTCACCGTCAGAGGGATCACGTGCTTTTCCACACCTCCTCCGCCACTTCCGTTGTGGTCTTCTTCCCCGCACACAGCCGGCAAATGAGGGCCGGACAGAGGGAAAAGCCACATAATCGGGCGGGCATGCAGGGCCTGCGTCTCCTGCCACCTGCCTCATTAAAGTTCATTCCACTTTGTACTAAATTGTTAGTGTTAGATTGCTATATTTCATGTGATGCGAGTAGAGTTCAAGACCTAAATGATCTTGTTCTTCGTCTCACATTCGAGAAAAAAGAAAAAAAATTCTTCCCTAAAAAACAAGCACATGCTACTTTCATTTGAATTATTTTGAGATGTTCTGGAGCGAAGCTTGAAAATATTCATTTAAGATCTAATGGTCCAAAAAATTTAACTCATTTTCCGAACTATTTTGTTAGCCATCTTTGTTGTGTGTGACTCGTTGGTTTAAGATCTAATGGCTTAAAATTTTTAACCAATTTTCAAAATTATTTTGTCAGCCATTTTTGTTTTAATGACAATTTGGTAACTTAAACATTGTTCTAAAAAGCACCAGTTTAACGGTTAATTCCCGAGTGGTGCCTTAACAGCCATATTTCTTCATGAAAAAGGTCGCTATTAATCTATAAATAAATTAAGGTTATGAAAACTCAAAACTAATCAGCATTGTTTTTCCCGGCGGTAACCTCAGATACCATTACTTTTTCCGGCCGTAAGTCTACGACATCACCACAACCATACCTACCCGATCCCAAAGAAATAGTGAGAGGCAACGGGATCGGCAGTTCCAAACCAGAAATTTTACTGTCTTGCACTTGTTGCCAATTGTTACCTACAAAATCTCGGGCGAAAGGATCCTTCAGAGGACCTCTCAGGCGACCAGATTGCCACGAAGTCATCGTGGGCGGCATTTGCTAGATTAGAAACTCATAAGCCTAGAGAGAAGATTCTTCTCTCTAGTCATGTAACGAGATTATTCAAAGCAATCTCGAATAACAAATGGAAAGAATTCTTGAACATCAATTCAGCTGTGTACTATTACATTTCCGTAAGGTACAAATTCTGTTGATCCACATATACAAACTGCATAAAACGTGCCCTCGCGATGGAAACACAACCAACCTTCCAAATCCACAAATTCGGTTGATTCAGACTCCACTGAACAAAAAAGTATCCCAACTTCTGTGTCGATTCATTCATAGGAATAGAGTAAGGCCTTGCCCTTCATCACTCTTCGCTGCCTCTTCGCTTCCGAAGCGAAGAGCTCACGATTTTCTACTAAGATGTGATAGTTTTCTCTATGCCGAGAACAATATACTGAAACTAACTAGGAACCATAATTAGCGCTGAAATGAAATGGAATAGGAACCAGTGTTTGGATCTTTCACAGCTTTGAAGTTGTCGGTGCTCATCCCAAACCGGCCCAAAAAGGAGTTTCCCATTTCTTTCAACTTCCCTGCTCAATAGATGGAATTCAAAGTACCAGGTTTTCAGAGTGAAGTTTCATGAAGAACAATAGCAGGTAAACCCAATAGATAAAGCTTCGCCATAGCATACAGCAAAAGGGTTGGTTGAATTATTGAAAATTCGCCTCTTCTAAGAAGGCACTGTAAACTTAATCACAGGGAATGAGTTCAATAAAGTAGCATAAATCATAGGGAGATAGAGTCCCTAGAGGCCAGAAGTTTCAACTGGCAATTATACATTTAAGGCATTCAACATTACTGAGGTAAGGGTCTGCGACTTTCAAATTTGTTTCTCAAGAAGTTTCCCCTGCAGACAAATGTTAGAACTACCGCACCAGATATGCAAGTTTCTTTTAGTATAAAAAATTCACCTATATATGTAAGTACAGGCTTATTGTCTATGCTTAGAGATAGGTGAGGTTGCATGGGCATCCTAAGAAGAATGGATGAAACACCAATAATGTAGGTGAATGAGGAGCATCTGCATCTATCCTCTAGCTATCTAGCCATCCAGTGCCGAGGCATAAGTGTCAAGCTTCCAAGGTTCCCCTCATTTTTCCTAATGTTACTTGGCACATACAACTTCCAAGCGCACACACCAATACTAGAATTTGTTTCTTAGGATCATTACAGTAAAAAGATAGGACCCGAGTGAATAATAATTGTGAATTTTTTAGGATAACATAAATCAAAGGCATGTCAATCTATTGGCCTTGAGCCTTATAGGCAACAAAGCCATCTTGAAGGTTGAGCCAGAGTACGTAAGGCCACAAGACCTCCGCATGTTAGCAACGCATCTAGATAGAAGTAGACAACGGGATTCTTGTCAAAAGTATATTTCTTCTATCTATCTACCACAGACAAGAAGTTACAATATGTTTAAAAAGGGAAATGAGATTCGTTGAGCATACCAAGCATCTCTTCCTTCATCTTTTCACGCTTCTCTGCAGCCAATGGTTCCAACCGGATAACAGTTCTTCTAGCCTGGTTCTGTGAAGGATCCAGTTCCAAAACCTTTTTCAAATCTACACAAGAAGAAAAAAACTCATCAGGAAAAACATGAAAGCTATGTAATACATACATCCACTGAAAGGGCAGGAAAACATCAAAAATATAAATAAAAAGTTATACTTGAACTAGCCAGTGACCATCATAGGTAGGTAGGGAGGGAGGGAGTATAATGAAAAGCTATGTGAAACTAGCCACCGACCATCGTAAATTATGATAATCTCAAATGGCCAGAACTAGAGTATCCAACTTTACCAGCAATGGCCTCTTCATAGTGTTCAAGTTTTTCATGACCCTCTCCTCTTCTAAGCAGAGCTTTCATGTATGTAGGATTCAGTTCTAATGCTTTTGTGCATTCCTTGATTGTGTCCTCATATTTTCCCTGAAACATATACAAGTACCAGGTAAAAATCTGAAGAAGTTGCAGTAAAAAGAGGCAAATGCGCCGAATAACCAGTAGGACAACCGGTGAGTTGGACAATCCAGTAAGGAGAAGATCAATTTCAAAAAACGAATATCCAAAATAGTGGCATTTCCTTGCCCAGAATGCTGGACATATTATTAGATGCCAATTAATACCTTTAAGTCTCGAACAGTAGAGGTTTAACACTTCACCTAATTGATCTTCGCAAACAAATATTCCCTCGCAGGCGTTAATAGCTTCCTAAAGATACATGATATACTCTGCCGAAAGCACCAATAGCACAAACTTCCAAAAACAGATGAGGGCTTTCCAGCCACTACTAAACCTCGCCTTTAAGAAAGAGCTCATCTGAATCAGCACCTTCTTCATACATTCGGTTATTAGATTGCCAAAAGAGCACCATTATGACAACCCGTCTATAATCGTCGGATGCCAACAGAGCCAAACCATCCCATCAAAGCTCGAAATCTCTACCATCTTCGCAGCCATGGTATCCAAATCCCAACCCTCCATATATATATATATAAACAAACAAACAGATCTACTTCCCATCTTTATGTAATAGAATCTGGAATCATGTCATATCAGCACCATCTACCACACGTGCCTCAAAACCAAAGAGAAGGCAAAGCAGTTATGTAGACAATTTTACGGTATGTGAAGGAAGAAATTGCATATCACTCTGTCACTCCTCTTTAACATGTGACTGATGTTTAACAGGTCCACAGGCGTAGAAGCCCATGCCAGAAAGCAACCAAAAAAACAAAAAACACCAAAAGTAAAAAGAAGAAACGAAAGTTTAATGAGTACATGGGCAACAGAATAGATGAGCGGACTTTTGTCAAGGGAGTATAGTGCGATGTGTTTCAAGGTTTCTTAGTTGGTAAGCCAGAGGATTTCATATGCGGGTTTCTTTCTTAATATTAACTGATAACACGATATTTTCTCTTGGGTAGGCAAAGACGCGCTTCAAATATACAATATAGGACGTTTTTTACAATGTTTTAAGTTAGAAGATAAATAAAGCCGGAGCACTCTGCTTTGACCATTGCATGGGGAAGTGTGCTTCTTGCAGGTCTAAGGCAACTTAATCGCCAGCATATTTTGAAAGAAGCTTAGCTAGCCAACATTATACAACCGGACCGGACTGGCCCGTCCAGATGCCGGTTTCGTCACATACTCATAGTTGATGCTGAGGAAAAATGTTTGTTTATTCAGGTTCATCGAGCCGCCACTTTAATTAGCATTTTTCGTGGCCCTTACCAAGTCCAACGTTCTACCAGGGTATCAAGCATTTTACTCTTGGGGAACGTATGTCATAATTACAGTTTCACAAACTCTATTGACGGTGTTATCTTTGTCATTTAACATAAGGTAAACTTAGGCCATATCCCTTCCAGGTTTCACATACTTTGTTGTTTTCCACATTTATATCAGATAAACATGTAAAATTTTTTGCAACTCAGTCTTACATTGCGTAAGAAGTATGAAACTATCATCCAATATCAAAATCTATAGTACATATGGGGAAAGAAAAAAAATATATACTTTTCTATATTCCTAGCATTTGAAACATTTTGCACAGTTAGGATGTCACAATTGGGCAATCCGATGAGTCTTAACCAGGCCATTTTCCTAGGAATGCAGGAATATCGTTTTTCGTTAACATAGGGTGCTGCTGGTAGTTCCCATGGGCATTGCTTTTCTGCAACCCTATAGTTTCTTCATGGGTTATGGGCAACCTATTTGCTTCTGCATGATCCTCGGAGTGAGACTTTCTAAGACTTCAAAAAATTTTACGAGAAGCATAAGTTTCTTTTAGCCACTTAATAATCCTAAATATACAGTTAACGGAGGGCCTCTAGAGTCTCTATATTTTCATGCTGAAATTTCACAGAAAGCACCTTTTAGCAATATCTAGATTATAAAAAGACAAGGTATGACGAAAGACAGACTAGTTGTCTAAATGACATTATAAGCAACCCGTTGTACAGCATAACAAGCCATTCATTGACCCCAAAAAAAAATTTATTCTCTTTGGCAAACAACATTGACTGAGGGGATGCATTTGTTCTTTGGGACGCTTCTGGGCTTATAACAGGACGGAACATTCAAACAACGTGCATGCATAAACTAGTATGAAGTTTGTCATAACTAAAATAAATTCACTTTAAACTTGTCTAACCCTCCTTAGCATGCTGCATTCGAAAAAAAACCAACCCCCTATGACCAATTACAAAGGTTCACCATAAAGATCATCTACATGATCTAGAAATCGGGTTGCAGACCTCTGAAATACAGCAAACACAAGAGGCTTGAGCATCGTGGCTTTTGTATATTACTACAACCACGGGAATACTATAGACCATGGCCCAGCCAACTTTCAGAGGGTAGAAAAGTGAACTACATATCAAGAACAAAATAGGAGTAGCATGTTTAAAAAAGAGCTGTGTGCAACTCTTCAAGCTTCTAGAATAAGAAGAACAAAAACTCGACATGCTTCCCAGCGTAATTGCATCACAGGTATGATAGCATTTATGCTCACTGACAACACCACCTTAGTTTCTTAGCATCTTTCACACAGCCTCTGTACTACTAGTGGCACGGCACAAAGTATATCTATAAATTTTGCGATTTGGGGCAAGATGAAATCTGAAATGTGGCCAAGATGAAAACATACCAGCTTAAAATAACACGTTGCACGGTTTGAATGGCATATTGACCGTAACTCGGCAGACGCTGGAATCTCTGGTGCAAGTTGGAGAGCTAGCTCATACTGTGACAATGACTCTTCGTATTGCCCATCTACAAATAACTTATTACCTTCCAACTTTGCATTGTTTGCTTGTTCTATGCTTTTCTGTGTGTCAAAGAAAGAAGAGAGATTAAGAAATTGTTGCTTAAGGAAATGGGCAGAGTAAATGCAGGCACAAATGTGCTTCAACTCGACACAATCAGCCAACTTGAATTGGCAGACCATATGCACCTCAAATAAAGACAGGAGGAAATCATTTTCACATCAGGTGTGTAGTAGTAATACAAAAGTAGGACACATTATACATCTAAATGGATTTGCATCTACATGTTCGTGATCTTATTTGCTGAAAAACGATTTCTGAAAGATATCCCCTACAGATATATATGAGAAACGTGAGAACGAGGTGTCACCTTAAGCGACTTATCTAAGGTGCCTCAAAACATTTGATGTGAATCACAGTTTATGAAGCCAGCCGTTGGATTACATCGTCTAACCATCCCAATCATGCACACCATATATTAAGTCAGTCGAAGGTCAAGAAATGTCCAATTAGCGAATTCAACTTTAGAAAACAAAACACTACACTCTGGAAAATTGCATTGATTAGGCACCTTTTTGCATCAGATTGACTGTCTTAGTCAGTAAAACGTCGAATGTTTACATGTACCTAAATCGATCATACGAATTTGCAAGAAGTGAAAGGGCAAAATTCAACAAAACATTATTTGGAAATGAAACAGCTGACCCGCAGGGGGAAAGCGTGACAGAAGCGTTGGCCACTCTGGAAACATTTGGTGACCTAGTGCACACCCGGCACCCACATACACACGCATTAACCCAAAATGAAACAAAGTTTCTCGTATAGACACATTACACGACGCACAGACCCGCAGATTGATAAATAGATGAGAAGGAACCTGCTCGAGCTCATCATCGTTGGACTGGTGCAGTAGCTCCTCACGCTCGTCGGTGCCGGCCCGATTCTCTCCGTTTTCTTCGCGGTCACTGACTACCTCGGTCTCGCTGGCGGTCTCGTAGCCACCGTCGGAGGCGTACCCGGCAGCGGTTGCCTCGTCGCCGCCGGAGGCTGGCGGCGGCGCGTCTGCGGTTGTTAGCGGCTGTGGTTCGGGTTTAGGAGGTGCAACAGGCTCGATCACCACCATCTTTGATTTGATTCTTGTTCTACTCTGAAGGAAACCCTCGGATTGCTCTACTTGGTACCCGTAAAAGTGTGAAGCATTTTCTTTCGAGTCGAGAAACCTCTTTTGCCTCTTTCCACGTTCCGCACTAGCAAGCGACGCCGTTTAGTAATACAAAGCCCCCCTAAGTGGCATCTTAACGTTATTCTTACTAATTTTTGTGGCACTATACTCTTGCAAAAATAAAGTTGGAAAATTAAAAGACCGGTCAAAATCTCGTGCTATACATGGGAAGAGAATTAGTTAATACCGAAGTAGGAAAAATGAGATCATGGGGGAGTTCATGGGTTAGAGATTATTTTGTGACTAATGAAATCTAATACCTATTTAGCACAATTTTAAAATTATAAAAATTCAAGAAAATGGGATTGGAGAATATGCCAACCAAATCCAAATCCAAATACATATAGTAAGATTTGTTAAAAAATCAAGCATGATAGATAAATTTTTCTGACATGTAACAACCAAATATGTCCTTAAGGTAATCATTTATCTTTTGATATTTTTTGTTTTGTGCTACTTTTTAAGAATTTTCTTACGGCGTCAAGTGTCATTATCCTAGATAAATAGTTATACACTACCAAAAAAAGTGTTACACCAAAAGGGTCGTTCTCCTTAACTAGTTACCGTTGCACACACGACGCGCGTGTAAAAATAAAGTTAATGGTGTACATTTTGTTAAAAAAAAAAAAAATCAAACATCAGTGTATCAGTGTTTATTGTCACGTTTCATTAAATGAATTTTACATGCGACAAGGAAACCTGTTTATTTTGTGTTACTTTTTAAAAAATTTCTTAGAACATTACTTGTTACCTTTCTAAGCAGGTTATTATGTAACACAAAAAAAGAAAGTTATTGCTACACGGATCTGAATCGGGTTGGGTTGAAGTCCAGACCCACAGCGATAACCTAGATTTTTTTATCTTAAGATCTAACGCATATCCCCACTCCTGACACTCCTTGCAACATGTCTGTCCGTTTCTTATAAACCGTAGTCCCCAATTTTATGTCCCATCATTTATGTGACATGCTTCATGAAGAAAAGCCTCATGTTGATATTAGAACTGATTTAATTAAGCTCCTATGGGAAGCATTGCTATTTTGATATGAAGTTGAAGTGTACACACACATATTAAAATGTATGCTTGAATGAAAGCCTTAATTAATCAAAACAGGATATTGGTAGGTTCTTATGAAAACCTAAATTCATGTTTGAAATTATCCAAAATTGTGTATCGATGTGTATGATGAAAAGGATGACTTTGAATCACATGTTGAAAACGAGATTTAATCTCGAATGAAAGTAAAGTTGACACGATAAGACCTTACCCTCGAAACATAAAAAAAAAAAAAAAAAAAAACTTAAAAGTTGTTATTGTCCGGAACGTTATCTAGGAATGGGCCAGCCCAACACAATGTTCGGACAGGCTTTGGGCATTCAGCCCGGTAACCAGAACGCTCTACGTTATCTCCCTCTCTCTGCCTGCAAATATAAGTCGGTAAAACCACCAAGTCAAGAACAGATTTTATCGGAGAATCTCTTCGATCAGGCTCCTGTTTTGCCCTCTCGAATTCGAATCTCTCAAAATCACCGAAATCCATCTCTCCTTTTGTGCAGGTACATCTCTCTCTCCGTACCTTCTATTTTTACGATCGTAGTTGATTTCTCAACATTTTCGTTAATCTCTGTCGTCATTTTGTGTTTTTTTTGGAGTGAAATGAACTAGTGATCTTCTGATGATAGTTACTCTTCCATTTCCGCGGTGATCTGTTTGACGAACTGTAATTCATCTTGTCTGGCCATAACAAAAAAGTGTTTTTCTTGTTGATTATGCCTTGTTGGTGGCCTCAGGTTGATTACTGTATGTTGATCCGTCGTCAAAATGATCGTTGATTACTGTTTCTTCAGTTAATATTGTTCTTTTGCGTGGCGTGCAGATTTAGAGTTTTAGGGTTTTTATATGCGTTGTTTTTCACGGTTTCTTTATCATTTGATGCCTAGATGTCAACTTACTGACTTGGGATTCTAATTTAGATGAATTCAGCCTTTGAAGTTATTCTAAATTAGGTATGATATTTTGGTTCCCGTTTAGGTTTAGGTTTTATTGGGGTTTTTGTCCACTGTGTGTTATTGTACTCCACGCCTGGTCCCTTTTTGGGAGTAAAAGCTTACTTTTTCCAAGAACATAAAAAATTGGGACCGCAATTACCATGTCACGCATGTTTAGTCATGAACAGAAGAAAATGCTGGGACGGGGATTTTGCTTCATTTCAGACACTTGTCAGATAAGTTGAAGCGTGTCATGATAGAATTGATAGGCGGATAACTGCATCTGCTGGCTTAATTAAGGGCGGTTGCTGGTCGAGGATATAAAAGTCTCTAATTATTGCTTGAAGATTCGTAATATTGCCTTTCTGTTCGTTTTTCGTGGGCCCCAAGTTATTCTCTTTATATCGTTGGATAGCTGTTGTTTGGCAAATTATCCGTCTCACAATTTCTTAGGGTTTTTACATGCCTAATGTCTGCGCTTTTAGTAACATGATGGTGCATTGGTTTGGCTTAGTTATTGACAAAGTAACTTTGAACTTGAGATGTATTAATTTAGATGACTCAAAGTTTTCTTGGTAACTGGACAGAATCGGATATAATTTTCCTTTTGAGGATGGTGCTATGTTAGATTCCAAGGAAAACAAATGTATCCTTGGGCTATGTCGTTTAGTTTTGGTGCCTAGGGGTTAGAGTTCCTTATAATGTGTATAGCTTATTCAATATGTTGACTCCATAAAGACATACCAAAATCAGGCCTCTGTCTTAATGACTAGATATGAACATATTGTGTGTGTGTGCGGTATGTGCGTTACCTTTACTTTTACGATAGCTCTTAAAATTTTCAAATGATTTACCCAAAAAGTATGTACAAATGTTTTTGGGCCAAGATGGGTATAGGACCCTTGTGAACGTAGGTTTTGCAATAAATTTCTTCAGTGAAGGGAACTATTTTCCTTTTTAAGTCGTTACAAGTTTTGGGCCCTACCTTTTAAATCTACACTTCGTTGAATTTATTAGAGTGGGGTAGCTGTGGAAAGTGGAAATATTTAATCTGCTATTACAACTGAACATATAAAGTCAAGTTTTAAATCGCTTTTGCGTTGGCCTTAACATAAGCTGTTGCCTTTGTACAGTATGATCGTTCAAAAACTATTGATGGTTATATACTTTTGGAAACTTTGTATAGTGGCGTTCTTTGATACTAACATTCAGTTGCATTCCAAAAGAACTACCTTATTTATACGTTATACGTGATTCGTGTATCTTGTATGGTAGAACAAGATAGCGCTGGTAGGAAGGTCATTAAATTGATCTATGACAAGAAAGTCTGGAGTGTATGAAGCACGAGCGTGGATGCATTAGAGAAACGTAATTATTACTCTCTTTTCCAAGAAAACAACTTAGTGCAATTGCTGTACCGTGATAGTAGGGATTAATGAGACATAATAACGAGTAGTCAATCTTGTTGTATGGTGGGTAATTTTAGCATAGGCATGTTTCACCCGTTGTAATCAGTTAAATCATGAGCCTGGCCTTCAAACCATATTTCTTGTCTTTTATTGTGGCAAATCTTCAGCTTATGCATGCTTGAAGAGATTTTGTATGTGGTTTTCACGGTTCTCTTAAGAAGTATCGATCATATGTTGAAAACAAAAGAGTGTATTGAGAGTTGAGACGTGTGCAGTGTATATGTGGTACTGCTGTCGGCTCCGTGGCCAGGAGAGACGGCTCGTTATTTGATGTTTTTGTGCATTTCAAGTTATTGGAATTAGTAATTTACTTGAATGTGGTTGGTCGTGTTATGGCATGTTTTGCTAAATACCACATGTACTATGATTTGACCTGTATATCTGCTGGAATTTGTAATGTTTTCTTTTAATTTGTGGCTTTGAACCTTCGATCTGTTGAATTGAGGGTTTAGCTTCTGCTATCTTCATTTGCAGAGCAGAATAGCCACAATAAAATGCAGCGAGGCAGGGGAGGTGGGGATCCTTTCTTTAATTTTGGCGGTCCTTTTGCTGGTGCTGGGGGCTTTGGGGGTCATAGGAGTTTATTGTCCAACTTTTTTGGTGGAAGAGACCCATTTGATGACCCTTTCTTTACACGCCCCTTTGGAGGAATGCTGGAGTCGAGCTTCTTTGGTCCAACTGGAAGCCCTTTCATGGGCACACATCCATCTGGATTCATCGAACATCAAGCTCCCCAGGCCAGAGGCCCAATTATTGAAGAATTGAACTCTGACGATGAGACAGAAGAAGGTAAGAAAGAGAAGAAAGATAAATCTAGAAAGCATAGCCGATCAAATCAAGAACCTTATGTTGATCATCCAGATGATGAAGTTGAAGGTCAGATGTCCTTCTTGTGTGTTTTGTTTCTTATTCTGCTTGTTGTTCTGATGACACTGACCAGTCTCAGATAATCAATGTTCTGATATTGCAGAGAGAAAGAGCAAGCAAATCCAGTACAATAATGGGCTCAACAGCTTTAATAATAGAGTGCCGCATCCCCAATCTCGTAGCTTCACCTTTCAGAGCTCCTCTGTTACTTATGGTGGTTCAAATGGAGAATATTATTCTTCCTCTAGAATGAGGAGGTCTGGCAGTGATGGAGTAAGTAATTGTTGAACTCAATATGCTGTTTTTCTTTTTTGTTTTTAACGTTGTTTTGATCTGAAATATTATGTCGTGCTTGATTGGGTTCTCAGTTGACGATTGATGAAGCTAAAGAAGCTGATTCAAGTACTGGTAAAGCAGCTCATAGGCTCTCGAGGGGAATTCATGATAAGGTATCTGGTTGATGTTAAAAATGGATTTTTTATTTTTGGGTCGTGGACTATCATTGCATCATGTTTACATGTATGAATGGTAATGTATTCTCGGTATAGAATGTATGAAAGTTATATAATCGTTTACTGTAGGGCCACACTGTCGCAAGAAAACTTGATTCGGGCGGCCGAGTGGATACAATGCAGACATTGCACAATATTAATGAAGGTTTGTGATATTGTAATTCACTTTTAACGATGTGCGGGATAGTTAATAACCAGATGATGTGAATATCAATTGCATATCAGACGAGCTTGCTGGTTTTGAAGAAGCTTGGAAAGGAAATGCAAGAAAGCATCTCCCTGGCTGGACTGACGGGTTCAATGTACATCATGGTGGTATGGGTAAGTGCTGTTTGGTGACTCCCGGCCGTCGGGAACTTGTGCTTTCTTGAAGCATTATCAATGTTGAGATTATACTTCCATGGATTTTGCACTTTTTTTTTTGTTGCGTCGTGGTGGTGGTGGTTTTCCTATGTTTATAATTATTGGAATTGATGTTTTAAAATGGATAAATCAGTTAGTTGGTAAGTTTTGCAAATGTGGCCTGATGCGTGCAAAACTTACATGCATGGATATGACTACTTTTAGAGGGGAAATTGGTTTTAGACTTGTTTGATAAGCATTTGCATCACTCTGCATCTCAATTTCTTAGAAAAGTAGAGCAGGATGTTAATGAATATATCACTCATAGTTGTAACAGATCAAATGCAATTCTCCTGTGGTAAGACACTGATTCAATAGCTGCACAGTGAAGGAGATTTTTGTCTTCGGTTTAACTGTGTGTTTCAGCGTAGTCAATACTTATAAAGATCGAAATTACTTTCCTATCATCAGTTTGTGGGAAGGATATATTGTTACCCTCTTCTTTGTTGATTTCCATGAAGGCAAAATCCTGATTGCTAATCTCTTGTTTGTGCAAATTCTGTTTTAGGATCTGGCATCGGTGCTCAGAATGGTACACAAAGCAGGGGAGGTTGGGCCCTTCCGTCAAATGAACGCTCCCCTCATGTGGGAAGCATGATACCTGATACTCGTGATAGGGCAGGTTCTTCTCGTTCACAGGAATCAGGGAGGTTGAGGGCAAATATTGGTGAGAAGGTTAGTTCTTCTCGTGGTAAATCTAAAGCAGCCGGTACCAGTAAGATGGATCATGTTAGGAGGCGTTGAGAAGACTGCATCCTGTGTTGTGCTCCTTTTTTCTCTCTTCACATCATCTACTAGTTCTTATTTTTTTGGTCGTGATCTTCTAGTTTCTCTGCCCTTATTTGCAGATGTTTGTCATATGTAACTGCACAAGGTTTATAGTTCTTATGTGCTTCATAGCAGGCGTTTGATCTGATTTGCTACCATTTTATCCGGACTCTGTGTGTGTGTGTAAAAGTGTGCGTGTCCAGTTCGTGTTTGGAGTGGTGTAGCAACTGTACAGATTTGAAGAGGCGCGGGAACTAGCTCGAATTTGCTGTCAATGATGAAAAGCTTCGTGCTTCCAGTTTGAATGAACGACCTTTTGGCAACGTACCACTCCATATTTATTGCAGCTTTCCCAACCGATTGCAGCCTTTCCAGTCTAGGCGTTCGTAAATTATAGCAAACATACCACTCCATACTTATTGCTGCTTTCCCAACCGATTGCAGCCTTTCCAATCTAGGCGTTCGTAAATTATAGCATGACAATTTTTTTTTTCTGGACTGGCCTTGAGATAAAGAGCCTTTCGGTTTTAGCCTTATGGCTGTGGGTTTCCGCACCTGCTTCTGCCCAAATCTGTGATTCCGACTCTTACCCGCCCTGCCACCGGGTTGGGGGATGATGATACCACCCTGATTCGGTGGACAATAAAGATACTGATTCGCCCTGCTCTAATGGCTATGTTATAGCAAGACCACGTCCAGCTATGGTCCCCATCCTCGGGTGGATCGAGACTGCGTAGGTCGATCGCAGCCCCGCCAACCCGCGTTAGGGTGTGTGGACGAATGAAGAGAAAAGAGAAATGTTTGGCAGCTGGCAAGCTCGGTGGAAGACTGGCTGCACAGCGGCAACTGATAGGGAAGAATGGAAGAGTGAAGAGGAGAAATGTGAATGTGGTCGCTACGTTTCTTTTTGTGATTTATTATGAACACAGTTGAGATGTAATCTATAACTCTAAATTGGGGTAATAACACGAGGGACGTGGGATCATATTAGATACAGGCCGTTACACTTAAATACAAGTTCTGACTCAAATTTGTTGTGATTTTAAATTTGACTACCAAATCCGACTCATATAAAAACGAGCTCCTACAGGATCAGGGCGGGAGGGATATTCGTCAGTTATGGAGTAAATTGCCATATCTAATGGCCCCGTGGGAGCCTTGTCTCGTCCCACATAGTGCTTAGTTGGAGAGGTTCTAAATGGATTTAGGGCAAATGAGAATGGGGTAAATGGCAATATCGTGGGTTTATGCTGTGATCATAGTTGTCGACCATCATCGTCCGTTGTCTTGTCGATCTGCAATCGCCTGGCGACCGTTGCCGACCGTCGCCCGCCGATGCTGGCAATTACTCAAAATACTATATTTTAAAAAACATGAGTTTTTTTAAAATATTAAAGCTAAACGGGTTGATGCATATTGAATTGAGTTGATAAGGGTGGATTGAATTTGAATCATGATGGGTAGACCTGACAAAGGGTTGATGTGTATTGAATTGAGTTAATTAGGGTGGATTGAATTTGAATCCTGATGGGTAGACCCGGCAAACAGGACCCGTGGGTAACTCATGGCAAATACAAGTCTAGTGGATACAAGTAAAATCTACCTGAAGTTCTTACGGGTAACATTTTTTGGACCCACACGCAACATACACTGTAGCTGGTATACCCACACGGGTATCTCAATGCTTTTCTCACCTTTGTTTCTCTCTTTATTTTTTCCTAACCTGCTCACATAATAAACCCCTTTCTTTTCATTTTAACTCATTAGATTTCGTAATAGGTCCCCGAAATGCGTTGAGGCACAGCAGTTGACTGGACATCTAGGGGAGTGCGTACATACACGGAGTCACATGGCACGCGCAACACTCACACACACAAAGATAGAATAAACTACACACACAGTAGACGCGCGCACACAGTCAGAATAACCAACGCACACTACATACACACAAACACAAAACGTAGACGCAAATAGAGACATACATTCACGGACATGCTAAATAACAGAAACACACATGGTGTTGGAGTGTTAAAGCTGTCGTGTTACTGAGTGAAAAAAATAAATTGATAGAGAGATAAAAAAAAGTTAAAATTCTAAGTATTATTTACCTGTGGGTATGCCCACTCTTACCCGACTCGTGCGAGCATGACTAAAAATTATTTGCAAATTTATGGTAAACAAAATTAATGCTCATACCCAACCTTTTGACCCTAGATTTATCCGGGAGGTGGCAGGTAGATTTTACGAGATCTAGTGATGGAACTGGGCTGGACGGGCACCCAACATTGCTATCCCTTATCGAGGAGTGGTGTCACCATTTTGAACAACTAGGCCAATGGTCCTCAAATAAATGTGCTCCGATGATAACACATATTTGGCCGTGGGCTTATAGGATCCCGATCCACTGCTGTGGCTAGGGTTACAGCAGTGGTGCTGTGACCCTGTCACAGCCGTCCGATCCTTATGGGTGGGAGGGAAGGGTTTAGATCACGCCATGTCACCCACCTTTAATTCCCCTCATTTACTCTGCCTCCCCTCATTTACTCTGCCGGCAAGGGACCGTTCAACGGGCCTGAGTATTTCCATGCGCGGTTCTAGCCGGTAAATGGCCACAGATGTGTAACCAGCGCTTATCGGCTATGATGATTGTCACGGCAGTGAGCACTGTTCACATTAGTGAGCCATCTCCGGCGCCATCTTCGGTGCCATCTCGTGGTCAGCCACCCCTCATTCTCCGGCCACGCCCCTCACCGGAAGTACCGCCCAACACCCCCGCGCACCACTGCGACACCGAACACCGCACGACTTCATCACCGGTGAACCCAAAGCCGCATGCATGACACCGTCGCCCTCCATTGGAAGCACCGCCTGCCGCAACCTCCAAAACAGCCATGAAATCACTACTGTCGTCAGCGTATCCGGTCCCCGATAGCCGATTCCGGCCAGTGTAGCCAAGAGTGAAGAGCCAAAATCCAAGACGATACTATGTAGTTAATATACAAGGATAAAAATGTCTTTTTGCGTCCCACCGTTAAAGCCGTAGAAGAAATGGAGCGGAGTATAATTTTCAAAAGATAAGGGGGTTCGTGTGTAATTTAGGGTAAACTTCAGGGGTGCCGTGAGTAATTAACCCTAGTTTTATCTTGTGTTTAGCTTATTATGTCTAGCTGGTTAGTATACCAAAAAAAAAAAAAGAATTTTATCGGTTTGTACGTTTTTTTCTTATTTATTTTGTCACTTTGTCGTATGATTTTATAAATTGTTCATATCAAACGAGAATGTCATCTATGAGTCTTTATTTGCCCCGTGCTTCTTTTTGTACTATGGCTTATCACTTCCCAACAAAAAAAGAAAAAAAAACTTTTTAATTCCCCGGACATGAGAGGACGACCACAAAAAATGGGGAAAAAATAAGGGATAATACCATTTTACTCCCCTGAACTATCCTCGTTTTGTTATTTTGGTCCCGTATTTTAAAATTCGTTAAATCAGTCCCTGTACTTTGTGCCGTTATCAATTTAGTCCCTCCCGTTAGCATTTCTGTTAAAACTCGGGGGTATTTTAGTCAAATAATGAAAAATATGGGATAATACCATTTTAGTCCCCTGAACTATCCCTGCTTTTTTATTTTGGTCCCTGTACTTTAAAGTTCGTTAAATCAGTCCTTGTACTTTGCATCGTCATTAATTTAGTCCCTCTGCTAGCATTTCTGTTAAAACTCGGGGGGTATTTTAGTCAAATAATGAAAAAATATTTCATATCTCTTCCTTTTCTGCCTTCCCCCAACCCACACCACCAACCCCCCCCCCCCCCCGCGACCGCCTTTCCACCATTGCTACCACTACCATAAATCAACCATCACCACCAGCCGTTCGACCACCACCATTCTTAGCCACAAGAAGACCTGTTCATCATACCTGCCATTAACCCCCCACTCTCCCCCATTCTTCTTCCCCCACATCTGCTGCGACCACCGTAAATCAACCATCACCGCTTCCGCCTTTTCTCTAGCAATTGGTGGAATGCATAAGCCCTCCATAGAGATGGGTGACCTTCCTGGGTTTCCTTTGCAGATTCTTGTCATTTTTCGTTGCAGATCTGAGAATGGAAGGAATTGGGTGGGCTTCCTAGTTTCCTTTGCTGTAATTGGGGTGTTGGTGTTGAGAGGGAGGATGAAGGGTATGTTAAATCAGGTAAGAGATGTTCCATGTGGTGAATCATATGTAATTGTAGTGGAAGATGATTGATGGGTTTAGTTTTAAAGGGATGAAATTTGGAGTTCATGATTTTGGTGGTGGCTGCTAGGATAGAGAAGAGAGGGAGGAAAGGAAGATGGGGAAGGGAAAAGAGAGAGAAAGGTAAGGGGGAGAGGTTAAGGACTATAAGGTTAGGGCTTGACAGAAATATCCCTAAATTTATAACAGAAATGCTAAAGGAGGGACTAAATTAATGACGATGCAAAGTACAGAGACTGATTTAACGAATTTTAAAGTACAGGGACCAAAATAAAAAAGCGGAGATAGTTCAGGGGACTAAAATTGTATTATCCCATATTTTTTTCATTATTTGACTAAAATACCCCCGAATTTTAACAGAAATGCTAACGGGAGGGACTAAATTGATGACGGCACAAAGTACAGGGACTGATTTAACGAATTTTAAAATGCAGGGACCAAAATAACAAAACGGGGATAGTTCAGGGGAGTAAAATGGTATTATCCCAAAAAATAAAGAAGAAAACGAGCACAAACAACCGATTTGCAACGGTAAGTGTGCTTAGCACTATTACTTTCCCTCTCTCGTTAGGGTTCAGTTGAAAACAAAAATGGCAGCAATCAGGGTCGCCACCACTGTCATCGCCAGAGAGATCTTCCGTCCATCTCTGTCCTTAAAATCCGTGCAAATATTCCGTCCATCGCCGCCCGCCGCCCTCCGCGTCGCGCCACGTGGCATCACCTACAGCCCCGTCCGGTGCCTTGCGTCGGTCTCTGGCGACGGTCAGAAGAAGGCCTCGGCCCGGCTATCTCAGGTCAACCAGCTTATGCTCCAAGCCGAGGAGCGAGCCCAATCCGCCGGAAATGAACCTATCCCGAAAATCACTCTAGGTACTTGACAACAAGCTACTAGTTCAGTTCCGTAATTATCATAAATTTAACATGTATGCACTGTCTTTACTTTACTCATTGCTTTTGCTCTACTTTGAATTGCTCGAATATTCTTTCTGTTTCATTGGATTTCCTCCATTTTACGTTTTGCAAATTTCTAGACAAATTTAGTATATAAATGTTGACTTCACTCATTGTTTTAACCTAGCTTGAGTTGGCCAAACATACTTATTTAATCTGTGGTTGCTGTTTGAGTTCAAATTTGATGTTTATATGGTACTAAAGCTGTATCTGCAAAAAGTCAAAAGGGAAAAATTTAAGGTACCCGAGGTAGTTGTACTTATGTGACCTATGATGACCATTTGAGTACATTTCTATGTTTATATCTTTGATATTTCCTAAATATTTAACAAAGTTTAAGAGGGACACAAATTAAGAAACAGAGGAGTATATGTTGATGATCAATGACTGTTAACTTGAATTGGACGAGTAAGTGGAATTGTACTCATGCAGTTCCATAATTTTTTTGTTATCTCCCCTTTGATTGCAAATTGCTACATGGAATTCGAACATGTAAATATTGATTGTAATTTTACTCGGTGTTTTTGTCATAGTTTGATTTGTCAAGAAAAAAATTATTTGATCTGTATTTACTGTTTGCGTTTGCTTCAAGTTTAGATGTTCAAATTCTATCCTAGAAGATTGAGGGGATAAAATTCTGAAACCGAGAGGGAATTACCAGCCATTGCATTGAAATTTTTGGTACAGAAAGAAAATTAAAGATATATTTTCTAAAGAATGATGAAGTGGGTTTAAGTTGGGTTTGACTTGTTGTGACCATTTAGAAGACGCGAGTGTTTGCGCTTCAACTTACCATTTCCCTTTACCACACGTATGGATTAAGTTTGTATTAACTCGTCTGTGAAGTTAGATCATCTTGGTATTTGCTAGAGGAGAGGAAATAGCTTATGCTTGTTAGGTTCTTGGAGAACTTACCAGTAACCAGATTTGTCAAAAGCTCAATCTTGATTGATTTTGCCAAGTGAACTACAAAGTGCATGTGGATCTTTGACTGAGATTGGTCAATGCATCTTCATGAATTAAAGATGTGATATATCGCCATATAGCGATGGCTAGATAAAATGTGGAAAATATCACGTAATGGTCAACGAAACGCTGGGTTGCTACTAGGGCTATTCGCCTTTGTGCCATGGTTACTCTAATTCAACTAGATTTGTATATGATACAAGTGGGATTCTTTGTGCAGTCAGTCCTTAAACTGTTTTTTGTTCTGTTAGGGGCAATAGTTGAGTCCCAGTAGTGTTGATTGCAGTTTTTCATGCAGTCTAGAGGACCTTAGCATACATAATATAAACAGTTGTAGTTTTTGTTGGAGGAAGGTCATGCATTAAGCTATTAAGCCACGTGCTAGTTTGTCCTGTGGAGCTCCTAGACCTGATCTACTTCTTATCCCTTAATTTGTACTCTTTGGCTTGTTTGCCTAATTCAGTCTTCTTGGGAAGGGTTCAATTCTCCCTAGCCAAAGATGTTCCAGTTCATGTTCATTTGTGCATCTTTAGAATTTCTTTCATGCCAAATTACCTTACTTCAGCCAGATGACTTTTGAATTTGTAAAATTAGAATTTCGATCAAATCACACATCGAGAAATCGAAGAAGCCATACAGGGTAGTAGATCGTATTGGATGAAAGGAAGTGAACTTGAAGCTTCCTTCATAACTCCCAGAAAGATTTTTCTTCTTTCAAACTCCTGTCCGTCAACAATATGTTATGGTATAATTAGCCATTGTTAGTAATTGGGTGCGTAAACTTTGGCTCAATGGCCATTCAATCAGCTTTCAGTAACTATTTGAGGTTACGTAGTGTTAAGTATGTTTAACCCATGGCTAAAGTGAAGGTAAAGTATGTCTAAAATCTCCTTGAGATGATTGTAACTCGTCACTTGGTGACTTGAGATTTCAGAAATGTTTTGGAACGTGATTACTGAGACATTACCTTTCCTTTATAATTTTTATGTGCTAATACTTTGCTGTTTGTGGATATATTATTTGCTTGCGCGTGCTCTTGTGATCCGCTGTTTACCTATCCGGGATACCACCTTGTAATGCTTGCTGTTGCCTGTTTGTTCCAAGTTTAGAGGGATCCTGTAATCATTGCTTCTGTGGCCAACAATCTGAAACAGCTTTGATGTAAATGAGCATAGTAGGCTCTTAAACTACCAGGATTGCATGACCAGTTTGATATGATTATGAGCTGCTACTGCATCTTTTAATTAACTGAATTTGTTGGCTTCTTTTTTCAGTAGGCAATTTCACTTGAGAAATATCTTCTTAGGCTTGTATGCAAAGTGTTTTTTTTCCTCCTCAGTTTTTCATCAAAGTAAACATCTATTAATCAGATAGTCTTCACGATAACTTCTCTTTATTACCCAAAACATCACAACATTAGCTACGCTGAGCAGGAAGCATTTGCGTTGCTGAACTAGAAGCCACGTTGGCATCTAATTCAAAGGTCTTTAATTCTCAGCTAGATGGGTTTAGACATGGTTGTCTTCCTCGTCATGACAGTAATTCTGTAGCCTTATCAGTTCCCAAATCCTGATTAAGTTTTTTTCCTCTCTTCTCAACTCTCTTTTGACCATAATACCGATTACCGACAATTCCTCGTGCAGCCACCTTTTTTTGATTTTCATTTTGGCAAGTAACAAGTTTCTGCTGGCAGGAAAAAAGCAAGCGGTTTTGAGGAAGCGGCTCTTCTCCTGCTCTCACCCTGACCAGACAATTTCTCACCACTCAGAAATCTTTCGCTTGCCTTCCCTGTCCTTGGCTTTTCCCACTAATCTTGACGAAGTAGTGGTTATTGCTTCCTCGAATAAGCTTTTAACGCAATTGATATGTTCTTCTTTGTGCCTGTAACTGTACTTATTGAACATCAAACATGTATGTTTACCGACCGCAGCCTTCTGCATTGGCTAAACTGCTAAAGCCACAAAGTTTCTGATTCTCTCTCAGTTTAATCTTGAGGTTTTTGCCAATGAAAAGACAAAAGGTGCATCAGTAGACAGAAAAAAGAAGAAAAGGAAGGGGGCACGGAGATAAAATTATATTTTCAAATGGGGGTCGTATGTGAGCTTATGAGGCTTGTACTCTTTCATTGGATATTTTACCAGATGCTTCATGAAGAAGTATGGTTTTTTCATTTTCTCTTTAGACATGGTATGTGTTCAGCTTCAGTATTTATCTAATTGGTTGTCTTTTCTGTCATGTAGACCATGTCAGTGTCAGCTTTGCCAGAAGTGGCGGGCCTGGAGGTCAAAATGTCAACAAAGGTTCTATATTGTCTCTCTTCCTAGTGATTACATCAAATCCCTTCTTTCTTTTGTGGCTCAGGTTTTACATTTACCCCCTACCGTTGTTACCAAATGGTGCGAATTTTTTTGGTTAAATTTTTCATCTATTACAGTAAACACCAAGGTCGATATGCGGTTCAATGTGAAGAATGCCAATTGGTTAAGTGAAAGGGTAAAGGAGAGGATTATGCAAATGGTTAGTTCTACCATTTATATTTTTGGGTTACTGCTGGCTTTTCCTGTTTCTCTGTTAACAATATATATGGTACATTGTTTTAATAATCTGGGGAATACTTGCTGGTTTTGAGGTAAATAGCTGTTATTGCAACAAATAGGAGCAAAAGCTGTACAATACAATAGTCAGGGCATGTCCTAGTGCAAACAAGCAAGGCATATGGCTACCACAGAAAACTTCCAACCACATTTTAACAATAACATCTTTGATACTCAGAACTCCTTGTTATACTCCACTCGATACTGAGTTCCCAACTTACAGAGCTTCTGGGCAACGCTTGGGCCACCACTATTACCTCAACCTCCATTTATAACTTATTGAAAGGCTGCAACAGGTTTGGCTTTGGTTGCAGTCAGCCTTTATTTTTTCTCTCCACCAACACCAGATAGTTGTGGCAAGCATCAATTTTGTACTTTTGGCTAGCATAAAATTCATCTGTCCAACTCCTAACAGCAGCCTGTAAGTTGTTTCTTGTAAAAAGGGGTTTCCGAAGACTCTGAGAATAGGATCATTGAGAGATTAAATAATTGCTGGATTCTACTTGTGGTCCACATCGTCTCATCCATCTTCTGCTATGATCTACATATTGCATGCCGGCAATTAGATGTAGGTGCACATTGAGATAAGATATAGCATCTATATGTCGTAACTTTCACGTGCCTTGGGCACAATTTAATGACACATTTTCTTGTAATTCAATGAACAGGAAAAGAATCGGATGAACAAAGACGGGGAGATTGTGATTTCTTCGACGAAGACTAGGACACAGAAGTTAACTTCGACCCACTGCTCTTTTTGGTTATGAATTTTCTTGCACTTTGCTTGTTGGCAAAGCAATTGGTAACATGATACCGTTCATCTTCAGGGATAATATCGAAGATGCTTTAGAGAAACTACAGGTACTAAAAGGGAAATTTAAGGTATCGCCGTGCAAATTGAATTCAGATATGTTGCCATAAGTACAATTGGTAAAAGCTATCCCAATGTTAGCTCCGAATGCATTTCAATGAAGTTGGCATTCTTTATTTTAAAAGTTCTAGTGAAAGCTGCTGCAAGTTGTACACTAGTTTTGTGTTATGTTTTTCAAATCTTTTGGGAAATGGATAATTCAGGCTATCATTGATGCTGCTTCGTATGTGCCACCACCTCCTTCAGAAGAGCAAAAGAAGAAGATTGCCAAGCTGTAAGTGTTTTTCTCCATCGGCACTCCTCCCCTTTGTATATGTTCTGTGTTCGCCGTTTACGTTCATTCTTCACTCTTCGTTCAATTCCAAATAGTGATGGGCCTCGGGTTAACTTCTTTCCTTATTCTCGTCTCTTACGCCACAGAGCTGCTGTAAGTGAGCAGAAGAGACTACAGAACAAGAAGGTTCTTTCACAAAAGAAAGCTTTTAGAAGAAGCCGAGACAGTTACGACTGACCTACCAGCATGAGGCTCAGCGTGTGTCAACGTCTCTGCATATCATCTATGTAAGTTTACCACCATGGGTTTGAATCGTTTTGTTGCAAGGAGTGGCAGAAGTTACATTATACGGGCGTGGACATGATAGAGGCAGTCCATACGTCAAAACAGTACAGAAGAAAGCTTTAGGATATTGGACTTTACCATAATTTTTGTAGGGACTGCCTTGTCCAGTGCACTACAAAGGTATTCATATCAAATTCAACAATGACTTAGTCATTTTCATCTGGACTCTTGTTGATGTCACTGCATATAAGTATGTTAAAGTTAACCCTGATGTCATTGATGACATCCTTTGGCTAGTATATACATCATGGATATATTCTTGTTATCCTTGGGGAATATTTATGTAGGAGAAAAAGTTCCACATCATTTCACTGCTTGTAAACATTTAAAAGTTCGAAAGTTATGTAATTGGGTGTTGTCCACAACAGGGTGTAACAAAGAAACGTATATTGCAGATTTTATGTGGAGAGTCTGTTCTTTCCTCATGCCACCAAGTTGCCTTAAGACTGGTCAAGCGGTCACTTTGGTTAGATCGTGTCTTGTTGTTGAGATTAAACTTTAATTTTGTCGCTAAAAAATTTATGTCAGAGGTGTCGTAGGTCGATAGAAAAGTCGGCCGAATTAAGTCATGGCACCTTTAGATCCGAACGGCCGGACGGAATGTCGGCTGCCAAAGCTGTTGACTTTAGGGCCTTTTCCAGGATATGAGATTGCCCACGTCACATTAAATTTGAAGTGTTGAATGGGTCATGACCTAAGAGTTTCTGGGTCAAAATCAAATCCAATTTGAATCTGCCACAATCCAGAAAATGTAGGAAATGAAGATGTCCTTATTACCCCGATAAGTATTTACCCTTAGCAACAGTTCTTAGGAGAAAGATAGTGAACAGAAAAAAGAATATATTAAGAAGTAAGTCGTAAGAATTTACAGATCGAATGAAGAAAAAGTACTGTAAATGAGAGAACTGCATTCTACTTCGTTATTACGGAATTCACTTTCGAATGACAAATTCCTCCCCTGATCGTCTGTCGATACGTTTGATCCATCGGCTCTTGCCCTTCCCCGAACTAGAGCTTGTCGCCCCACTAGTCGCCACATATGCGATCTCGAGTCCTCGCCCTACCGGCAGAAACTTAGAGCGAACTAGATGCGATTCGCCCTCAAGAATGCCCCGCCATTTAAATCCTGAAGCAGTTATTGAGCTAGCATTCTTACATACCAAAACCGCACCTCTATTCCCTAATTTTGCCTCCCTCAATATCCTCTCAAAGTCATTCTGCCTGCAATCCACCACCAGAAAATCTATACCCATTAACCCTCCCAAGGCTTCCTCCGCCTCGCCAACAACAACTTCCGGCGACATACCGGCCGTTTGCATGGCCTCAACATACTCCGACCTTGACTGCTGATCTGGAACTATGCATACATGCCTTGCACCGGTATGTCGGCTTGCAACAGCAAGCCCAATGCTTGTCGCGGTAACTCCACCTTTTGACCACGTTTCCACGACTAGTTTGGCATCCCATCCTGCAGCCATGGCCGAAATAAGCTCGGCCACCGTGGACGAGTGGAGCTGAGAATTTTGGAGGTTGTCACTTACAAATTTAATTGTGTCGAGATAAGCCTTCGATGCCGTCTCCGGGGACCAAACTAGCTTCATTTCTCCTCGATGTTTGTTGAAAAGCCTTCTTGTGCTTGACTCTCGTTGTTGGTTCGTTTTTCTTTGTGTAAAAGAGAAATCTCGCAGAATTGGCTTTAATATGAGAGGAAAATTAAGCAGGAAAGGTCAAATCTTACCATTAGACGCTGCGCCAGGCAAATCCTACGTGTGCCGCTGTGTGTGGATTGAGATCAGAACATTTCTTAAGTATTTATAGCAATCTCTTACAGTCAAACTACATGAAATATTCTTTTATGTAGTGCTTAACTACTCACTTCTAATGACGTGAACATAACAACTCACTCCTAGTTTTGAATCTAATACCTGTGGGCAAGCCATAAATGATGCAAATTTACTTTAATTAGGCCTAAAATTTTCAGTTTATGTATTTAATGTTCGCACCCTTCTAAAAGCTATTTCTCAGGTTACGCAAAGGAGGTGATCGTAATGGGTATACGCTACCATCACCGTGTTTTGTAAGGGGAGCGTCGATTTAGAATTCTTAGTCAGATTAAGGTGGACAAATAACCCAGTTAGTCGGATACCTTGTCCATAATGGAAGCACAAGCATCTTAATTTTGGGTGCCTCCTTTTACATTATGCTTTCAATAAAACTATTGAGTTCTAACATGTGACATAGCAACCTGAAACATTTGAGGGGGTAGTAATAATGTCAGAAGTTAGAACAACAAAAGAAACAAAAGAGTTGGTCAACAAATGTACAACTAGCATAAACAAATGTACAGTCATGCATTGCCGTGTTTGCAATGACAATGTTCCATGTATGATTGCTCTAAGCCTCGTCAATATCAATATATTTTCGGTGCTTGTTTTCTGATCGAATTCCATATCAATTATAGACCTCTAAACAAAGTTTTGCCAACCAGAAACATCTTCTCCGAGTTATAAAATTCGTATCACTTCCTTAATTAAGGAAGGTCTTGATACACATATATGGGCTACTTTATGTGATGACCACCGGACCAAGGTTGAGGATTCTTTCTCAGTCGTTGATATAAAATCTTTGTATCTTTTTACATATCTTGATAGAAGTCTGCAATATAATTAAGACTTTCTAAAAATCTCTGAAAATGAGTTTTAAGATTAAATTTCCAATCATATTTGGAAACCGTTATACAATGTTTTTCTCTTTTTCTGGATTTTGATGTTGACATTAATTAGATGGTTACGTATGCAATAAACTAGACAATGACATGACGGCAAATCTTGTTTTTTCTTCAGAAGTACCAAAAAGAAAACTGAAAAAAAAATCCACCAAGTTGGTAATTATGATGATAAGCAACATGTATTTTAACATTAATGACTTAACTAACATGGCAATATCAATCTCACTAAGTCCACCCAAATTCCAGGTAATCCATCAAAAGAATAGGTTTGACTTTGTGTTTGGTAGTATAACGGTGAAGAAAAGAAGCAAACAGCGGCGAAATATCTGAGAATTATCTATTACACTGCAGTTCTTTATTACTTGTTGTAGGCTTTAATTTTCCATGATATGCTCAAGGGCCGCTGCCAGTAGACAATTCTTGCAAGCTTTGCTTGGCCCAGAAGCTTTAGCTTAGTTGAAGGGAAAACAAAAAAAAATGGGTGTTTGATGGCCATGAAAATGACTTGCTATTTGTTGTTAGTACTAAATTTTGCAGCTGTTTTCATTTTCACAGTACCTAAAATAACACATTTCATTGATACAACTAGAGTGGGGTGATCTGGGGGGTGGGGGCGGGGCGGGGTGGAGTGGAGTGGGAGAACAAAGGACATATGCAAGTATCTTTTGGTAGGGTAACTAAAAAGAGATGATATTTGATAGCGGTGCCAAGTTATTTAATTCGTTAAAGCATCTGAGGCCGTTTACATTGATAACTTGGACTGTTCAAATTACCTTTTTTGTTTGACGAACTTTTATTGTTCGTTCCATCATAGGGCGGTGTTGTATTACGTGAACAAATTACAAGTATTTCAATGCCAAAAATCAAATGTTTTTATCCCTGAATTTACCCTAACTTGCTTGCTTGAACTTGTACCCTTTTTCTGGTGCAGGACTATTTGCTATCCCGTAAACTTCTACCAAAGAACACTTTTGTCCCTAAAGTTTGTCACTGCAAGTCCCACCTTGACGCATTTTCGAGAAAGTATTTATCTTCAAATTGTTCAAGTTGGCCTTCCAACCACCCATGGTTAACTAAATAGAAGCTTGCACAGAGATCTTGTTTAACATAGAAGGTTATCGTTTATTGATCTGATGCATATAAATCAGGTCTGAACATGTTTGTATGCACCTAGAAATGTTTATAGAAGCTTCATAGCTGTATTTAGTTGAGTTTTATTGGGCTAAGCCATGTATGAGAAAACAGGCAGAACCCAGAACCTCCTTGTTACTACTCGTTGCCTAATGAAGGAAATACATCCTTTTGAAGTTGAGAAACCAGTCCAGAATACTTACAATTAGTTCAAAATTCTCATATGTTCATGGAAAATTCTGTACAAACCATTGTTAAAGGAAACAAAATTATGACAAACAAACGATTGTCAAGTTATATTTACAAGCTGAACTAAAAGGGGAGGAAAAAGGTACTACTATTAGCATAGCAGTATATCTACTCTAATGGGTTGTGATCATGCTGTGGAAGAATCCAACCTTGAACCAACAAGCTTCCGTCGGATGAAAATTTCCTCACCAGAATCTGTGCTCATACGCTTTATCCAAAGGCTTTTTCCGGCACCCGAACCCAAATTTCTTCCCCCACGGGACGCTGCTACATACGCGATGTCAAGTCCCTTCCCTACTGGCAGAAACACAGATCGCACGAGGTGCGATTCGCCCTCAAGAACGCTACGCCATCCAAAACCAGAAGCAGCTTTTGAACTAGCATTCTTGCAGACCAAAACTGCACCCCTGTGGCCTAATTTGGCCACCTTCAGTATGCTCGCAAAGTCACTTTGCCTGCAGTCCACCACGAGAAAGTCTATTCCAACTAAACGTCCCAAAGCCTCCTTAGGCTCGCCTACAACAACTTCTGGCGACGTACCCGTGGTCTTCTCCATGCCCTCAACGTATTCTGACCTTGACTCGTTGTCTGGAACAATGCACACATGCCTTCCGCCGGTGTAACGACTGGCCACATCAAGTCCAATACTCGTTGCTATAACCCCGCCTCGTGACCATGTTTCTACTATCAGTTTGGCATTCCACCCTGCAGCCATGGCCGAAACAAACTCCGCCACACTAGACTCTTGAAAAATTTTGCACTGCCATAGAAACAACCAACAATTTTTTTTTTTTCAAAACAACCATTCACAAGGATTGGAAAACAAAACATATTAATCCTATCTACATTCACACTAGTCTGACCGCCGCGTACATTTACTAGTACAAGCAGTTAAGAACCGAAAGAAGAACATGACGCTGTGATAGAGATGCCAATTAATCGTAACACTTACAGATTTAACAGTGTCGATGTAAGCCTTTAGAGCGGTGTCCGGGGACCAAACAAGCTTCATCTTTCCCTCTTCCTGGTCTTGGATCTTTTTCCTCTTCTGATGTCCTTGTTCTTCAGGCTGTCGTGTGTTTCCTCTGGTGCAATTTGCAAGAGCTAAAGTTGGTGGGGAAGATGTGCCAAAGTTGGGTTTTAAAAGGAGGGAGATAATGACCCATGAAACTGGAGGGTCCTGTCATACCGTTGACATTCTTGCATCCGCGCTTAAGCAAATAGCGGATTTCTGACCAGAATCAATGTACTTGTAGAAGCTGGTTTCCTTAAAGTAGCCAACTTGGATTTGCATTTATGTGTACAGTGTGAAGGTAAGATTTAAGTAATGCCTACAAACGAATTACAAGAATAACACAATATGCTAGGTGGGCGGCCACCCATATGGCTGTTTATATTGAAGGTCATATTGCTCGATATATTTTTCTTTTTTTCGACAGCAGGATGATAGATGTATGTAGTGCTGGATTGATCAGGGATGAATAACCGCACTTTACCTTTTGGTATACAGACTATATTTTTGGTCGTTAAAAGTGAAAAGAGTGTTACTAAAAGATTAAAACAATGTTGCATAATACTCTCTACGTCAAAAAGGTGGTGTATACTTCAAAAAGTGGAGTGCGACAATCACCCTTTTCATTTTATAACTTAATTGAGTTTGAGCGCTGAGTTTATAAAAAAAAAAGTTGCATAAAAAAAGCCTGACTTTACCTATTAGCTCCCAGAACCCTCATAGTTTACATATTGTTACAATCGCTAGAAGCCACCGGCATATGTCAAAGACTCTGAGTGCAATATTTTTGTGTAATGTATATAAAACCTTAGAGTTTGTAGTGCAATTAAGCCTTATTCTAATAATTAGGGATTAGAGAAACATCTGCGTAGTAGTGTCGCGTAAAGGCACTAGAAAATTTTAAGACGAGACTGTCATCTTCCACATTTAATGTGAAGGCCTTTTTCCTTTTGAGACGTTTCAAAGCAAGAACCCAAAAATAATTTGTTCCAAGTCATTGGGTTTGTTCCAAAGTCACCGGATTTGTTCTACGAATTCCTAAGTTTAGAGGGCAGAACTCATTACTACAAGGAAGTGCTTGAGATGATTTTCGTTTCTCTGCGTGGAATGAGGCTTTGCGCACATGTGTAGACGATTCAATGTTTGAATTGGACCTCTTGCTGAGATGCTGAGACATGAAGTGGAAGTCTCGGTCAAATCTAGGACTTAAGCAGCAATCCAAGGAATTTTTAGCATGATAACCCTTAGAAACCTCTAATAAAAAAAGACCGGATCATCTATTCGGAGGCTTTTGTACTTTTGTTTTTCTGATGGCGACTCCGACAAGTCCAAGATGAACAGGGTGTTGTTATATGTTGCTTGAGTGCTTGACCAAGACAAATGGCATTAGACAAAGGTACAATTGTATGTCTACACAAGCTCATTAGCCAACAACTTACATAAGCAAATGCATAAAGAAGATTAGCCGCCAAGTTTTTTCTATTGTTATGCTTCGTCGAACATGTTAAAAAGAATTTCGAACGCACAAATCAAAATATAACATGGAAAAAACAAGTGGACTCGTAAAGTTTTCATTTCTTAAAAAACGTAGCTTCCCTCGTTTAAGTATTGTACTCTATTGTTATAACAGTTAGTTTGATGTATCTGAAAGATTCAGATTCATTCTAAGAGGATGTAGCGTCTTAAAGTAGGATCATGATACTCTGAATAGCTGAAATAACATTTTTAGTAATAAAAGTTGTCATTAACATATTTTAGTATTTTTTATTAAAGTTTATAATAACGATCTTTTGCATCCAAAAATATATTTACCATTATTCAATACACAGGACCTGCCAGCCTGCGATAAATCGTTATCTATAGGCTATTCGTTTGGGCATTTCATCAAACACCTCAACGACCTTCTCTGAATTCAATACACAGGAGCCAAAACCACCACGCGGCGAACTCACAGAGCCCTCCATCTACACGTGTCAACAACCCACCTTCACATGCCACCATAACAACACTTTCTTCAACCTCTAGCAACTCCAAACCCCAAAAGAAAATTCCGCACTTTCATCAAGCAGCAATGCGCCCCTTCAAACCCGCCCTCCAGTTCTCCAGAATTTACCACGGAGCCATCCGCCGCTTCTCCTCACACCGCTCCCACCTTGACAATGTCGAATCCATGGCCTCCCGCCTCCAGACCCGGTCCGTGATCCGCTTCCGGGGCCCCGACACCGTCAAGTTCCTCCAGGGCCTCTTGACCAACGATGTACGGAGATTCGATAAACCCGAGGGTAAGGCTAACTCGACCGTGCCCACCCCTAACTTGCCCTCTGTAACCGTTCCCCCCATTTATGCGGCGATGCTGACGCCGCAGGGGAGGTTCTTGTACGATTTCTTCCTCTACAGGCCGTCCAAGCCCGACGAGAAGCTTGACGGTTCCGGGTCCGGACCCGGGTCGGACGGCGATGAGCTGGAGCTGCTTGCTGACGTGGACGGCTCTGTATTGGATGAGCTATTGGCGACATTGAAGAAGTAAGAACATATTCATTCTGTTAATTACTATTATTGCCTAATCTTATTAGTAAATACTGGAATATAAGTTTTTGTTTTGTTTTATTCCACGTCCCGTCATATTTTCAAGTTGTTTGTGCAAAGGTTCATAATTATCGTCCTCCTTGACATTGTTGAGGTCGTGAATAGGTGACCATTGAGTTAACCCCTTGTTTTTGCCCTGGTTTGACTCATCGAACGGTACTTTGATTAACGACTGCTATCTGAGTCCGTATCATAGATATATAACGTAGAGATACACGAATTCACGAAAAGTCCAGTAGAGACTCTAAATTAGTGTTCTTTTCTTTCTTTTTTATACAGACTTCAGTGTCGTGATTTAACATGACACACACTTGTGATGATTCCGTTGCATCAAAGGGTTTCTTAGCTGGTCTTACTTTATTGATCAACATGTTTCTTCGCAATGTGGACTGTGGAATAATTTGGTTTGAATAGTTTACGACTTATATTCTAACTTTGTAAGAGGGAGTGATTAATCACATTCAGGTAAAATCTCTAGAGGATAAGTTGGGAATGGAGAATAATGCAAAGCTATAAAGAGAGTGTCTAGTGATAAATAATAAGAGAATGCTATAGCAAACCCATGCTTAGTGTGAGCTTCTGAGTAAACATTGGTTTGATTATCACAAATTCAACAGATATATTTTGGACGAATCTCAGAGGGTTGCGTGGATGGGATATAGATATCTCTCTCTCTCTCTCTCTCACGCGCGTGCGCGCGCACATACACACACATCAAGGGCCAGATGTGTGCACTACGATGTCCGAGCCAATACTCTCTAGTGAGCTTTGCTTAAAACCAAGCTCCCGCAATGGGTGGATTGTATGTTTACTTTTGTTGGCATGTCCCATTACATTGGGATTGCACTTGAATCGGTAGATATGGAGTTTATGACATGCTTAAGCAGGAGGTTCGTGCTAGTCAACCAGCCTTTTGGTGTTTCCTTGACGAGTATATCCACCTAAGCAGGATGCCTCTAACATTAGCGTGTTGGGGAAAAGTTTGCGAACCAGTCTAACAGGTCAACTTTTTGGCCTTTTCTTCAAAAGAGGGTTTGCTCTTGGCAGACGTGCTTCTAATGGGGCCATAATACTCTCGTTGGGCATGCTACAGGCAGATTGCGAGAAGAACATTTCACCTTTGACATGCCAATACAGAGGACATGAGGGTGTCTTTTTACTGCCATATTTGCAGAGAAGATTATCTGCTGAGTATCGTCCTGATTTTGCACATTGCTTACACGGATGAATTGATAAGGCTGTTATTTCTTTGATCATATATACCACCGTCGCTGCTACCTGTTTGACTAGTCAAATGCTTACCCCTTAGTTTGAGTCTGTGTCGGCGTAATTGATTTATACTTCCTTTGTCTGGACATTGTACCAAGAGACCTTAGATTGTCCTGCTTTTATCTGAAACGCGGAGGGTTTAAGGGAGGGGGAGGCTAGACCCCCACTGTGTAGTTCTCGGTGCAGCAGGTGGCCTCTGTGTTGTCCAACCCAACCCCCCCCCCAAAAAAAAAAAACCCTACCTCTCCCTCTGAAAAAAGGGGAAAAGACGGAAGGACGACAAATTAACTTCTCGCAGAAGGTACGAGAGGACCCAGTATTTGTATTAGTAAGGAGAGGACATGACGCGTATGCTTCATCGTGCCTTTCTTGACTTGCTTTGAATGACCAAAGCCTAGAGACAATGTTGCTAGTGCTTTTACTTTTAGATACTAATAATGATAGCTTCTATATCCTGTCCAAAAGAGAAAGACAGAAAAGGTTGCTGTCTCATCATTGTTAATCTTGGTATTGCAGATACCGGTTGAGGTCTAAGGTCGATATTGAGAGTGCGGCAGGAGAATTCTCGTGTTGGCAACGGTTTGGTAGGAACCTTAGTGAAAAGTCCTCATCTGAAGAGGAACCAGAGGCAGCTTCTGTTGGCTGGGGTGGTGGTGTTGATCGTTCTGGCATGTCTGCTTCACAAGGAAGTGGTCTTGGTTGGCAGTGGTATAACGATCCTAGATTGGATTGTCTAGGATTCAGAGGAATTTTTCCGTCAAATGCAATACGTGAGTTTTAGTACCTTTGGTTAGTTTTGAAACATTCTTTGGTATAACTGGTACGTAGTGTACTAAGCTTACAGCACATTATAAATCAAGAATCTTCAGAGAAGAGGTTTCATTTCTATTACAGCACCATTGGTTGAGGCTGACAAGGAGACAGATGAACGAAATTATCTTCTATGGAGGTTGGAGAAGGGAGTTGCTGAAGGTTCAAACGAGATACCAAAAGGTGCAATCTCATCTGCTTGACAACATGTGCATTACGTATTTCACTATGCATATTCATTCTAGACTCTTTATTGCTTGAATATCAAACTTAAAATGTTGGGGTGATACTGAATCGACACTCTATTTTTACAAAATCCCACCCCTATTACCGCTTGTACACCATTGCACCCTGTATGACAAAAGGGTGTGCATTTAGCAAAAGATGGTGCAGATGTAGCCCCGCTACGTAGTTTCCTATCTTGTGTGGGCTGAGAAGGGATCTGTCTGCTTTGCATGAGCTACCTGTGGAGTTTCTGTATGTATTCCTTTAGTTGGAATCTGTTGCCACGGGGAACTTATATTTTATCGCCTTCTTGGAAAGAACAGTTGTATGAACGCACCCACATTTATTAAATTTGAACTGTGTGCCTTAACTATAAGAAGTGGCTATATTTGCCTCCTAGTATGCAAGTCCTGCCTCTCATTTGCGTTTAGAAGGTTAAGAATTGTCAATAAAACGTGCTTTAGTGACAGAGGGGTGGAAATAGCAACTCCTTGTTATAATCGACTTAAAATGTATCAGAGAATTGATTATGATGTTGTTAACCACCTTTTGGCAGGCGAGGCAATTCCACTGGAGTACAATCTTGCTGGCCTGAATGCCATAAGCTTTGATAAGGGGTGCTATGTGGGCCAAGAACTAATTGCTCGTGCGCATCACCGGGGAGTTATTCGGAAACGTTTGCTTCCACTGAAGTTTCTCAATGACAGTGGAGAAGGTAACATGCCTTCCTCTTTGGTTCCCCCTATACGTATCTCAGTAGCTTAAGTCTTCCAATTTTTTTGTGCATTCAGAGTTGGAGCAAAAGGTTGCTCCTAGATCAGAAGTAATAGTAGCTGCATCCGGCAAGAAGGCTGGGACCGTCAACACGGCACTTGGATGTCGTGGGCTGGGGCTTCTGCGTTTGGAGGAAGCCTTTAAAGGACCAGGCTCCTTGACAATTCAGGGACAGGAAGACGTGAAGGTTGAAGCCATTATACCAGAGTGGTGGCCTGCCGAGTGGTTTCTAGAATATCAACAGCACAGTGCAGCGGCTTAGAGTGAGGGTTCACACGATAATAGCTTCATCATAGACTCGACTGCTGCCAGTCTCGCCTGCAAGTGGTTAAATTAGTTTACTCCCATGGAACAATAAAACTGAGGTCTATCTAGAAACTGTAGTGATCTTGATGTACGCTTTAACCCTTAAGAACTACAGGTGGTTTAGAACCAGAGTTCACTCCCATGTAAAGCAGGATACCCGATTTTTGTAGCATCCAACGAATAACCCCGAGGAGTTATACTCCATTTGGATAAAAGCTGGTAGTGAACGAGTGTGAATTATATCAGTGGATTCGCCGTTGAATGTGATTTGCACCTACTTGTATATGTTCCCATGATTCCCATAATTTAGTCCAGGAATTCAGCATTTAGCTTACTACTAGTACAGCATTAAGGTGAGGAAGAAGTATTTAGAGCACCCACAATTTCCTTAGTCATGGTGAAATTTTATCTGCAGCAGCAGGATAGGAAAATTATGCCCTTAAGGAATGCATGAAACATCCAAATTGATTCCTGCTAAATGCCAATTGTCAGGACAATCACAACTGGATCTAAACACAGATCACAAAGACCTACGCACCAGGTAGGCCACCGGCTTGCACCTATCCAAAGATGGGTCGCCAGATCTCACCCCAGATCCATCACGACAGGACTTCTGCTCTCTTGGCTCGCCAGACCTAATCCAAGATCCCAAGGCATTTGTCATGGCCTACATATCATATGGCAGGGTTAGACACAAGATCTGTCCGTTAAATTGCGAGATCTCATCCTAGATCTTAGGTTTACACGCAGGACAACCAATTAGTTTGCTACATCTCATCCCAAATTACAAATATTTCAACTTGACGCTCACTTGGGATCACGAGAAATCAACTCTAGAATCCACGCCCCGTCAAGTGGTTACGGACTCGAGCTTGTTTGACCGCATCGAACCTTCATGAGTTTGAGGGAGGGTACTAAAGTCAAGACCATGGTCACCCTACTTGTCACTGTATTACCAACCTATTTGTCCATAACAGTGAGTCATATTCTTGTATTCAAACGTGTATCCATGCCTATCTAAGGCACACCCACCACACACACAATTCAACAACTATATCGACAGCAGTGTCCTAGCATAAGTTCCATGACTTCCTCTCTGTTAGTGTACACGAATTTCTGGTAGTTCAGGTCGCTGTCTAGTTTCAGGCAATACCTACTCAGATAGGAGAACCCGTGCTAGTCATGGAATTTCCCAGTCACAGAAAGGAAGCTTCTCGTTGCCCTTCGCATGACGAGTCTCTCGGCCTGAATTTTCATCTCACAGAGAGGTCAATAACCTCCAACACTTTCATGGGATCAGCTTTCTAGGAGCAGGTGCTAATGTACTGGATATGCAGTGGCCTTACCCTTACCTAAATACTCCTATAATATGCACCCGAACGTGATTTTCGTACAAATTTGTTGATGCGAAAGTTTGTAAGCGGAAATCAACTATACAACGATAAGATCTTGCAATAAAGGTACCCGTCGACATCTGCTGCTAATTTGACTCTGGGCAGTATAGGTTTCATGCTGCCAGAAGTTGTTAAGAAGCTGATTAATGGTTGTAGCGACTCAATGGCTGCAGGGCCAAGAAGCGACTCAAGGGTTGTCGTGAAAATTCTTTAGTGACCAAAGTCATACAAAGTTCAAACGAAAGATGCACTAAAAAATTTCTTAGAAAGATGTAACATTGATAGGGGTCTAAAATATAACATGCTATCATCATGATTGCTTGTTTAGAGACTTGGCTGGAGAACGGGTGACCAAAAGTGAGCCAGTTTTAAGCACAAAATGTCGCGGAAAAAGGAAGAGCAATTTCAGAAAGAGAGATACTTAATACTCCAATTATACTCAACAAGCCTATTCCAGCCATTCAAACCACATTCACACCAAAAGAAAGTTATTCGACACTAGTTTTGCTATATAGATCTCTCCAAAACAATGTAAGAAGAGAGGGATGGGAACAAATCTAGAGTCTTTCGAATCGTGGCTAAGCCAAATATTCCAGCTGCCGTGCACCAGAAGGTGAAAACCACATTGTTGTCGACACCGCCATATGCTCCCATTTGCAACCAACTTCCTTAGCAGTTAGACTAGCACTGGCATGAGGAAGAGATCGAACAGAGGTCAGCTTGCATTTCGGCATCAAAGAAGAGTATAAGGTGGAACAAGGCTCGAGTTCACTTCCTTCAATCCCCAAAAGCCTTCAACTTTACAGTGGGTGATTTTGAATCCCTCAGTTTCTTACTTGCCAGACTTCACTTGGTACGAGTGAGACATCACTCCAAGACTTCGTTCCTCCGATCAACACAAACTAAACATTCTTTTGTGCACCGCATAATGCCCTTGGCACCAGCGCATAGAATTCAACTTGTGACGTCCTACTTCCTGGCCCTGTTTCCTTGCTCATCTTCATCAGCATTTTTCAAGATAGGGAGCATATGTCCATCAAGAAGCACCAGTGGATTCGCTCAGCTCCTGAATCACTGTCTCCATGGTTGGTCTGTAGTCTGGAAGCTCATTCGTGCAGGCCAGTGCGATTTTTGTCAGCCTACTCGTCTCGCATTCAGAGAACTCTCCCTTGAGATTGGCATCAATAAAATCTTCGAGCCTGCAAGATTCAGCTGCCACTCGCATTGAGTTGGTGGGTAGTCTTTTACCACAGAGAACTTGAAGAACGATAACCCCAAATGCATACACATCACTCTTCTCTGTAAAATGCCCAGTAGTTATGTACTCGGGAGCCAAACATCCCATAGCGGCGCTGACCTTGAGGGCCGAGAAAACAATGTCATCAGCAAGGAGCTTGAATAGACCAGAATCCATAAGCAATGGGCTAAATCTCTGGTCAATGAGGACTTTCTCTACAGATATGTTTCGATGAACTATGCCAGGCTTGTTTGTTTCGCTGCTGTGTAGATACCTAACACCTGATTGGAAGAACAGTGGTATATTGGAGTTAATGATAGCAGAAGGTTTCTTTATTCATGGCATTTTCAGTTTACATCAATAAATAAAACTCATTACTCAGTTTCAGAAGCAAAAGTAAAAAACAAAGTGAGGGGAAGTAAAGATGCCACTAGGACATCAAGTAAAAGATCAATTGTAGAGAGGGATGAAAAATCAAGAAATGCACCAACTGTTCAAAGAAAGTATGAATGGATGAGAAAGACATATGTAATGAGGCATATGTGAATCGCCCGCTCTATCACATCAATAATATTTGATTTTTGAATGTGTTTCATTGTCCATGACTACGAATAACTAAGAGTGAGCTGTCCCTTTAGCTGATGGAATAAGAAAATATTCCACAAAAGCGGTGTCTACTTCCAGACAAAGAAAAATGTAAACAGAAATAAGGAAAAGGAAAAAAAAAAAAAGAGGAAAGATGAGGGACTATAAGAGGTTCAGCTGAGGGTAAAAGGTTTGAGTACCATGCTAAGCATATAAATCAGACAAATGTCACACTGCAGATAAATGCCACAGCATGACATCCATTAACATAGAGTCTGCTGTATGACCTTTTGTCTGAAAGCTTTCACATGTATGAAACATCGAGTTCATCTTGCAGATTTTAACTATTTGGCAAGATTAGTCCATGATGGTAATCGTTTTCTACTAGTAGTCATTGACCATGCAAATTCAATTTAGCCACCCTGAATTCAATTCCGTAGCTAGTTTGACGCTCTCGGATTGTGTGGCCTGTGACTTGAAATCTTCCTCTGTGGACCTAGACATTTATAATCACCAAAATGAGCAATAAATGCAACCATCTTTTGTCTCTTCTTCGATGAACAGCATTTATTCTTATGCCAAAACTAGGTACATGTCTTTTCTAGTTGAAAGGCTAAAGATATTAAATTACCAAAATTTCGAAGGGGTGCTTGCAGGACGTTGCGATCTCTGCTTCTTCAAAAGAAACTTTTTGCCTCACGGTTCTACTGGTTAACTTATGTGTTTTCCACTTTTACGAGCTATTTTAGTACCCGTAAAAGGGAAGATACTTAATAGCATCAGTTCATCGTAGCACAAGTCTACATAGACAAGTACCTACAATCTGTCAACCAGAATGTTGGCATGCCTTTGGAGGCTTATGATTGAACAAAATAACATCCGCGCTAAAAACATAAAGTAAACAATTGTAAGGTGAAACCAACCTTTTGCAATCCCATTGATGATTGAAAACCTCGTAGGCCAGTTAAGAACATGGCTGCTTTCATCTACCACATCAAGATAGTTAGACAGGTTTCCTTTAGAAGCAAAATCATAGACGAAAAAGCATTCACCCCTGCCCTTGGAACAACAAAAACCTCTAAGCTTAACAAGGTTTTCATGTTGCAGAGATGTTAATAAACTCAACCCTTTAACAAAATCAGCTTCCTCAGGCTTGCAGCTGGTCATACTAATCCTCTTGATAGCTACAGAGGACCCATTTTTTAAAGTACCTTTGTAGACAGCAGAGAACTTGCTCCTCCCCAACAAATTAACCTCTGAAAAGTGCTGAGTTGCAGACTCAACCTCTTCCAAATTGAACTTGAAGCTATGCAAAAGGCCATGGGAAACCCCATTGCCGTCTTGACCATTCATTGAATTCCATTCATGATCATACTCGAGGCTTACAAGAGGAGAGGCACTTCTGCTGTAGAATTCCTTGACATGGATACTGCTAAACTGGTCGTCAGAAGTATCCGAAGTGCTCCCAATTTTCTGTTTCCGCCGGCGAAATCGAACAATGCTCAAGAACACTAATATCAACAAAGTGATGGTACCCGTAGTTACCCCACCAATAATGCCTATTGGTGGAAATTTTGATGAGTTTCTGCAATGGGTTTGATTGTGAGGTGCTGCAGAACTAGCAGATCTGGGATCTAACGTTGGAGCACCATTATTTATCTTAGGAGCAAAGGGTACTCCAACTTGGCTGATGCTTAGATCGTCCCATGCAGTACAACCTCTCAATGCAGAAAACACAACACCACATAAGCCAGGATTGTTTTCATAGTGAAACCCTCCATTGAATTTCTTCAAAGCTTCAATTCCATTCATCACAAGAAAATAAGTATAAGAAACCTTAAATTTATGCTCAAAGCAAAACCCAAACAAGAAAGAAAAAGGTCCAAGCCAAATGAGGCTCTAGGGACCGAGATAGAATGACGCCAGAAATCAACTCACCAGGTGGGACTACTCCAAAGAGGGTATTGTTTCTGACATCCAGAACCTCCAATTGCGGAACCTTGGCTAGTTTTGCAGGGATTGGACCAGATAGCCGATTAAAGCTCAAGTCAAGCCTTTTTAGCGTCACTAATTTCCCTAAGCTAAAGGGAATTTGACCAGCTAATTTGTTATGCTGCAATGCCAGAGTACTTAGCTTCTTCAAGAACCCCATCTCCGTAGGTATGTTCCCAGTCAACTGATTACAACACAGCTCCAGAACTGAAAAAAACAATATCTGCCTATTTTGTTATTAAAAATGAGAAGGCAGAACCTGAGAACTTATCAAGATCAAATATTTGTTCTTTCAGCTAATTTAAAAAGCAAAACCCACAAAATTAGCCTAAACAAATAAAACATGCCTTTATAGTATTCAGCTATCTAGCTAACAACATTCTATCTCAAAGTATAATCTACCAATCGATTAAAACAAACGAGGGAAGCCTTCAAATCCCATCAAACCTCCACGTCTAACCATTTTGCTGATGCTTAAACAAAGCATGCCATGGTATAAACTATAACCAGACCTAATTGGGTACCTTTAATGGAAGCAAATACAAACTTTTAGCCATACAAGGATGAAAAAAAATGTACCTTGAAGACTGGCCATGCCGCCAATCTCACGAGGTATCTCCCCAGAAAGACTATTCACATTGAGATACAAATCAGACAACTCAGTGAGATTCGATATCTCTTTGGGTATCTCTCCTGTCAAAGAATTATAATGCAAGTAAAGACCCGACAAGCACTTCAGTCCGGCCACCGCCGGCGATATTCTGCCGGTAAGTCCTTTGCCTTGCAATGAGATGTTGCCCACCTTATTGCGCACGTTGCAGGCCACGCCCTCGAACGAGCCACTGCAAGGGTTGCCGTCGCTGGTCCATGATGCGAGGTACTTGTTTTCAGGGTCCAGAGAGGACTTTATTTCCATTAGAGCTCTCAGCTCAGCATTTCCACAGACAGTTGGCGTGCCGGAAATCAGTGTGAGAAAAATAATGAGAAAAATGGCATGATTGGGAGTACCCATTTCTGGGTTTTGACAGAACTAACAAAGAAACTGCTGTGTCTTTGGTTCTTTAATATTGCAGGAGGAAGAACGTACAATTATAGTTTTTCTTGCAAGAGAATACTAAGAAGAGCTGTGTGTGTGGGGTGTGTTTTGGATTTTGATTGTGCTGTATTTAGATCTTGTGAGAACATGAAAGTGAGGGACAGAAGTACGTATTTGTCAAAACAAAAGGTGTGAACAGTAAGACTTCTGGGTTAAGAGACACATGCATGCACATATCATCTTTGGCTTTTTTCATGTTTAAATTTTTGCTACAAGAAGGCAGTTATATGGGTGAGGTTCAAGTGACATCAGACAGACCAAACAGAGATCGTCCGGTCCAATTCCATATAATCTTAATCTACACTTTCTATCTACGTGTCTTCCTTGAGAAATTTATAATTCTCTAACGTTTTTAGTAAGTATTCGAAAAGAATAGTAACGCGTGACATTTTCGTATAAAAACCGATCTCAATTAAGATCACGGGCACAGATACTGCGAGCGCTAGAGAGCATGTAGCGTGGTTTAGTGGCTGGGCAATTACTGCCAGAAGTTGATGCATCCTTTCCTGGGATCAGGCTTCGCAATCACTGATAATGAGTTCCACATGCCTTGGGGGGACATGTTAATACAGCTTTGCCTGGGCAATTACTGCCAGAAATTGATGCATCCTGTCCTGGGATCAGGCTTCGCAATCACTGATAATGAGTTTCACATGCCTTGGGTACATGTTAATACCTAGGTAGCACCGACACCATGGACACCGTGTCCGACACCGATACTAGACATTGCAATTTTCAAAAAATCAGATTTTGGATACCGCATAACATTGCTGAATTTTTTAATACACACACACACACACACATCTCAATTAGAGCAACTAAATTTCGTTCAAAATGAATGAGAAATAAAGCAAGTAATATGAAATAGTTCTTAACAGTAACAAGAAAAAGGTCGACAACAAGAAAGCAGTTACATGTCTCAACAGTACCAAGATTAGAGTATCAACAATAACAAGAGAGAAAAAAGACATGAGACCAAAGACATGAAGGAGAGGTTTTAATGTTTTATATAGTCAGATGGTCTGTAAATGAGGTTGGAGATGTTGACCTATCTTACTCTAAACTGACAAGTTTGGATGGTTTGGGTAACAAAAAGAAGGAAAAGACAAAGAGATGAGAGAGAAAGAAGAATGTATCTTTTGTTGGGTCAATTGATTAGGGTTTGGCCTAAAAGTTTATTTCTAAAAAATCCCAGATTTATCCTCCAAATAAATTTGAAATATTGTATTTTGACCTCATACGAGTGTACACTTTTTCATAAGGTGTCCGACACTTCTTCAAAAGGTGTCCGACACGGTATCCGGTAATTAAAAAGTAAATAAATAAATTTGGACACCGCTGAGATGTGTCGGGCACGTGTCCAGAGGTGTCGATGAGGTGTCGAGGTGTCGGTAAGTGTCGGATACTATACCTCATCTTATAAGAGGTGTCGGTACTTCCTAGGTTAATACAACTTTGCATCTCCTGCTTAGATCCAATCTTTGACATTTGTAATGTTATGGATGTCTTTTTAGTGAACCGTACATATGCTGCTCAGATATCTATGGCAGCAGCATGCTTTCCTGACATTCATTCTTAAATACATCGAATTTTTTGCTGCCAAAAGAAGTCAAATTTTGTTAGATAACGTTAGATCAATCAAGATATGCTAAGGATGTCAATAGTTAAGACCTATCCTCAACCAACCTTAGGGTTTGACTCAAGTCTCGGTGCCGTTCGGGGTTATTGGGTTGGGTGGTGGAAGTGGGTTTCTCTAGGATTGATGGTTTGGTTGGCATCCCTATTTGATCTATAGAACTACATTTCTTACTTATGTTAACCACTAAAAGATAAGGATAACATATATAAATTTCTTTTCTTTATTTAATTTCTAAATCGTTCAATTTTGGGTGCTGACCACATCTGACAACTTACGGCTTTCGTATGAATGACTATGACAATCATCATCAACTTAGACATAATAAACTATGGAGTGACAGATGGTTTATATGTCAATAGTGACTTCCTACTTTTTTTTTTCTTGACCGATGGTTTTTGCCTGTAGAATCTCTTTTAGATTGCTTTTATTCAATTAAGTATGTGAGATGCGAAGCGTCACACTCGATTTGCAGTACAAGTTCTTTTCTACCTTTCTCTATAAGGACTTCTTGAAAAGTGAAAATGAAATATTGAACCAAGGTAAAAATTAAAGATTTTGCATTATGACTGAATTAAGGAAAATAAAGTACATTGAGTCGGGACTAATGCCCAGTGTTCAACATATCACTGATCAATTGCAAAGATCAATACAAAGGTGAAATAATCTAGTTTAAAAGATGTTTGATGTGTTGAGTTTGTCTTTCTCTTCTTTATTTCTTCCTTTATACTGCTCTTTGGCGTAAGTGACTGCAATTGTTGAAACTGTCGACCGGGTGCTATTGTTCAAAACTGTCGGTTGATTCACTAACAATTGATATTTATAGTGACAGTTCCCACGTCCCTTACTATCGAGCTCTATGTTCGTCGATCAATAACCGCGTTAACGGTCACTTGTCAGTGACTTCGACTTCTTTAACTGTCACTAAAGTCATGACTTTGCTCTTTAATTAATCAATCAGATCAACATTTAATTTTGTGGCACGTGCGCTGTGTTTTAAATACTCAACTTGTCCACGTATCGAATTATTATTGATCAGGGATGAGATTTGTGTTTTATACGCCAACAATGAGTGATTGTTCTTTCGCAAATGGCCAAATTAATACCTCGATTTAGATGTTACACTACTCACTCTCTATCTCGAGTCTCAATTTTTATCTTTTCAGTCTAATTAAATTAAAGTGATTCTGAATACAACTTGGTCACCTCATTTATATACTATCAAAATATCAAAAAGTAGCATCTCCTCCGTCTTTATCTGAGACCACGGAGCATTATGGATCGGTGGGGTTAGAGGTGGCTAAAGGGAAGATGTGATACTGACTTTTTGAAGCAATTTGTGACCTTCAAAAATGAACCACAAGAAAGTAGATCACCAACATTAATTGGTGAATGTAAGTTGGTATGAACATACGTCGTAATCGTTCAAGGGGTCCCAACCACCCATCATGACCATGCTACACCCTCTAATTTTAGAAGAGTTAAAAAGCAATTTAAAGCTACAAGTGAATGGCCAAATTAGGCCGAGCGAGGAAGTATTTTGTGGTTACGGGTCGTTGATCATGATCAGTGAGCATTATGGACCGTTAAATGAGAAGCGATTGATGCGATAGAAAGAAATTTTAAAAATAGTAAAAAACTTAGGTTAAATAAATTAACATCTCTAAATGTTGAAACCACTGATCTTAAAAAAAAAACGATGACAAAGAGATGACACGAGGGGCATAATAAGCAAGAAAAAGACAGGACAGCCATTTGATTGAAACATGATGGTGCCTTCCAAAATATTCCCACCATTCACGACATGATTGGAGAGAGACACCCTTCATCCCTAACAAATGTTTTAGTAAATCAACGTTGGGCAGAGGAATCAAACTTTAGCCCTCGACACATGACTCCTAAACTCGAATATATATATATATGAGGAGACGAGATGTCATCACAGAGACTCCTTGTAGTTTATGAGGTGCAAAGAAAAAAATTAACGGGTTAGGAAAATGAATGGGTCCTACACTCACCAGAAATAGAAGTATCTAACTCAAATCAGCTTTGAAAGTCCAGTGAACGGACTTTCTCTTCTAAGCATTTGTCGCCATTTTGCGACGCTATAGAAGTCTTGGTGGGAGAATGATTGAGATCTTATAGTGCTGGGACTGTGTGTTGATTTTGAAATCTACTTCATGATTTTAACTAGATTCAACATCCCACTCTAAAGTTTCCTTTTCACCTTTTGTCCCACCATATGACAAAAGGTAGGAAAAGGGACAGTGCAGGATAATGTGCAAGTGAAAAGCCCTTCTTCCATCATTTCTTTTCTGTGAATGGGCCATGAGATTGCAGCAGCACGAGTAATGAAACAAAAAATTATTTGGAAAGTGTCGGTAGCATGTCAGCAAAATCTGATTTGACATGACCAAATCCGGTGAAGAATTCAAAGAATTTTCTGGGTTGAAATCACAGTAATTATATGGTTGTCAATTAGAAAGAATTTTGGCGATTTATATCCCAATAATTCATAGAAAGACTTTATACTTACCTCACAAGTGTTACCAGGTTGGGATTTGCTGGCAGGAAAGATCTATCACGTCATGTGTTACGAGGTTTACAAGTATGTCTTACCTACACAAAATCACATTTATTGAAAGAAAATATCTCTGTACGTCTTGGATAGTGTTTCAAACAACGGGCTCGTATTCGTATTTATCAATTGTTATGGGCACTCTTTGCGTTACTTTGGATTATTTTAACATTGCAAATATCACACTTAGAAAATAAAAATAAGGATCCTACTAGCCATTTTGAAAATGCCAATAGGACTACCCATTACTTTAAAAACTCGTTACTACCGATAAGTGATACCCATCCCGCTGGTTGTGAAGTAGAATAAACTCTTTCCCGACTTTGGTTCGAGCCGGATATGCATGAGAAGAGCGAGAATAGTTGAATCAAATGTGGTATACATCTTTTGTAGTATTTTTTAGGGTTTATCGCCGCATACTCGTGGTTCTTGTCAACAACTGAGGCTAACTGGGAACAATTTTTGAGAGGCAGAATATCCCAAAATTTTCACCTTACGCACTCACCTTATGAGACTTCTTCACACTCCTTACTATGTCAGATTATAAAGGAAAATGCTATTTTTACCCCTATTTCATAGTTATAAATATATTTTGACGATAATAAGTGTTGATCTTTTAGTCGATAAATACTAAATAGAGGGAGAACCCTGAACCCTCCACAGTCCACACTCGTGGAGTGTGGTATGCCTCACTAGTGGTGAAGCCCATTCAATTTGGTTGGGCTTGTTGTTTGCTGACTTGCTGCAGCATATGGAGGCCTTATAATTGGGCTTTTTAACAGTTTAGCATTTGGAGAACAAATTATGTTGGACCTTTTAATGGTCACGGATTCCACTACAGGTTGGTGGATTGGACATTGGACGGCGATCTTTGTCTCTCGGCCTAATAAAAAGGTTCATTAGCGGCCTAATGCCAAAATATTATTATTGCTAAAAAGTAATTGTGATACTATTTGAAATTACTCGATAATATTCTATGCCTGATAGGGTAATGGTTAGATACTTGCAACAATGCGATTTAAGGGTCTATTAATTAAGGGACAATGCGTTTAATTGCAGTTTTTTGGGTTAATATATAGGAAAATTTTTAAAATTAATTTAATTACCCCTTAATCCCTATAAATGCCTAGCAGGCTTAACAAAAACCCTTGTCAAACGGATCAGGATCCCCTGCGCCTGTAACCATGGGTTACAGCAGGGGTGCTGTCCCCATTGTTGTGAGAGGGGGAAGAGAGAGAGGGGGATGCAAACCATGGTTACCTTCTCTCTGATTGGAGTCCTCCCCTTCATACCTCGACACTTGCTTTATTTTTCAAAATTTTTTATGTTTGCTAAAATCTTGCCTAAAGGCTAACAATGTTAGGCGTAAGTACTCCGCGACTTTCGGGGTTGACCTTTGCCAAGAAAAAAAGAAGACAAATTATGGCAAAAATCACCTCTAAAGGTAGCTGATCTTGCAATAAACAACCGATCAAAATCACGATTATTAAATTATGCTTACAATTTGGTATTTTAAGGGGTACGTTTGCCCCAAAACAACAAACAATTGAGGGAGAGTACTGCAACCGTGCCAAAGTTGAGGGAGGCTTTGTCAGTTGAACCAGAAAAGAGAAATCAAGGCGAAATTTCACTAGAGTCACATTTTTTTCCCCAAAAATTAGAGCAGAATAACATAATGTGAACATAAATTGGTAAATTGTTTAAACAGAAGGTTCTAGATTTACAATGTGCAATTTCTTTCCTAATTAAACTGAAAGGACTCTGTTTAGATATTGACAACGTAATCCGGCCACATTAAAGTCGGTTGGGCCTAAATCTCCTTTTCTGATTAGGAGTGGTGAGCAAGCAAATCTAATTGCCCGAGGATGTCTATATAAACACATGTATCTTCTCGGCATGAGGCATTGTGTGTGTGTGTGTGAGATTAAAATTTTCATAATTTTGAGAGATGGCAGATCCGTTATCAGCCAATTTTATAGCAGAGGCCATGGTGGAGCGTTACTACCGCGTCGTTCGCGACGCTCCGAACAAGGCCTATGCATACTATCGGGGCTCGAGCGTTGTCGGGCGGCCCGATCCCGCTACCAAGGAGATGGTCTTGGCCACGACGTTACAAGCCATTCATGACTTAATCATGTCCTTTAGTTACACGGCTGAGGTCTCGGCCGTGTACGCCCAAGATTCTTACATGGGAGGCGTTATGGTCGTAGTCGCGGGTTTTTTGACCGGTGACGTTGACAATGTCAAAAGGGAGTTCACCCAGGCTTTCTTTTTGGTCAAGGAACAGACTGGAGGCTACTTCATCCACAACGATGTCCTTCAGCTTAAGGATGCTGTTGTAGACAAGGCAATAACCCCTTTGAACCCGGTTCAGCCATCGACCCCTCCTAGACCGGTTCAGAAATCAACCCCTCTTAAACCGGTTCAGCCATCAACCCCTCCGAAACAGGTTCAGCCATCAAGAGCAGCTCCCTCTAATCCGGTTAAGCCAGTTGATGGTTCTCATCCGGCTCAGAAAGTTACACCTTTACCGGCTGAGTTTACGGTCCAACGTCAAGAATCTAGAGCGACAGCTACTTCTCTTCCGGTTCAGAGAATTAGCCCTTTGCCGGCTCAGTATATCATCCAACACCAAACTTCTAAACCTCCAGCAACTGTGAGTCCGAGCCAGAATGATGTGCTCCCAGCAGTTGCCGAATTGGCTTCTAACAATGCCCAACAAGATGGGCAGGAACCAACTTATCGATTTTCGGCAGTGGGTTCTGCAGCGAATCTCGTACCGGCTGCTGGACCTCCTGTTAGGACAAGTGTCATCGTGAGGGTTGCACCAAGCACTGATCATCAAGCAACCGCGCTGCCAGAACGCAGAGCACCGGCTACTAGTACTCCCAGAGATAACAAAGTTGATGATGAAGCAAAGGTAGTTTTTCTTAGGCCTTTGCCTGAAAAATTAACTAGGGATGAACTCACAAGGAAGATGAAGAGGTTCGGGCTTGTTAATATGGCTGAAATCAGGAGAAACACAAACAATGCAGTCGTAGAATTTGTATCTTCCCAGTCGGCCAATGATGCAGCGGGGGCTTATTCGATCTCCATCCACGGATTAGAGTGCCGGATCGAGAGACCGAAGCCTCAAAAGCTACACAAGGCCAATAATAATAACAGAGGAGGGAGGCCTGAAAGTCGCCCTAGTAGCAGTAATGGTGGAAGCAATGGCAAAGCTGAACAAGGTGGCAGCAATGGAGAAGCTAACGGGGTGAAGAATAATAAATATAGAGGACGAAGTGTCAATCAGAATGGCAGTGTCAAGAATTGAATTCTGTAACTTTCTGTCCAATGTTTTGATTCTAGGCTAGGGTTTGGCCATAGATAGAACATTATAGAGTCCAAGTTCTAAATTCTCGTATCATGTACTTGGTGCTAAGCATAAAATCCTGCCTTAACATAAGAATTTGGATTCATGAGTTATTGAGATGAAATAGAGAATTATTTCAAGTAATAAGCAAAGTTTACGGAAGTAAATTGATGCAAAAATGTGTAAAGCCAAAATATATATAAGGCTGGTCTGTTTGGTTTAACATCTGGAGCCTAGAGGTCATTAATAGGCTGAATGAGTCTTGTATGGGTAAAAGAAGGCTTGTTTGCTGTTTAACTATAATGATGAGATTTCAAAACAAATACCCAATAGCCCCAAAGGGTGATATCACCTCATGCAGATTTTTCTTTCGCTGTACGGCTTGTGGTGAGGAATATCACTGTTGCCCTTTCTCCAACGATTTTCACCAGTAGAGAAATTGAGGTAAGCATGAATCTAGAAAGGTAGAGAGGCCCTTTTCTGATCAGGTGCTGTTACTCAGATGCACACACATTTATGAGTTTGCGTGTGAGTTTTTGTGTGTGTTTGTGAGTGTGTATATAAACACTTGTGGATTTTTTGTATTCAATGTATGTGTGTGTGGGTGTGAGTATATTGAATGAAATCAGAAGTAACGATAGATAAAGATCTTATTTCGTTGGCATGAGAAGAAGCTGGATTTTGTTTGAAGGTGCGTCATTTGTGCCAAATTAACGTGGCTAGAAATAAAACGAAGGCGTAGACTGAGAATACAATTGAAACTAAAAGAACTTGATTACCGCGCATCAGTAAGCATGGGTTCTGATATGAGAGACAAGAAAAAGATGTGCATTCGCGAACTAATGTGGAACAAAGGCTTAATTGACTTGATGTTACAAAGTGCTACACATACTAGGTGGTAGCACTGCAAGTCAACAAATACTACTTCCAGTTTCATCAAATACCAATGATTATGGATGAAAGTTGAGATTATGGGTAAGATTCCAATTACAATATCCTATAAGAAAATTTCCCAGGGAACGGACTGATACCTAAGTATGAATTTCCTTTCTTTTGCCTTCTTCAGTATGACTAGCAGCAGTAAACAACTTACATAGCAGCACCCTCTTCATATTCCTCTTGCTCTTCTCTGCCAAACTCCTGAATCAGTGCACGCTGCCTTTTGGGTCACATTCGTGGAATGTTGACATTGAAGTGCACAAGTTGTTGTTTAAGTAAGTGAGGAAGAACAACTCCTTTTAATTCCTTTCCCTTTCAAAAACAACCTCTTCTGACCTGGTTGAGTGTCAGGTCTAACCTTAAGAACATCTCCAGTAAGAGTAGGGACCTTCAATGATTGTTCCTCCCAAAATTGCCTACGCGATACCCAAAACGGCATCAACATGAATATAAGGCCCTTCTCTTCAGACTGCAAGGTCTTCCTGGACCTTAATTAGAACATAAAGATCACCAGGTTGATTTCTTTTCAAGACTTGTTGCGCCCTAAAGTTTCATAATATCACCTATTCCTAGGATGATATCCAACTTGACCATCTTCACATGTTTTCTGTTGCCACTAAATTGAGTGCAAGGAACCTCCAACCTTAATTTACCGACTTGATGGGAAACCATGCCTTCACCTTGACAGCAATTACAAGTCTGGGGTCTTGTTCCTGGGGGAACACACGCTCTCCGCAAGCTTCGCAGGGCAATTCAGTCTGAAATGCCACACTTTTGGTGCATCCTCGGATGGCTTCCATGAAGGATAGCCCAAGTGAAAGCTTAACATCCGCACCCGGCATTCTTGAAAATGGGTCGTTATCACTGGGAAAAAAACAGCCAACGAGAACCTGGACCAGTGCCATCACCATTACAATCGTCTATGTAACCCTCATCGCCATGCATACTGGTCATATCTTGCTCGTTTATCTTCATATTTCAGGACCTCTTACGCCTTTTGGACTTGATGAAACTTCTTTTCTGCTTCCGGGTCATCCTTGTCTATATCCGGGTGCAACTTCTCTGCCACATCATAATAAGCTTCTCGATTTCTGATGCCGCCGCATTCTTAGTAGTACTCAGTACATCATTAGCCTTTTCAGCCATGGCAGGAAAGAATCTCGCGGGGTCAAGATTGGATTTATCAAGGCTGATCGAAGTGTACTCCATCTCGTCGATTGGCGAGGGATTATGCCAGAGCTTGGAAGCGAGCAAGTGGCGAGCAAGCTAGGGGGACGAGTCTGACTCCATTAAAGAGAGCCAATTTTTTTGGGGCTGAGGCGTGATAATGGGGATCATCGTCGTCCACTTGGCAGGCTTTTGGTTAAAACCCTAGAAACCCTATTGCAGGTTTACATGCTAAAGGTTACTAATGTAGAACAGAAGAGGCTTAATTGCAGTAAGAAGCTTGTCTTTTGCATGCTATTCATGAACAAAATCCTAAAATTCTTTCATTAAAATTAGTTGTTTGTTTGTGATAAAGTTTTCAAATAAATTCTCGACCGTGGTGGTGTGAAATCGAGAAAATGTGATATCTATAACGTGGGTGTGACGGGTCTAACGAGATGAGGGAATTTCTAGACAATAAAAATTAAGGTTTTATTATTTTCTCGTTTCATTTGTTGGTTATACCACGTCATCTCTTTGCTTTTTTACTTTAGGTTGGTTGGAAATTTGAGTCTATCCCATGAGGAAATGAGAGTAAGGCCCAAGTAACCTAATTCTAGCACATTCTGAATCCCCCAATCCCCTATAAATAAGCCTGTGCTGGTGTGACGTACTTCACAGTTAGACAGCAATGGCTTCTCACAAATCTTCTTCCTCCCTTTCTTTGCCCCATGCCGACTACGTAGCATGGTCCTTTGTAGAGCAGTACTATAACATGCTTCAAGATAGTCCAGAAAATGCTCATACCTTCTACAGAGAGTCGAGTGTGGTCGGGCTACCGGGTTCCGACGATGCCATGGTTTCGGTTACGACGCTGCAAGGCATTCACGAGAAGATCATGGCATCGAATAGCAAGGATCACAGGATCGAGATCGCCGACGTGTATGCCCAAGATTCTTACATGGGAGGGGTGATTGCCAGAGTCGCCGGTTTCTTGACTGCCAAGGACACCGGTGCCTCGAGGGAGTTCACTCAGACTTTCTTTTTGGCCAAACAAGATGATGGCTACTTTGTCTTGAACGATTTTCTTCTTCTCAAGAAGCCCTCAAAACCCCCTAGGCCGCTTCAGCCCTCAATACCCTCTAGTCTGGGTCAGCGATCAAAGCCCTCTACTCCGGCTCAGCCATCAAAGCCTTCTACTCCGGATCAGGCACCAGCAAAACCTGTTCAGCCGTTAGTTCTTTCCGATCTTGATTCTAAACCCCCGGCGAGTAATAACGTGCTCCCTGTTCAGCCATTAGTTCTTTCCAATCCGGCCCAAATAGCTAAACTTGCTGTTGTTTCAAAACCCCAGGCAACTGCCCACGTGCTCCCAGCTGCTAAACCGGCATCTAATAATGGCCAACAAGATGGTGAGGCATCTTATCAATCAACCGCTACAGAGGCGGTGCCTTCTGCTGCAGTGAATTTTGCACCTCTCGCTGCTCCGGCTAAATCTGTTGTTGTGAGGGTTGCACCAAGCACTGATCATCAGTTAACTGCGATGCCAGAATGCAAATTAGCAGCGCCTCCAGGTGCCATCGGAGTAGCTGATGATGATGAAGAACTAAAGGTGGTTATTAAGAGTTTGGCTCCAAACGTAAGTGCGGACTTGCTGATTAGGAAGCTCAAGAAATTCGGCCCTGTTAAGCCTCAGAATGTTCAGTTCAGGAACAACACTGCAACCGTAAAATTTGAATCTACCCAGTCGATCAATGATGCAGCAGGGGCTTATTCGATTCAGATCCATGGAAAAGAGTGTCGGATCGAGAAATTGAAGCAACCAAAGAAGCCACCGCAGAATGCCAATAATAACACAGGGAAGTCTGCCCCAAGTTGCAGTAATGGTGGAACCAAATGGGAAGCAAAACAACGTCGACACAATGGCAAAGTTGAACAAGGTGGAATTGATGGAGAAGCTGGTAAACAAGGTGGAAGCAATGGTGTGGTCAACCAGTTTGGGAGTGCAAACAGAAGCTGAAGGTGCAGCATCATTGAATTCTGAGTTTCAAGTTCATTTTGTGATTCCAAGCTTTAAACTGTTTTGATGCTCAAGATTGATATCAGTAGTGTGTTAAGACTGCAAGTTACATGTTTGTTTCAGAACTTTAAATGTTTTTCCCCAGACCTACAGAAAGTTGCAAAAGATCAAAGAGGCAAACCTTTTAAATCGTGTATCTATGCACAACTGCAGAGTGAAATGTGCACACATTGGCTCTGCAGATTTCCAAGCATACACCCAAGAAAGAAAAGAATAATGAAGCACCTTCACAAGCAACAGTAACCTTACTTAAAAGAGTTGAGCAATTAAGATCTGGACATGTTGATAATCAATTTGCACAGGATCACTTTGGATTTAAACTTCAGCAAACAGCAAAAAAGTACAGAAGGTTCCATTTACACAGATTGTCCGAGTTTCAAACAGTACTTCCTATTAATGTACACTCTTACCAGGTAGAGAGGAAGCAGATATAGGATTAGTAACTCCAACATGAAATGCAAAAGGGCTTTAGTAGCAAATATGTGTTGATGTCTCTCTAAAAGTGCATGAGGTAGGGGAGGTGCTGAGAGATCATCACCGATAGCGCCAAGGAGCTGGTTGTCGAAATCGCCAGAATGTGTACTTTCTGGAACCAAGGGTGGCTGACCTTCAGTGGAAGGGTTCTCAGAGTTTGTCGTATCTCCATTTGGTGCATCGTCAGCATATTCTCTTCCATCATTGCGTTCATTGTTTGGTGCACCGTCAGTGTCATCTTTTTTATCATTCTGTTCACTAGAACTCCCACTGCTACCGTCCTTTGGGATTCCTGGAACTAAGTCTGGCCGAGCTTCAACGCCTACTCGTCTCAGGTGTAGCTGTCACAATTGCAGTAACTAGTTGAATGTAAAGGTTCCGGCTAAACTTACCCTATCACTGCACATGGAATCAAATGCATACCTGAAGATGGAGATTAACTTCATCTGGGCGTGAAAGAAAGGGATATTCACCGCCAGTCTTCAAGTACGCTCGTCTTGCGCCTGGGTACCTTTCACTCACTTGGTCTTTGAGTTCTTGAGGGGTTGCGCAGTAGTCATTTGTCTTCAAGGAGGAACAACAAAAAAACTATCAGCGATCTTTCGTTTTTGATTCATGCTAATTGTAATACTAAAAAAATCAGGCTCTTAAGCATCAGGAAAGCTTTGCTCTTATACAGATAAACGTAGAGTAAAAAAAAGATGAAGAAATAAAGATCAGTGCAGATGAAGAGAAACGATGTCCTATTAAGCATGATCAAATGATGCATCAGTAATCACAAACTCGCAGATTTTTTTTAAATTTGGTATTAATCAAGAATACCGAATATAGTTTGACCTAATAAGCACAATCGTCACATCATGTAAACTTTTGACACAGTAAAAAGATCAACATAATTCGTTATTAAGGTGTCATTAGTAAACAAATTTCAAATGGGCCAAACATACATGATAGCCACCGAAGAAAAGCTCTACTTACCGCCACATGCCACAACTTTACTTTCAGACAGTACATCCCTATGCAACCAATGAACATACTGAATCCTTTCAAGATGGTCGAAAAGCAGTCAAACAAAGTGGAGTTCCATTTACTCAACTTTCAGGCAACTCCAGCGATAAATAGTGGACGCAGAGAACTTATATGTTTGTCTTCAGACCCAGATAAACAGGTTCCAAGTTTTACAAACAATGTAAGGATTCAAGTTCTTAGTTTCTTAACCTTTGCTATTTTAATACAGAACCGTCTAACTTGCATTTTCCCTCAAGGTATGAAGTTCAACCAATTTCACAAAACCTCTTTTAGATAGTTTAATGGAGGCCAACCTATATCCGTGACACTGCTATTTCTTGAAGCAAGGGAATATAATGGTAATCTGCGTCTTTCTGGACATACTGAAACTAAAGTGAGACCATGATTCTCCAAAAACATGCCAAGTGCTTGCAAGCTTGCATTCACAAACATCAGGAAAAGTTTCGTAAACATACATCCATCAGAGTGATAAAAGAATCAGAAAGCAGAAGAGGTCCAACTGATGCAGCATCTGCTGTTAAAGTCAACCTGGAGGCCAAGTCGTCTCTTGAGAGTGTTTCAACCTGCGGGTTTAAAAGTTGAAGTGAGAGGAAAAGTGAATACTGCAGCAAAATCTTTACTTGGAGAAAAAAAGGCTTTGCAGCTAACGAGCCATTATTTAAAATTCCATGTAAACCTCTTTGAATGCATTTTTCTCATTGTTTTGGGAGATGGAAGAAACAGCTGGGCAAGGTCTCAAATTTTTTTCACATGCATACAAACAGTATATGCACTTTTCTGAATATAGTAGTTGAGAAACAAAGAAAACCCAGTTTCTGTTATTAAAGTTTTTTGTTTCATTAGTTCCAAAGTTCATATATCCTTCCTGAGAATTCATTGCATAGATTTCTGCGGTAGGAGCATCTTCCATATTTTACTAGTGAGGTGGGCAGTCTATTTCACGGCTAAAGACGTAAGCAATTCATTCTATTCCTTAATACCTGAGAAACAACAAAGTCAACAGAATCGGCGATAAATGGTTCATGTGGACCATTTGGAATCCCTGTTAAGACGTATCGCTTCAGCAGAAAAGAAGGAGTCCAACAAACACTGCAATAGGCAACATCCGGGATAATCAGGTTAGCTTGCTAGAATATGATACATGAAAAAAGCATGGATATCAGACTATGAATGAAGCACCAAGTGCATATGCAATTCTACATTGTGAATAAAGGTCCTTTCTTCCCACTTTGCCATAGTTATGACTGTGAATGAATAATTATTGGATATTATTGTGCAAAATAAGGACTATCACGAAGATGAGAACAGAGAGTACACAAGATATGACACTTCAGGGATGCCAGATCGGTAGTTTGAATGGTAGTAGTTGCACAATGAGTCAAGGAAGTAGAACAGAAAGAAGGGGAGAGAGAGAGAGAGAGAAGTGAGAGTGAGAGACAGAACAGTCCCTATGCCTCTTCAAAGCAGACGCCTTCTTTTATGATCTCTATTTTCCCCAACATTTATGTCGTGTTATTATATTTTAAAACTCTCGAACTAATCATACGTTATTGATTCTCTCTGCATCTCAGACTATCCTTTCATCAGAGAATAGAGAGGCATGAGTTGTTATGTTGAAGAAACTGAGCAGCACAGAAATCCATAAAGTACTAAAGCATAATGGGTGATGCCTAGTTTTTTCTGTATACATCATGCTTGACAGGACCCAGAGAGTTCTACTCTGCTCACCAGTTTTGGAGGAGACAAGATGCAGCTTGGTTGATAGTTCTTTTTCAAGCTTGAGTTGCGAGACCCATAGTAGTCAAAGCACCTAAAGTTGCCCGGAAAACCTAAGGACACATCATCTTTCCTAAAATAAGCTAGGCAACTCCTATTGCCAAAGCAATAGGGCTCTTCCTAAAAGCAATAGTAAACTCTAATACTTTACAGGACAAAGTTACCATTTGATTCTACTAACTCTCTCCCCCTCCCTCCACCCTTAGACCACTGCTGACCACCATTATGACCCGCCTAATCTAAAGAGTAGGCATGCCACCATCAACCAATCAGCAAATAAGTCACACCCACCTGACAATCACAATGAGATCCCAAAATATTCTCCACGAAGAAATCAGAAACAAGAACTCACTCAAGATCAAAGCCGGCTTCAAAAGCAGTGAAATATGTGTCTCAATATTGGCAATACCTTCGTGTATCACCAATAAAACCACTATTTCATTACCTTCTTTGTCCACATACGATTTGAGTTTGTCAACATTGTATAACGAGTGGAAAATATCTCCACGTCTTCCACCAAGAAAAAGAGCAAATGCAAGAGATTCTAAAGGCGGCAAGATTCTGAAAGAGCTTGCCCCTTTGCTGAGAGAAAGTGGGCACTAGTTTTTGACAGTCCAATGGTCACACTAGAGAGAGAGCATGGGGAAGAGAGACAATGGTTAACTTTGTCCTTTCAAGTTTTGGAACTTATTTTTGCTCCACCAACAGCACTTGTTGCTTGGGATAGCCATTAGTTTTTTGCCTACGCTGCACAGAAGGTCGCCTAGGCACCTAAGTGGGGGAGTTGTAAGAAAATATTAACAGTACATGGTATGAAGATTAGAACTTATTTTTGTTTTATATTGAAATTTTGAAGGCTTAAGGGTTTATCCAGCAGCAGAGAGCTGACCCTAGAAATTCAAAGAAAAACTAAACACAGCTAAAACATGATAAAGATACAACTAGTCGGTGGAATCAGCCAGGTTGCATATTCGGTTGTACAATTGGATCAAACTTATATCTGAACGAGATTAAACGGAAAGAACAAGTGAAACTGCAAGAAGCTCGTATTAAACCACCCTGTGGGATTCTAGAACCAGATTTACTGGTTTCAAAAACTAAAGACAGGCAACAAGAAGCGTTTGAAGAATTTCCACCAGTAATAACCGCAAAAAAGCTACCACGGCAATGCATGTCTGTGTTAAGGGGTACGGTCTTTTCACTTTATGGCGTTTCACAATCTTAAGTTAGTTGCACTAATCGCAAGAAAATACAATCAGCTTTTTTTCTTTTCATAAGCAAAAAGTTGAACGTGATTGCACTAGATTGTGATTTCACTGAGTTAGGACTGCACTTCACCGGTTTCGTATCTGGTTCCGTACTAACAGAAGAGGGGGTCACAGCTGCGGGGGTCCAGGAAGGGTTAATATATGCAGATTCAGACAAAATATGCATTGCAGTTGTCCATTTAGCTACAGTAATCTGACCCCCTACACAGGTCAATGATACTCCTGTCCAGCCTACGTCCTATGTAGAATTGGCAAGTAAAGTCCTGATGGAACTTACAAGTGCTCTTTCAATAAAAAGCCTCATTAAGCAATCATCGTATTTCCATCAACCACCGGGTCTTCTACTATGAAACCTAAATAATACACCTGACAAAATAAACCTCTTCTGCTATCCGAATTCAATTAGAGTGGCGAGCAGTTTCCTAGAGATGAAATCTGTCTTAGCATGATGCCAACAAAAAGTGAACAATTATCTTATACTTCAAGATGGTAAAGGAACATATACAATAATTTTTGCTGGATTAATACGTGAGCTATAGAAGTAATTAAATCCTGTCCAGCTCATACAAGTTATCAGGTAGAAAGCGCACATACATGGGAACCCAGGGCATTGCAGCTGAAAACCTTTGCGTCTCCAAAAATGTATTTGAGAGGATCAATGACCTAACTCGCCGTGGACGATGTTGAGCAAAAATTTGTGCTAAGAAGCCTCCAAGGGATGAACCAAAAAGATGTATCTGTTGTTAAGAATTAAAAAGTTTACTCAGTCATCATGAGTCAAGACAATAGAAGGGGCAGCCCACTGCACGCGGCTTCCCCAATTGCAGGGGGTCATGCGTAAAGCCATATGTAATACATTAAAAAATATTTTCTGTTGATATTCTAAAGAACAATAAAGTTTCTCAGTTTGCAATAAAAGGTCAAATAACATAATGCCTCAACGTGGTCAGTTACCCATCTAGCAAACAGAGAGATAGCTTATTCACGTTCTATGTTACAAGCTGTAATTCAATTTAATATGGATAACTCCATATTGGATAGCATGCCCCTTAAGTACAGACACCATCTCTACTGGGAAACTATACTATTGAATGGGATCAGGTTCCCAGAAGGAGGGGCAAAGCATCCCTCCACTTTTTCATCCCAATAGGGAAGGAAGGTGTCACCCTTTGCATCCCAGATCAACCTGCTCCCAAGATTACAACCCCAGACAGTGGTAATCACCACGAACCGAGTTGATTGATCTGCATGATAAAAGGAATACCAGAAAAAAGTGGAAAACTTACATGATGAACGTCGATAGCATCCAAAAACTTCTCAAAGGCTTGAACCCACTCATGATGGTTCCAAACACGAGGAATATCAACAGCAATCACTCGATAACCCTGAAAATACAAGGTAAAGTAATGCTGCTGAAGTGGATAGGAGAAAACAATAAATTTAGTTGTAAAGTAAAATGAAATGAAAGTCTATCCACTATCATTCATATGCCTTTTCTCATCTAGTTTGGTGCTACCTCAGCACTTTTGTAGGATCAATCTCTCCTTCCAGGTAAAGCACTAAAATCTCACAAAACATGGGCTTCTGTGTGTGTGTGTGTGAGAGAGAGAGAGAGAGAGAGAGAGAGAGAGAGAGAGAGCTTGCAAGTATGAAGAGTATATGCATCAAAGTATTGAAGCTATACCCTTGTGGATAGTGACATGATCTGTTTGTAGAATACATCCGCTGTTCCTGCGGTGCCAGGAAGACAAATGAGTGGAGGCACCACTTTCGGACCAAAGTCATAATACCGCCACTGCTTCAAGCCAATCTACAAAATAAAAATCTTAAGACTTGATACTCACTAAGGAAAGAATTTAGCAACTCAAGTTTCTGTTGAGAGGAACACTTGTTAAGAAATGCTTAGTTCCATACGAACCTTCTATAAAGTGGCAAGTAAAAGAAAGGAAAAATTCACTTCGCAGTTCCAATATCATAATTATTGCAGCATAAATTTTTGGAGCATATCGAAATCTCTTAAGCAAGACCTTGATCCATAAACCAAGCAAAGTCAGCTGATTATTAGAACCATGCCCACAGTAGCAGGTTTTTTTTGTTTTTGTGAGGGAGGTGGGATCACCTTGATCGCAAACAACGCTTTCAAAATAGATTTCAGAAATGCCAACTAATGTCAAAAAGAGATTAAAGATAGGAGCTGACAACATTTATATAGTCAGAAGGCGGTGGCCATTGTGCACAAAGCTTCCACCATTTGGGGTCGGGAAGTCGTCAGTACCTCATAATATGCATTACTTATGGTATGATACAATATAAGACAGATCATGCATGCATCAAATTGAACATCAAATCTGTTGTATCTATGGTACGGCTCCCGATTCTTGTTACGTTTCCTCAGATACAAGATATAATACTGTATCTAGCCACACTCTAGCATTTCATATACTCTGGGACTTTCACTTCTTAAAATTGTATCATCTGTTCTTGCTACAAAGATAAACAACTTGTCTTGAGAACTTGCCAATGTACTATAGGCGTTAGGCTACACTTATGAGGCAATATGGTGTACTTATCAACCAATACTAATTTTTCAAATGTTTGTGCATTGTTTTCCACAATTAGAATTTTTTAATATGTCTGTTATGATATGTGGTAAGGTACGATAGGCAATGTAAAATGTTAAGATTTTGATACACGATAGGTATCTCAAATTTGACAACTACTCTGACCCAAGTTCATATAGAACACAAGATTATCTTTTCTAGAATCTACAATTATTTCTCCCCAAAAGCTCAATTACAAAAAACAAGGAACAAATCTGTGGTCCTGAAACTTCTACAACTGTCCACATTTGTGACTTCGGATTTGAAAATTATTCATGATCACCTACTAAATTTACCATCAACTATGTCATTACTTATTAACTCATCCTGTCATATATTGATTGGTCACCTTCCAACACATCTGCTCTTAAGCAGTTTCATGGCAGAAAAGGCTATAACCTGTTGCAATAGAAGCTAATTACATCCACGTATAGAGGATAAGTTTCATCCCAAAAAGTTTCAAGGCATTGTTTGCTACAGCCTTCACCTATAGAAAACACTGTTCGCCCTGCATACTCTTCGTCACTTTGACCCAAGAAATGGGTTTTGCAAGAATAAAGTACAAGGGAACCTGCAGGTTCTTAGTTGTTCTATATGGCATTCTATCTTGAAGCAAAAACCTTTTCAGACTGCAACTATCTTATTCCCAAAATTTCAGGCGGCAAATTCCCCACCATGCTTTATATGTGGCCTTGCCACTAATGACAGAGTATCACCAGCAACTGAAGATCATAAATGTCCCGCAGCACTCTTAGACCCAAGAATCGCAACTTTTTGCCAATAAACAGAAAAAGGGTCCTAATCAAATTAAGCGTAATGCCTTCAAAAACTCCGATGAAAATAAGAATTTTGCGGGAAAGTGAGTCATTGATTTAAAGCGAAATCACAAGTAAAGAGAGCACATATTGATCCAACTTTCAATAGATGGAACAGGGTAGCTAAATTTCTTCCCCAATACGTTCAATAACATTAAAATGGCCAGCCGCACCTAAAAGTTAGTGTATTCGATAAGTAGGTTTTTGTTACACTAGGAGCCAGGTATTTCACACTTCTAATTCAATAATTAGCCATATCGAAATTTGCGCATTATTGAGTGCATCAAAACCAAAGCTTGAAGTTGTATGCAGTAGCTCAATGACTATCTAAGAATAGCATATAATTTACAACAAACAAAATACAAAATAAGAATTTGAAAATTTTCAAAATTAAACTGAAATAAATGGACAACACGCAAGTATGATCAGACCGTACAAACGTAATTGACCATAAAAGAAGAGGTCAGAACTTAAAACAAATGAAAACCCAGTTCGTAAATGAAGCTAAAAGTGAAGGAAAGCACGATCAAAGCATAAAGGGAGGAGGGGAAAAAAGGGATTTGTTATGCACTCACAGGGATCTTGTGAAGGGGGACCTGGGACTTGAAGTAGATGTAATCACCAGGCGCCGAAGAGCCGCCTTTCATTGCTTGATGATTCTGGGGTTTTGTGATGTCTACGTCTGCCCATCACAAAGTCGTAACTCCATTATTCTTGGCACATGATTGATTTTGGTCTTGGCTATGGTTGTTGCTGTGTCTTTCGACCTGTTTGTTGGATTGACGAGATGAAGATCGAACAGCCACGTGGATGGGCCCGCCCACACGTTTAACAGTCAATACATGACAGACAGAGAGGCTGCTTCTTCAACTGTCTGTCAAAATTCAAGCTATTGGTATATCCGGATCCATCAAATGGTCCGGATGCCCTTGAACCGGTTACGGGAGGCAATGATCCTAGTTCAACGGGTTACATGGGAAAATGCATATTTCACGTTACCACGGCGTAAACGGTAACAACCAATTGAAGCTTTTTAACGAGATTATAATTGATTGATTGATATGGTGGACAAACCGTAATGGTCGTGTAAATTTGTGAAAATCGAGGTTGTTAAATATACCACGATCCCTTCTTACAGAGGCACTTTGCATAATAGTGCTAGCTAAATGACGTTTTTTAAAGTTATGATGATCAACTTGCTACCTTGAGTCTTATGTAAATCGTCACTGTTTATTGTATTATAGGGTGAGAAGGAGTGATAGACAAATTTAAACGCGGTCCTCAATTTTTGAATCAACCTGCTAGCATTATATTTAAATCCACGTTACAAAACATATCGATTGTAGACCACGCACACCGGTCTTTACAAGGAGTACCTTTCTTGTAGCTTGACGTCAAGGATACTGAGCCGAAGACCTCAATGATTAAATTCAAGCACTTTATGATTAAGCTTGCCTTAGATTTTATTTATTTATTTATTTTTCCGAATCACTACTTTGTTATGCAATTTTGACCCAAAAAAATTAATTTTTGCATAATATCTTTCTCCGGGTGGCTCTAGCTAAAAACTCTTCAAAGGCATTGAAAAGTTTACTCTAGAAATTAAGTATTAATGCTTATCTTTTGTTGCTAAAAAAATATAATCGCCAATATTTGAAGACCAGAATTTATCTCTCGGTGATAAAAAATAAAAAAGAATGCGGAGCGGAGGTGAGGCTCCAAGCAAGTCATTCATGGGATTACGGCCAAAATCAGTTTTGAGCTCCCTCTGTATCAATCTTGCAAAGTATTTTGGGTAAAATAATTCGCTACCTACTCTGAATGATCAGGTCAGTTAACCCGACATTTACCCTCTCTTGCATTCCATCAGTGTATCAAAACTGACAATCTTGGTATGCTGCAATTTTGCCAAGTTTCATAGTAGGTCCAATGAAATATAGTCTATAGCTCCAATTCTGCTACATGGATACCCTAGTTTCAACCCATCATCCATTTTCGTCTCTTGATTCTTAAATTAGCTGTCGTTTCCCATCAATAGTTCGAAAAAGATCATCTGGGTATGCTGCAATTTGCCGAATTTCGTACCTGTTTCAATACAATACAGTCCAAAACCCTTCAAACCCTAAACCCAATTCTGCAATATAGATTCAGATATTTTCGTTTCAGCACAAATCCTAGTTTCAACTCTAATGATCCATCATCAAATTCAGGCCAGAGGATTGCTCAGAAAAACGTTGCAATTTTCTGGGATTTAGATAACAAACCACCAAAGTCATTCCCTCCTTATGATGCTGCTCTTAGGCTTAAAAAGGCGGCCATGTCGTTTGGATTCATAAGGTACATGGTAGCGTATGCTAATCAGCATGCATTTAGTTATGTTCCTGTGGAAGTTAGGGAGCAAAGAAAAGAGAGGAAAGCATTGGATCAGCTGGAAAATATGGGTGTTCTTAAACCGAATGAACCATACATATGTCGAGTTTGTGGGAGGAGATTTTATAACAATGAGAAGCTTATTAATCATTTTAAGCTTCATGAGCGTGAACAGGCAAAACGATTGAATCAGATAGAGTCTGCGAGAGGGAAGAGGCGGGTGAAGTTAGTGGGCAAGTTTTCGATGAAGATAGAGAAGTATAAGAGTGCTGTGAGGGACGTTTTGACTCCAAAAGTGGGGTACGGTTTGGCGGATGAGTTGAAACGAGCTGGGTTTTGGGTTAGGACTGTGTCGGATAAACCACAGGCGGCTGACATTGCGCTGAGGAACCACATGGTGGATATGATGGACAAGAGATTAGTGGAGTGTGTCATTCTTGTGTCAGACGATACGGATTTTGTGGAGCTATTGAAGGAGGCGAGATTAAGGTGTTTGAAAACCGTGGTTGTGGGTGATTGCAGTGATGGAGCTCTCAAAAGGACGGCTGATGCTGCATTTTCATGGCAGGAGATCATGTTGGGGAAGGCTAAAAAGGAAGCGGTATCAGTTGTGAGTCGATGGAAGGACCGGGATGTTTTGAAAAGATTGGAGTGGACTTACAATCCAGAAAAGGAGAAGATTACACATGATTCCACCGATAATGCTGATGTGGAGAGCGAGGGCTCAGATGCTGAAAGTTTTTATTCAGAGGAAGATGGCGATAGTATGCAGAAGGATGACAGTGGTGCTTGGTGGGAACTTGAGGCTGATACTGTTCGCACATCCTCATAATAATTTGATTATCTTTAAACATGATTGTTATGACCTGGGACCTAGTTAAGCTGCTTCCTTTTTAGTGGCTCATGTTTGCTAGACATTAGAGGCAAGAAACAGAGAGAAACCAAGGAAAATGGGAGTTGCATACTTTCGTTTGATATATTATGAAGGAGCGGATCATATACTCTGGGGGCTATTGCCAAGCACGGATATGGAATGAATAAGGTTTGCAATTCAAAGCAAGCATTTATGTTTGAAAATCTAAATCAGACAAACAGATGGAGGAACCCCGGTCCACCTGAAGTTCTTGCTGCATCATTCTTAGTCATGTAAGTCCTTAAGAACATATTTAGGTTTCTTCCGTATCCTTGCGATTGCTTTCATCTTTTATAAAGGAATGGTAACTCGGCAACCACCTTGCATTTATGGTCAAATTTGTTGGTTTCTTAGTTACTTGGAAGAATTCAGACGTATATAGCACGGCTTTTGCAAGAAATTGGGAGAGATCTAAGTAATTTACGGTCAGGGTGTTACTTGTGGTTAGGGCTTTTCAACTGAAATAAATTAAGCACGCGAACACTCAAAAGGACAATGCAAAATGGTTCAGGAAATCACAAACTTCAAGCAATTAAAAAGCCATAAAGAAGGAGATGAATAAGGACAACGACATGGAGGTTTTAAAACTGAATACTCCTTTTAGGACCTAGTTCCCATCTTTCTCTTTCTCTACAAAGTTTGTCTTCAAGTAACCATCTGAAAATTGCATAGACTATCGAGGGTGCAGAACACAAACAAGTTAACCTTGCAATGCTTATCACTTAAATCTACTTGAAACTAAATTATAGGGTACACTACTGAACGGAACTATAGTATGGTTCTTTTTTTCCATTTTTCCAAAGCATTATTTGCCTGTTTTAACATTACATGTTTTAGAAGTTGTTAACAGCATTTTCCCAGAAGTCACCATCATCCAGGTTTTAAGTTTCCTATCTCATGAGCAAACAATGGCACTATGACTATATATCCATAGGGACCAGTATTTGAGAGCATGCAAAGCTTTTCCTGAACTGAAGGTCTCCTCATACCAAGCAAGCGTGAGGACAGTGTTCTCAAGTGAAGGGGAAAGAAAATGTTCCAGTAGACTCATAGCACTTTCTAATGAGTCTCGGTCATTCTGGGAATCAATTTAAGGACATGAAAGACCAAGTTGTTTTTGTCTGATTGTGACACTACTTCTGCTATGGATATTGACTCTGGGAGTCAAGAGAAGATGGTTTCGTAATCCTCATTGTAATGATCGAAGCCAAGATAGGTCCTGTTCTCGAGAGATAATCCAATAAGAGGCAGCTTAGGAGGAGGAAGGTGCATCATGTTTTGAGTGAGTATTATTTTGTTCAAGACCAGGTGATCTTGCATTTGAGAGCTCGTTCTGCAAGGAGGAGCAAGTGGAAGCCTAAGAGGAGGCCCGATGCCATCAAGAGAGTACCTGTTTGTTAAGGGCTAATAGCTGTTGATCTTCTTCTTACTACTATCTCCTTGGGCAGGGGAGTGGGTGCTCATGCTTGTTTTTGCAGTTTATTAGGGTGATCATCGGGGAAGATTGAAAGACAAAGGAAAGGTGCACCCATTTAAGGCAACAAGTATGTCTAGCAGAGGGTAGCAGGTTTGGGCTTGGAGGTGTCTAATGACTCTGCATCTCTTTTTCTTTTTGATATTTTTGCTAGTACTTTGTCCGGGGAATTCTAGGAGACTATAGTTGGGGAATGTATGGGCATTGGGCTAGCCGGTGGTTAGGCGTCGGGTACGGTTTTCTGCTTTTGATGGCTTATGTAGAATGAGAAGTGTTGCTATATGTGCTTTGCTGCTTCTCCTTATTCCACGTCTAATGGGAAATATTCACTTTCTGGTCATACTGTTATCCATATCTAATCTGATCTAATTGGCTGAAGTTGACATACTTATCGTTGTACCATTTGAAATTCAATCAATCAAGTAAATCTTCCATTTTTATCCACTTTGTCCTGTTTAAATGTCAATTCCTGGGATTATGCTAAAACTAACTCTCTCTCTCTCTCTCTCTCTCTCTCTCTCAAATTTGAATTTACATCTCACAGTCAAATCTTTAAACTTTTCTATATTTTTTACAAGTTCAATATTTTTTCACAATTTAATAAATTTAATCTGCCTTCTTTTATTTATTTTAAATCATGTATATATACATACGCGCGCACGCGTGTATATATATATTTAGTTTTCTGTTATTCATCTACTTTCTCTATTCATAAGCTTCTTCGTGAATTTTATTAATAAAAGTATCAACACGTGTTATTACTATCATTACTAGTTGCGAGGGACTATTCTACAAGGGACTATTTTACAATTTTACATTTCATCTCTTCATTTGTTGCTGAAAGACTATCAGTTGTTATTAAAAGTGGTAGAAAACTCATAAAAAGGTGGAAATAAGATCATTACACTTGTTATTATTATTTTTTTATTATTCAACATATGATACGAGCTTTTTATGAGTATTTTTAAGAGTCGTTACTCTTGTATGCAACTATGAATCGGTATTAGCCATCAACATTTTCATCGACACTTTTGCATGGTCAAGTCATGTGCTTTTCGGACCGTTGGAAGAATAAAAGAGTGATTAAAGGACTATGCCCTTCTTAAATTCCTCTTTTATATGATGAAAAAAAAACTGATTGGTGGGAATTGATTGAATTCATTGCAAATATTGCTGCTACAAATAAACAAAAACCACTTAAGAGCCCGATTGAGATTAATTCTGAAAAATAGATTTCAGTTTAAATCTTAATTAGTTTTTAAAATCAGATTAAATCTACTTTTCATTTTGCTGATTGACAAAACTAGTTGTTACCTTGATTGACAAATGTTCCTGAAATGCTTCAGGTTACCTTGCTACACGAGATGCAAGCTGCAAGCTGCAAGAGCTAGAGACTATAGCATTTGCTACAAGAGTAACAATCCTATATCTTACAACTAAAAAGATCCCACATAAGTAGCTGCTGCTCTCCAAAAACAGAAAAAAGGCTGCAATGACCTACAAGATTAAATGGATAAACAAAAGAGAAAAAAGCAGAATAAAATTTTGGCATCTCAGTAGTAAGGCCAACCCTTTAACTGTTCTAGGCAACTTAAGCTTCTCGAGGAATTTGATGAGGTCATAGAACACATTTTTAATGCTCCCAGCGTTGCTTGGAAGAACCCCAAAGTGATTTCCGCACCACTTAGGCACTTACATAACCCATCCATGAGCTTCTTACAGGTAACACTCTGAACCATTTGTACTATTTGATGCTTGATTTTTTAACAGAATGGACAAACACTAAATGTGGTTCACAAGAAGGAAAAAAATTTAACATTATAACCTTAAAACTTCTCGACGAGTATGATGAACATATTTGTTGATTCCCTATAACTATCAAGTTTTTGACATTTAACTAAAAGCACTGAACATAATTCAACTAGAAGGCAACAAAATTGTTTACTGAAACATCGCCTTATGGGATTGCTAATGCAGACCATATACATATGCCGCACAAAAAGATTCAAGTGGAAGATCATGAACTGTGATCTGAGGGACAATACCCTAATAAACACAGCATCTACTTCTCAGATTGCTTCGCGTTTTAGATTTCTTAAATCTCATCTTCCAATACAAACAGCAAAGGAAGCAACTCGAAAACCAACCAAAATAGCCAATTAGCCAGAAGAAATAACAGGCTCAGTTGTCATTTCCAAGAAAAGAGAGATGCAAAGCATTTTATTTTTCCCTACGCTATCAAAATCTGAGAAGAATTTTAGGCTTGGAGATGGCCAGCAACAATAACTATAAGGAGAATCTTACAGGGTGTGAAATACAAACATAAAATTTACCTTTTGGAAACAAAAACCACAACACTAACAGCTCAAGAGGCAGTTCGCCGAACTGCTAACTAACTGAATTTAAGAACTGAACAACAATCATTTGTTGAACCATTGATGTTTAGGTTACACTCCGTTTCCATTTGGTTAAACACTTGTATATCCAAAGTACAAAACATCTGTCGCTTAACAAAGACGGAATTTACCATAAGATGATAAGGCATGCGGAAAACTGATTCAGTGCAGCAAAGTTAATACTTTGTAACCTAATGAGGAGCATAGTGATCTTAAAGCGCGTGCATATCTAGCTTGACTAAGATGGCATTTCAAAGCAGCTAGGCACATAGGCAGATCAACAAGGCATGAGAGGATGTAAGCCGAGCACATTTACTTCTAAGGCAAACCAAGTAAATCTTATCAAAGCATTGCTTCATTTATTTCCAAGATAACTCACCGGCGCGAAGCAGCAAATGCTCAATACAAAAGGAAGTCCACTAATCATCAGATGTTTGTAAACTGTCAGTCGAGGACTGTACAATGCTACCCTTAAAAAAAAAACTGTGAGAGACGATGTGCTAAATAAAGGTTTAGATAACTACAAATCTCGAATGCCTTGCAAGGAAATTTGCATGGCAACCGAGCCACAGATCCATCTCGACAGTCCACCTAGCAGTTCATAGGAAAACCGAAATGATAATTAACCAAGGCTAATCTTGATCAAAGGCAGAATAATAGGTCTGTGCAACCTACTCTGAAGATTCACCAGAATCTCCTCTTCTTCACACCATAGTAACTGAGGAACCACTTGACAAACTTATTCAGCCCGGACTCGATATCTACTGTAGGCTTATACCCGAGCTCCTTATGCGCCAAGGTGATATTCGCGTGCGTGAAAAGCACATCCCCGTTCCTTGGCATCTGCACCACCTTCCGCTTCGCCTTCACCTTCAAAAGCCTCTCCAATATGTTCACAATCTCGCCAACAGAAACTGGCAACTTATTCCCCAAATTATAGATCCTAAACTGCGCCTCCCCCCTCTTCTTCCCGCCGCTTCCGGTACTCTTCTTCGCCGTGTCCAATGCAGACAAACACCCCTTGACCACATCATCAATGTATGTGAAATCCCTGGCAACAGTCCGATGATTAGGTCCTTCATATATCGTAATCGCCTTCCCTTTAAGTATATCCCTGGCAAAAAAGAAATACGCCATATCCGGCCGCCCCCACGGCCCGTAAACCGTAAAAAACCGTAACCCGGTAATCGACAGCCCGTGTATATGATTATAAGAATGCGCAATTTCTTCCCCGGCCTTTTTCGTAGCTGCATATAAACTCGCCGGACTGTCAGTCCGGTCCCTTTCCGAGAAGGGCACCTTCGAATTGAGCCCATAAACCGAGCTGGACGAAGCCCAGATCACCGCCGGCTGCGGATCAGCCGATTTACAGGCCTCAAGTAAAGCCACTAATCCAGCAATGTTACTGTGAATGTACGAATTAGGGTTTTTCATCGCGTACCGTACGCCGGCCTGCGCTGCCAGGTGCAATACGTGAGTGAAATGCACCATATCAAACAACTTGTTTAGCAGAACGGCATCGTTAATGTCGCCGTGGACGGTGAAAACGCCGGCCCGGGTTAGTAAATTTTCGCGGGAGCGCTTCAACTCGATGTCGTAGTACCTGTTGAAATTGTCGAGTCCCAAAACGCCATCACCTCGGCGTTTGAGGGCGACGGCGGCGTGGGAGCCGACAAAGCCAGCGGCTCCGGTGACGAGGACCGTCCGGCCGGTGAAGGAAAAGGCGGAGGAGTGGACGCGGCGGTCCCAGGCAGCGCCGGAGCAGGAATCGGTGGTGTTGCCGAGGCTGCGGCGGGGGTTGTCGGAGTAGGAGAACGGCGGCGAGAGGACGAAGCAGAAGAGGATGAGGAGGAGGAAGAGGGAGGACCAGAGGGTGAGCTTGGGGAGGGAGTAGTAGAAGCGGAGGCGGTGGGCGGCGAAGAGCGGCGGCTGCTTCTCGGATTTGAACTTTCCGGTGGTGGCGTTGGAGGACGGTAGGATGTGGTCCATGTGGGACGGGATGGAGAGGGACTTGAGCTGGGTCATCGTTCTGGACCGCCGCCGAAGTGGGAACCGGCCGTGGCGGAACCCAAATTTAGGTTTTATGCGGTGGTTAAATTGGAGAAGAGTTCTGGTCCTCTGGACCTCTGGTGATGGTGTGACTGAGAAAGGAAAGCGTTGAATATGGAGTTTTTATAAGAACTCTGGATGTGGTGGCCTACAGACTTACACTACCTTTTTTCTTTTATTTTTAAAATAATGATATTTCTAATCCATTAAGATATCTAATCTAATCAAATCTACTTCTAATACTCCGTATTTTTTAATTATGATCTCGATTCTTTATTTTTTTTTTCACCTGTTCAATTTTATTTGAATTCTCTCTCTCTCTCTCTCTCACAGTGAAAATACCTTTTTTTTTCTCTTTTTATATAATTTTTTGGACATGCATCCTTCTTTTTTCTCCTTCACTCTCTTTTGGTCATGATATACTTTTACTAATATCATTTGCACATAATTCAAGCTAATTTGATGATCACATTCAAAATAAAAAGCCTCGTATTTTAGTTTTGTAAACCGATCTCCAACTATCTCTAACATCTCTACATTTTATTTGTTTATAATCTATTATATTTACTTATTGTTTGACAGTACGAGTTTACGATTTGTTTTTTTTGACTTGTCACTAAATTAACTCTAAATCATTTATAATTTTATTCTTAAGTTAGATAATCAAATTAGTAATTCTCTCTTTTTCCTTCCCTTCTCTTTTCTTGTACGTCTCTCTCCCTCTCTCAAATCTCAATGCCCTTCTTTTTTTTAATTTGTGATACATAAATTGACCCGTTTAAAACTCATCTTTCTTCATAGGATTGTTATTTAGTGGTGCTTTTTTATATATTAGTTTAAGAGCAATATTATAACTCTCTTATGAAATGGTTGTGAAATACTAGGTGCACCATTCTCATGAATTTTTCACTATTTTTTTGTTGCTAAAAATGTATTTTCGAAGAGAAATGTTTTTATTTTTAGCGACGAAGATAAGGTGAAAAAAGACTCTACTACATGGTAATATAATAATTCTTTAAGTCCAAGATAGAGTAGGATAATGATCATCTGTTGTAACAGCTTTCTTGACAATTATAATAGTTTTGTCACAGTCGCTTTATAATGATATTATTTTGTCGCTAAAATAAATTTGACGACGTTTCTAAAAGAAGTTATATTGTGCATGATTTGTAGTGATTTATGCTCGCCAGAATTACTACCCCCTAAAAAAACTGATTACCAGAATTACAGGCTTTGACTGGGGAATATTTTGGTGCTGATTTCTCCATTAACTCCTAGGATGAGTTGATTAGGGGATTACAGGCAAATAATTTACTCGTGTATTGATATCAATAGAAGCATTTACTGAAATTTTGGGCAGTAGACATGCATAAACTTGCAGTTATTGTGCATTCATAATTTCCGAAAACTCCCTTGAGGTTGACTATTTATTTGCCAAGCAATATAGCCCGGAGTTCCCAATTTTTTAATTAATTTTTTTTTTTTGTGTGTGTGTGAACGCGCACGTAGAACTAACTGTATTTTATCAAACGGGTCAAACGCACGCTATACGGATACGGCTTAGTGAATTCTGATTAACATAATTTGGCTTGCCATTTAGAACTTTTAAAAGATTTAAGTGCCTTCTCAATATCAGAGGTAAAATAATACGTAGTTGTTACGGTTTAACGTTCCCAAATCATGTTCCATATAAAGTAAAGCTGAAATTTAAAGAATGTAAATTTTTCCTTTCATACTTGCAATGTCAATCATAATGTCATTTGGCATTCAACCAATTAGATTAATTTCAAATTTTTCTATCTTCTACGTTAACATGTCCTACTCAAAAACTAATTCTTGACATTATTCCAAAACTCTTTCTCTATCTCAATTTCAAAATTTACATTACTCAATTCAAAACTTTCCGATATTTTAGGCAAGTCTAATATTTTCTCACAATTTAACAAACCTAAACTCCCTCCTCTTGTTTCATTGGAAGTCATATATATATATATATATATATATATATATATATATATATATCTGTGTGTGTGTGTGTGTAAATAATTTCCTCTCATACTTTATTTTCTTTTATATTCTATATTTTTTTAAACTCTTTTGGGTGAGTTTTATTGGTACAGACCTCAACATGTGGATTATTGCTATTACTGCTATTTGGGAGAGATTTCTTAACTTATTTTTTCATTTGTTGCTAAAAGACTAACAATAAAAGTGGTAGAAAACTCATAACAATATGGAAATAACATTATCGTTGTCGCTACTTATTTTGTTATTACTATTCAACACATAATTATGAATTTTATAAGTATTGTAGCAGTTGTTACTCCCGTGTGCAACGCATGTGATTGATACTAGTGATATCATTATGTTTTAAGAATACAAAATTTCCTTTTTCTAATTTTTGAAAAACTTTTAAATATATCCAAAATGATAATGTTGATTTCATTTGGAGAAAATAATTTTTTTTGAACCGGATGTTCGCTTGGTGTGGTCTTTGAATTGGATTTAGGAGAAACCTAAACTCATGAAGCATCAACCATGTTAGGACAGAGTTCATGAACTTTGTTAAAGAAAACTTGGATACCACCAAATAAGGAAAAATGTGTAAACGAGACAGACTTATATGATCTTGAAAAGCTATATCCGCTGAATATGATCTTGAAAACCCAAACGACTTTTATTGGGTAGTAGCAACATTTATGATTCACGAAACAAATTTCAACACTATAACAAGAGATACATCTAATCTGGATGTGGTGGTTTTATAATGTAGTGAATGACACACTTATATAACAATTTTTCTGGCCTATACGCTTATAAGGAGAAAAATTATCCTTTTTGTTTTGAATAGATGCCTTATCTTTTTTCTTCTACTTTTTTTTTTCTTTTTGAACAAACTATTTTTTTCACCGACAGAGTGTATTATGAAATTTGGGAATAATATTTATCGAGAGAGTCACATCATCGTTAAAACTTGTTCGAATGTCTCTTGCAAAGTTAAACTTTTTGTCTTGTAGTTAACTTTTAAATAGCGTTCTACTCAGAACTTAAGATGATATATCGACCGTTGACTACTATACTTTGTATAACCAGGTTCCTTTTTTTTCTTTTGGATTGGATGTGAACCAAATTCCATGTAATCCTTGCTCTCATAAACAGATTCCATGCAATCCTTGTTCTCAACAGATAGGAATGGCACAGAGATAGAGCCCTTCGTGCTAGTTCTTCCACCTCTATAGCATGCGTCAATGCATCCGTAAATCGTGCTCTCATCCCTTTGCAGAGGAAACGAGAGTGACTGTTACTGATTGTGGTGTCAACAAGTTGTTGCATGCTGCCAAAAGGAAAGGAAGGAGAATTGTGGTACACTGCAGCCTACTTGAGACTCGTGTTGATTGCTTGTTTTATTTGGGATTGGGAGATGAGGGGAGATGAAGCAAGCTTTTGATCATGTTTCTAAGCCATTTTTACTGGGTGCAATCCATATCGTTAGGTAAAGGACTCTACCTAATCCTATCGCAAATGAAATACCATTAATAAGTCGCTTGCGGTCAGTGTTGGAGCTGCATTCAAACAAAACTTTAATGTAACTATAAGTACCGTTCAATTGGAGTAACGTGTGAACTAGTACGTACAGCACAACTTTTATGAATAATAGAGGTAAAAACCACGTACTAGAAAGTATGAGAAATACTAGACCCAAGATAGTTGGTGCCTGAGTATGAAACTCAGGAAACATAAATTCATTATAATTCCAAAAGTCTTATTGCTCTTGAATGAAACTGTTCGAATTACAGAAAGAACTTAATTCGGGTCTACTACTAAGAGCTCTTTGAGTCGAAACATAACTTAGGGTGTGTTTAATAACACAATTAAGTACTTAAAACTTAAAATTTTCAATAATTTTTAATTAAGTGCGTTTGATAACGCTAAACCTTGTATTCACTTAAAAAATTAATTCTTACAAAAATTAGACTAAGATTTTAAGTTAGGGTGGACTTACTTAATGCTGATCGTTTAATTTTAAGTGAGATGGTTAAAAGTTATTTAACATATTTTTAAATAAAAAATAATTATCACAACGATACCGCCTTAATTAATTTGCTGTCAACACCGTCTCTATCACAATACAATCACCACTACAACCATTATTTCCTTTTGCTACCACCATCACAATTATCATGACCTAGCCACTATCACCACACCACCGACACCACCACAAAGACACCCCCATCTCTACCATACCGTCGTTGTTGTCACTACGTCCATTTCCGTCATAATCATCTAAAGATCCATAACACTATCACCGCACTACAACCAATGCCATAACCGTCATGTCGCCGCCTATCGCTATCATCACAATTACCAACACTACGTCTTTACGCACCATTACCGTCACCATTGATACCTTTTTGCTGCCGCCACTACCACCATTATTCCACCGTCACTGCCACCAACAACACGATTTTAACCCCCCCAAGAAAGTTATAAAGTACATAAACAAATGCATAATTTTAATAAAATGGATATAGTTGTAAATAAATAAGTTTTAGACATCTACTTTTGATTTACCAAACATGTTAACTTATATTTCAGTAAAAATTCAATCGTTTAAAGTTTTCATCTTACGAATTCAGTACTTAACTTTTTCAGTACTTAAATTTCAGTTTTATCAAACAACCTTTTGGTCTCAAGTTTGATAAGAAGTGAGTTATTAGAACCAGACCCATTATTAATTGATTAAGTCAACGAAAGTTGATAGGGAGGCCGGTAAAATTTTGAAAAATATTGAGAGTGTCGAACAAAAGCAACCTCGAGGTAAAGATTGGCCTTGGATATTAGTATTAGGTTTGGCATGGCTAGCCTCAAGCAAGGTAACCCCGAGTCCCCGACCAAGTCAGACTCAAGAAAATTATAACGTCAAACTACTCAGCATTGATTAAGGAAGTGAATTCGAAAGAAATAGCATCTAGATAAATAACCCTTATTCATTTTCTTTAGAATATTAGTTACATTTTTTTAGAGTAAATCCTTTGTCATATCTATGGTGAATTAGAAGTTATTAGCTCTAAGTACATCATATGATTACTGTAATCCTACTTTTTAACTTAATGACGTAACTCGTGACTTAATGCGACAAGCACCTTTTTCCTTTCTTTTTTACATTTTTTCCTCTTTCAGAATACGTTGGAGTTTGCTTAATTACATCATGAAGGGATTAGGTACTACCAAGTAAGGAAAACTTTCACATTGTCACTCCTTGGTTGCAGTGGACGTGAAATAGCAGGGCAATGTTTTAGTTGTAGTGGCAGTGGAAGGTTGCGGAACTAACAATGACAGAGACTCCTCGGGTTCACTCTTGTTTCGTGCGGCAGTTTATGGGTTTATCGGTGTCTCCTCTAAATGTCCGTAGTAATGTGCAGTTGCTATGCCATGTTTTGGATCCAACGGGTTTCTTGTGTTACTTATAAACCTTTAAGGCTTGACAAGTTACTTTAAATTAGACTAAAGTATAGAATATGTTTTAATTTGGTTTGATTACAACGTGTCCAGAATTTATTAGGTAGCTTGTTATTACATTCACCTTTGCGGTCATTTAGTACATTTAGTCACCGCACACGCCGTGCCTTAATATCTTAGTGTTTTGCCCTTGAACAACTGAAAAAATTGTGTAATCTTTTATTATCAATACGATCATCCTATTTGTAAAGAGAATTCTTGAGGGTTTAGCAACGTTTTTTTTTGTTGGCAGAGGCATGCGTCAAGCTTGTACCCGTATGACTCGGAGACTGGGTGTTTGTTGTTTCTGATATGTGATTGGAGTGCGATACTGTGCCATGGTATTTCCACAATCTTGTTCCTACCCTTCTGCATATAACGATAATTAATTGTCGCTAAATATTTTTAGTGATTTTTATTTAGTGACGTTAAAAAATGCTGTTAAGAATTGTAACTGAAGTGTTAGCAAAAAAACTAGTAAAAATATTTAACAACTATTAATTATGACTATATACGAGATTGAATTTTTTTTTCTATAACTTGAATAGCCACCAAATTTTTTCTTTTTCTCAATATTTTCTACGTTATTGCCAAAGTTTTACCCAAGAAAAATGTAGGTAGGCTGAAGTTGGCAACAGAAGCTTTTAAGTGAATGGTATGTTGGCAACATCAATTATTGAATCCTGTCCGGACAAAAATGTCATCCTCATTCCTTAGAAAATGTCAAACAATTATGTCAGCTCCTGCCTATTCTCACTTTAAGTATCACCGGCCCCTTCCACAGAGAGAGAGAGAGAGAGGTGGAAATTTGAAGCCACTCCATCTCTTACAAAAAAACAAAGAGTGTGCGATGGTCATGGAAGCAACTAGATGCCTTCGTTTATCATCTTTCATACTTCTTTTGGGTTTCTTTGTTGCAATTTCACTGTATCCTCTTATTAGCCATCTTTTTAGTCAACCTGCAGAGCTCCTCGGCTGCACCACACCATGGTGCACCTCCAAGAACCGTAAAACCCACTTGGGGGGCTCAGTCTCAGATACCCAAATTCCTAAGCTCAACAAGCTTCCTGACACCCCTCTGCACCCACTAGACCCACTAACCGTAAATGAGATCAACAAGGTCCGAGCCATTCTCTCAAACTACGAGCCCTTCTCACTGTCCTTCCCATCGATCCATTCGTTATCACTCGATGATCCCGTTAAGACCCAAGTCTTGGATTGGAGAAAAGGTGATCCACTGCCTCCTAGAAAAGCATCTGTTATCGGATTACTGAATGGCGATACTCATGTCCTCGTTGTGGACTTGGGCTTGGGCCAGGTCACGGCTCATGCCACAAACCCTGGGTCGGGCTACCCAACCCTATCCATGGACGACATTTCGGTTGCTACGCAGGTCACCCTGTCCAGCCTGGAGTTCAACAAGTCCATCATGGCCCGAGGGGTGGAGTTTTCGGATTTGTCCTGCCTCACGCCTTCTCCGGGCTGGTTTGGGCCTCAAGAGGAAGGGAGGAGGATCATAAAGGTCCTGTGTTTCTCGAGCCAAGGCACGCCCAACTTATACATGAGGCCCATCGAGGGGCTCACCGTGACGGTGGACCTTGACTCGAAAGAGGTGGTCAAAATTACCGACACGGGCCGGGCCATACCCGTGCCGCCGGCAACCAACACTGACTACCGTTACTTGGCCCAAGGTAGGCCTCCGGAAATGGACCCGATCAACCCGATTTCGATGGAGCAGGCAAAAGGCCCGAGCTTCAGAGTCGAAGATGGGCATATAGTGAAGTGGGCCAATTGGGAGTTCCACCTCAAGGCTGACCAACGGGCCGGGATGATAATTTCTCGGGCCATGGTTCGAGACTCGGAGACGGGTGAGCCCAGGAGCGTGATGTACAAAGGGTTTGCTTCAGAGCTACTTGTGCCGTATATGGACCCAGATGATAGTTGGTACTTTAGGACGTACATGGATGCGGGTGAGTTTGGGCTCGGGGCAACAGCCATGTCGCTTGTGCCACTGAATGACTGTCCCAGGAATTCGTACTACATGGATGGGCTTTTTGTGGCAGCCGATGGCAAGCCTTTTCTTCAGCCCAGCATGATTTGTGTGTTTGAGCGGTACACCGGTGACATTGGTTGGCGACACTCCGAGCTCCCCATAAATGGTTTTCAGGTATGTTGACAATTCCCCTTTGCTATTGCTCATTCTTTAGAGGTACCATGACAGCAATCAGCAGTGAAGTTAAGTTTGTGTATAGGAAATTGGGACCTGATACTCATGGGATGGGAATTATTTTGGAACAGATGCATTTTTTTTATTTGCAATGCAGTTCACAAGGCATTAGAGTAATGATATATTTCTCATTCTAGAAATCAATCTTGACACTCCATCTTTTACTACTTCACTTCACTCCACTCCACTCCACATTCGTCGCTAGTATCTTTATGTAGTATGAGTTTGTGGTGGGCTAAAATAGCACTAGAGATTTGGCAACAACAGTGGCGGGCAAGTCGTTACGCGTGTGGCTATCGCTTCCCGTTTTGTCCTAGGAGAGCGATAGTGTCTTTCTAAAGTCTTCTCATATCATTTTTATCGGTGTTGTCTAACAATTGAAAAACAACGAAAGAAATTATCATTGTCAACTTTCTTGACGGGCATGGGCGGAACTACATGGTAGCAAGGGGGGACTGAAGCACCCCCTAAACTTTTGGATGAATTTTTTTATTTTTTTCTGGTGATGTTATATGCTGATGTAAATTATATCTACGTTTGTGCATGCTGAAATTATATGCTGATGTAAACTAAAATTAACATATGTATAAATATGTTAATTTTAGTTTAATTTCAGTGATTATATATGTTAATTTACATCAACTAAAATTAACATATGTATAGATATGTTAATTTTAGTGATTAAATATGTTAATTTAAGTTTAATATGTTAATTTTAGTTTAATTTCATTGATTATATAGAGGTTTAGAATATATATTTGGTTAATTTAATTTCAGTGATTATATAGAGATTTAAAATAAGTTCTTAAAAAAAAAATAATATTATTTTACTAATAAATGTTTTTGGTGAATTCAATATAATTTTTGCACTTCCTAAAAAAAATTCCTGGTTCTGCCCCTGTTGACGGGAACATCTGGTCTAATTTCAATAGTTTTGTTTTAATTACCTTGGTTGTAAGGGGGTTCAAAAGATTCTACAATTGTTACAACATATATCAGACATCATAGAATGATGATCACTCACAGTTAACATCTGAAGACCATTTATCTTGTTAAATCATGAGAACACGATTTTGATGTGAATGTAGTGCAGATAAGAGAATCAAGGCCGAAGGTGACTCTTGTGGCTAGAATGGTAGCGTCAGTTGGAAACTACGATTACATTTTCGATTGGGAATTTCAGACTGATGGATTGATTCGCGTTAAGGTAATTATTCAACCCATAAAGAAGATTTACCAGAATTATGCTAGCAGAACTCCCTTTCTTTTGGCAAGAAAAATATAATAGATTTTTTTTTTTTTAGTAATTTGCTGGTAAAAACTTTTAAGCTTAATTACTTCATCGGCTTTAAGATGCAATGAGATTAGATATTTAGAAGTGTCAGTACTTTGTGTGTGATCATACGTCTCACTAAGATATTGGGGTGAAACAAAGCTGCAGTAGGGCTATCAACTATCAACTACAATGGTGATCCTAATCCTTCATTGCTTGAATAACAGGTAGGGCTATCAGGAATGCTAATGGTGAAAGGGTCTCCTTACAAAAATGCGTATCAAGTGCCTAACAGGGAAGACATGTCTGGTCCGATGGTATCAGAAAATGCCATAGGTGTGGTTCACGACCACTTTGTGACCTTTCACCTTGACATGGACATTGATGGGTACAATAACTCATTTGCTAAGGTTAGTCTTGTGAAGGAAGAGACATTTCCAGGCCAGTCTCCTAGAAAGAGCTACTTGAAGGCTAAGAGGCACGTAGCCAAGACAGAGAGTGATGCTCAAATCAAGCTTAAGCTCTACGATCCTTCTGAATTTCATGTTATTAACCCTTCACGGCTGTCTAGATTGGGTAACCCAACAGGGTACAAAATTGTTCCTGGTGGTAATGCTGCTAGCTTGCTTGATCTCCATGACCCCCCACAAATAAGAGGTGCTTTCACTAACAATCAGGTACTATTTATACTGTTGTTGCTCTCTCTCTCAATCCCTCTCTCTCTGCATTTCTTCTTCTTCTTCTTCGTCTTTCGGTTTGAATAGTCATCCATGGTCGCCAACCCCACGTGCAACCTGAGTACTCAGAGATCGATCAGATTAGGGACCACCGTAACGCTTATGTGGAAAAAAGTTTGGTTGGTTCCAGGCACAGGGAGTGACAAAAAAAGGGGAACCAGGAATGTCAATGTGGGTGGTCTGAGACCATTGTATCTTTGGTTCCCAGATTATGCTCCTATCACCTTAGACGAAAGAATTGATGCACGAAAGCAATTAGGCCAAATTTGGTCATTCCTCAAAATTAGATGGACCGTTATCAAAAGTTCTTGAAACATGTAAACTGCCCATTTGCCCGCTTTGTCAAAGTAATGACGTGGAATAAATTATCAATCCAATGTTCTACACTTAAGTTATCAATCCAATGTTCTATGCTTCTAACTTAGGGCAATTCCTGTATAATATCACAGATATGGGTGACCCCTTACAACAGGAGTGAACAATGGGCTGGTGGGCTTCTAGTGTATCAAAGCAAGGGAGAAGACACACTTGCTGTGTGGTCTGCTAGGTATGACTTGCCATTCTTGCACCATTTGGTCACACTACAAATAATCTGCCAATGGTCTAATCATTGTTCTTGAGCAGAGTGTATTCATCTTGTTACTCGGTGATCAACAGGAACCGCAGAATTGAAAACAGGGACATTGTGATGTGGTACACATTGGGCTTCCATCACATACCATGTCAGGAGGACTTCCCCGTGATGCCAACGGTTACGGCGAGCTTCGATCTTAAGCCCGTCAATTTCTTCGAAAGCAATCCAATTCTTCGGGCCACGCCCAACTTCGAGAACGACCTGCCTATTTGTCGGCCTGCTAGTTCCTATTGATCATCTTCACTCATATACAGTCATGGCATGTAAACGTCCAAAGTGTTTAGCAGAATAGTTAAAGGCCTGTGTATCGTGCTAAAGACCTAATATACGAATTATTTTTACGAAGGTAGGTTGAGGTAGGTCTTAGTCTAATGAACTGATATGGCGAGCACTCAACGTGTGAGAACTCGGATAATGATTATAGAGCGTTAGTCCCTCCCTCTAACGTCCTTTTCTTGATGTACGAAAAGATAAATATTCGATAACATGTTTCCTTCATTACAGCCCAACATTAAGCTGCACCTTTCTTTGCGAAACATCTATGGCCATAATCAAATGCCTACTTCAGCGAGACTCTCCCAAAAAAAAAAAACCGTCTCCCTCACTCAGTTTCTTTGTCTCCGTCGCCACCGCCGGCTTACTCCGGCGTGGTGGTATGATAGAGTAGTTTGACTTAGGTTGTGTGGTTTGGTGTGTTTGGGTTGCTCTATGTTTGGGATTGCGGTGGTTGCCGACGTCGGTCATCACTAGACCTCCAACGTCATTCAATTGCTACGATGGGCTATGGACCGGTGTCTTCGGAGACTGGTTGCGTTGGGTAAGTGGTTAGGTTGGGATGCTAAGGTTGGTTTGGGTTGAAATCTGCTGGTCGTTCATGGTGGGTTTTGGGCATGGTGCCCGAAAAAGGGCTTGTGAGGGCCGCGAGTCTGGTGGTGATTGACTGAGTCTGTGAATGGGATTTTTCCTTCTAGGGTTGTATTCAACCCCCCCCCCCCCCAATGTTGGTTCCTCCTCCCTCTGTTCACATAATGGTTAATGGGCTTGTTTTGCCGATGGTGGTTTTAGATGCGGTGCTGCTTTTGAGATGGGTGTTTGTGGTTGTGTGGTTCGGAACATGATCTGGCGGAGGGGGTGGGTGGGTGGTTAGGTCTTAGGGTTGTGGTGGTGATTGAGGTAACGGTCTGTGGAATGCTCGGGAGATGCAACCGCTTTTCCCCGTTTGATACTGATGGCTGAATGGTTACCGGTGGGAGGAGCCAATACGACAATAGGTGGCTGACAGTGTGTGGTGGTCCGGTGGCGATGGCGGAAACGACACTGAGGGCTTGCCGTTCTGCAGCCAGTGGAGCCACTCCGTGCGATGGTGCGTGGGGGTTTGTGCCCTAGGGACACGTGTCCATGAGCTGGCCGAGGGCAGTGGGAAGGTGTCGATAGAGAGATGTGAGCAGATTTTCACCCGGGCTTGTTCTTTTTTATTTTAGTGCTTGTTTTAGTATTCTAGTGGCTATTCTGTTATTGTCGTTGTTGACTTTTAATATACTGCGATTCTTATCCGATAATGATGTCATCCGAAAGTTATCTTTCATATCAATAGTAGAGTTCTTACCCTTTTTCAATAAATAAATAAATATGGCCATACTAGGAACAATCAGTGTCCACGTATAACGAGAGAGATGGCTTGACAAAGCATCTATGGCCAAACATATATGACCACTTAATAGTGAAACATCCACCATGAAAGTGATGCCTAGTGAGATAATAAGAAATTCTTTAACCTTATCTTATGCATATGTTGGCTAATGTCAGAAATGTTCCTTCAAGCATAGACTAAATTCAGTTTCAGCCACCTCATTCTTTTGAACATCCCAAATTAACCTCAAATTACTTTCTCTAATAAGTTCAAAAGTATAAGATCGGCAAATAGACGTTAGTTTTCTTGGAAAAGCTGCGCCAATTCTAAATAAACACGTATAGAAAACGCATGGCTTTGGATTTGTATTCCATTTCTAGGCGTGGGCAAATAAACTATAGTGAAACCGATACAATCGCCGAGATTGTATCGGTTTCACTAGTTTATTTGCCCACATAAACTAGTGAAACCGATACACTCTCGCTTACATCACTCCCACATGTTGTTACCAATAATATAGATCAGCAATTGCAATTACCTTTTGGGGTTGTGCAAAGATGTGTTATTGTTCATGTCATTTAAGAAATAGGTAACAATTTTACACTATTCAAGAAACAAAAAGATAATTTATAGATAGATATCATGGTAAAGAAGCTGAAATAGTAAAAAGATAATTTATAAATCGACACTTAAGAGCAGGTTTTTGTCACCAAAAGTAACAATTAGGAAATCTACGTATAGTTAATTAGCAATCAACTTCCCCTTCATTGTTACTATAGGATGAATCTACATGTAACAAAACACTTAATAGACAACTAGGGTTCTTCTTTTCAGTGTCACAATTAAAGAGAAGATCTCATGGAATCACATTATTTGCAAATCAATGAACGTGGAATCACATTATTCAACATAGAAATATATGACAGAAAAATATAAGCAATTTAATCATCAAAATCACATACAAATAGGTAGTGGAAGCAGCAATAACAATCGAAAAAGGGCGTGGCGGGTTGGTAGTTTCAGTGGCGGCAGTGGACACGGCAGGTGGCGGCAGCGACGACATTGGATGTGGTAGGGGGCGGCAGCTGCGGCGGTGGATGCGGTAGGGGGCAACAACGGTGCAATGGATGCGCTGTTTGGGCCGTGTGGTAGTTGGGTGGCAGTGGCAGTGGCGTCGGAGTGGGGCAGCGGGGTGGGGATGAAATTTTAGTGACGGACAATTCGTCGGTAAAGGCCACTTTTAGCGACGGAATTAAACCCGACATTTTTAGCGACGGATTTAATTCTGTCACTAAAATGACTTGTTAATTAGGTTTCAAGTTGGAACTTAAAAAAAAAATCGTTGTTATCTACAATTTTGTTCATCATTTTGACCGTCGAAAGGTCAAAATTGACGGAAAGGACCAAAAGGGTTATAGAACAATATATAATGACAGGTATTAAAACATTTGATAAATAACAAACTCAACGCACATAACGACAATTGATAAAAAAACTAATTTAGAAATTTATCCCATATTCCGCCTCCAAATTAAACTAACCGAATCATGCTCTTGCGTACCCCATTTTGTTGATGCCTGTTGGCATCGAAAATTTGATGTACCTGGGCCTTCCTTTAATCCAAATAAAAGTTGACCCAATTTTAATGGGTGGCCTTTTAACAAAAAAGAGATTAAAGAAAGCTCAAAAATTAATAGATATGACTCCATTATAAAATGCTTTTAAAGATGCTTCAAGGAAGAGATTGTTACGAACTTAGACATATATTCCATCCAAATAAGAAGTACATTACAAATGAAGTACTTGAATATTTTGGAGATAAAACATATAAGAAATAGTGGATTATGATCGGAGGAGGAAGAAAAGTCTTTGAGCTCAAGCTTATCATGTGGAGCCAAAGAAATGAGAAGATAAGCTAAGGCTTATAAAAAGGGGAGACTATCTTCAGTTGGTTGAATAAAAAGGGGAAGAGAAGTCAGATTGTGCGTGTGTGTGGGGGGGGGGGGGGGGGGGGGGGAGAGAAATAAGAAAAGAGAGGAAGAAGAGTTCTCTCGTCAGCAAAGGAACCAAAGAAAGACTCAGCAAAATCAAAGGAAAAAAAAAAAGAGAGAAGAAGAGGTCCTGTTCCAGCAGAAAGGAGGAAAGAAGGAAAAAAAAAAGAGAGAGGGAAGAATGGGAATGGGATCAAGGTGAATCCCATTTCTGATTTTTTTTACTTCATGTAAAATTTCAAGTACTTTTTATGATGTATTAAGATTCATGAAAAAAATGAAAGTTTCGTACATGTTTTTGTTTTTATTTATTATTTTTGATTTTTTAATCGGAAGTTGTTGTTGACGTAATTAACGGTTGACTTTTTTAGCTATCCGGGAATATGAATCCACTATGTAAAATAGTAAACGTCGTCATATACATACGACGGGATTTAGTGATACAAGATTCGACGCTAATCAATAGCGCGAAAAATGTGTCATCTGTGCCATATGAAAAATAGCAAGAACCCGTAGCGGATCAATTATCATTTTGACAATCCCGTGGTGAACTTTTGCACTGTCTTCTGGTTTACATAAATGGAGGACGTGAAGAAGCCTATTTAGAGTGTGTAATTATCCACCTAAATTCTAGGCGTAAACGACAAGTATTTTCTGCTTTAGCTTATTCTTAGCAACAGTAACATTTAGTCATACTAGTTAGCTACCCACGCGCTTGGCTCGTGGGTGCCTTCCAATGACACTAAAAAATACGGCCATGAATTTTTTTTAAGATGTAGTGTGGTAAAGTTATTACAAAAATATCATGCACACAAAACAAAACAAAACAAAAAAAAAAACAAGTACATAAAATCTTCATCAAAATTATAACTTTTGAATTAGTCACATTATATATGGAGTAGTAACTAGGTGGATTGGTTTGGCCACAACTTTCTTCTTCCATGATTTTGGATTCTAATTCTATTAGTTGTTAATTTTTCACGTTTCTCAAAATATCGCATTTGTTTACCACTTTTAAAGTCTTTTTTCTTATAAAAGATGTAACTTTTCCATACATGTACAAATTCACTACATATTGAGAGAAACAATAACACTGAGTAAAATGTCTAAATTAACATAAATGTTTCCATGGAATTTATGAAAAAATTAATCTGTCGGACGATGGTTCAAACTGAATAAAAAGAATATCATAAAATTGTGATTTTCGGATAGTATCATAGAATTTTAGATAATAGTTTGATTATATGATATTATGTACAGAGTATATAATTTATGATAGAAACAAGCCTATCATGGAAAAATGATCTTGGAGCTTTACGAGAACATCTTTAATGTAACACTGATAAACGTAACATGGTATAACGAATGAGTAAATTTGAGAAAGAACGGTCCTAAATAACTGAGATACGAGAATCAATTCAGTTGCCATAAAGCTCACCTCTTTTGCAAATTTTCAAATGGCTATTAGCGAGATTGAGAATTATGGTATTTCACTGTATCTATCCTTTGCCTTTTCTTGTTGTTGTGAAAGTAATATTTCAAACCACCAGAGTTATATGCTATCACCTTTCTTGAACTTAAACCCACTAATTTTGTCATGTAATATTTGTCATATAACGTATTCAAACAAAAAATGTTTATGAAATTTAAACCCTTTTACTAACCCTTTTACCCTAGTTTTTTTTTTCCAGCAAATTAAATTGAAAACTTGTCTCGGACTTCATATTAAAAAAAGAATAAGCACATCTTATTCACAATTCTTAGCGTAAGCTTTTAAAAAACTAATGAAATGGAAAGGATCCATTTAGAAAACAAAGCTTGAACCCCTAAAAGTAACAAAAATGCTCACAAACTACAAGGGAAAGAGGATTAAAAGCATGACACCGTTAGCAAATTGTTTATCACTAAAAATTCTATCGCTTCATTCATCTCATCCGAATGCCCAGCCACCGCACCTTTAAGTAAGAAATGTGATAAAAAAAAGAATGTCACTAAATTCTGTGGATGTATTCCAGAATCAACGTTCTTTCGGGGAGAGTTCCCAAAAATATTTTTGCTTCATGATCAAAATTTTCCTCATGAATTACGTATAGACTTCCATAAACGATGATAAGATGAAGAATAATTCTCACCTCTTAAATGAGTGATCAGATTTGGAGCTAGTAGATGACACATATGAATTTCAACGTGGGCTCGATGAATAAAGTTTTCTGCTTGAAGACAAGTAGACAACTTCATTACATAACACCATCTCCCTAAGCTTTATTGCCGTGTCCATTTCTTCTACAGACAGACATCTCCCTACATTCCTGCATTTCTGAATAATGCCTTCTTTAAAAGTCTTCTAAATGATTAGCTTCGTCCATTGTCGTGGTTTCTTTCTTCCTCCTCACCGATTATTGCCTCTCGTTCTCTCTTTCAACTGTAGTCACTAATCACTTCGGAATCATGATTTTAAGATACCGTTCAATGGCATTTATCAAGTTTGAAAAATTACACAAAGTTAAGCAGTATCATATTAAAAGAAAAAAAAAAATGAAGAAAGCAAAATTATGTAATTAGCATGGCCACACCCGAGACTGGGTTTCTCTTTTGAGTTGCATAAATTTAAAAAAACAGATTGAATAAGATTAATTACCTTAGGATTGTCACTGCCCCTTCAGTACCAAACTTTGTGTTAGCCCTGATTACGTGGCATTCCCCTGGCCTTTAGATCTCAATGGACGGCTGAGATTTCGGGCACAGCACCCTGCTGTAGATTCCTCTGCAGCAGGGGATCCGTTTCCTTTCTTCTTCCATATGTATATGTATGCGTATATATATAGAATACAGGGAATATAGGAGTACTTTCCAAAGGAATCCACAGAGAAGAGAGATCCCTCCGTTACTCTCTGCATATTCTCGTCCTTCATTTCCCTTTTGGAGGACACCTCTGTATAATATTTATATCACCTCCCACTTGAAAAGCACACACTCACTCCAAGAGCCTTAAGGGGGAGATATAGAGAGAGAAAGTTATGGAAGGAAGAAATCTCCTCCGTCTCCTCTTCCTCCTGTTCATCGCCGCCGCCCTCCTCCTCATTACCCTGCTCAACCTCCCTTACCCGACGCCCAACGCGGCGTCGCTGCTCGATTGCACCGCCGACACCCCGTGGTGCACCTCCAGGAACCGCTTCCAGCCCAAGAACCCCAACCTTCTCCAAAACCCCACGAAGAAACCCACGCCCCACTCCTCCGACGTGCCCCACCACCCGCTCGACCCCCTCACCGTCCAAGAGTTCAACAAGGCCTCCTCCATCATCAAATCCCATGAGCTCTTCAAAAACAAACCCTACGCGCTCCACTCCCTCGTCCTTGAAGAACCAGACAAGCCGGTTATCCTCACATGGCGAAAGGGCGACCCTCTACCGACCAGAAAAGCCTCCGTAATCGCACGTGTCGACGGCGTGTCGCACGTGCTCACCGTCGACCTATATTCCCACGAAGTGATCCCCAAAAACACGGGTAATATCTCCGGGTACCCGACAATGACCATTGAAGACATGACTTCTTCATCGTGGGCTCCACTAGCAAACGCCGATTTCAACCGTACGATCATCGGACGAGGGGTTGAGCTGACGGACCTGGCTTGCCTTCCGATCTCGAGTGGCTGGTTTGGTGATATGGAAGAGAAGAGGAGGCTGATTAAGGTGCAGTGCTACTCCATGAAGGGCACTGCAAACTTCTACATGAGACCAATCGAAGGGCTCACAGTGCTTCTTGACATGGACACTAAAGAAGTGGTGGAGATTTCCGATAAAGGGAAGAGCATCCCAATACCAAAGGCTGCTAACACAGACTATAGATTCTCAGCGCAAGGTAATCCTTTGGATATGCTGAACCCGATATCCATGGAGCAGCCAAAGGGTCCGAGTTTCGTTATAGAGGATGGGCATTTGGTGAAGTGGGCGAACTGGGAGTTTCATTTGAAACCCGACCCGAGAGCTGGGGTGGTTATTTCTCGGGCGATGGTTCGGGACCCGGGAACCGGGGAGATGAGGAGCGTGATGTACAAAGGGTTCACTTCGGAGCTGTTTGTGCCTTATATGGACCCGACTGATGCGTGGTACTTTAAGACGTATATGGATGCGGGCGAGTACGGGTTCGGGTTGCAGGCTATGCCGCTTGACCCGCTTAACGATTGTCCGAGGAACGCGCAGTTCATGGATGGAGTGTTTGCTGCAGCCGATGGAAAGCCGTACGTACGATCAAACATGATTTGTGTGTTTGAAAGCTACGCGGGGGATATCGGGTGGAGGCACTCGGAGAGTCCGATCACGGGCATGGAGGTAAATTACATTACAACCCCCATTCAAAGTATGAAATCCTACATTGATCTGATTAGTCGTTTTGATGAAATCATCTATTTTTGCCTATTTACTGAAAAAAAAGAGTAGTAAATCTTGAATTTTGCCTTTGCCAACAAAAGAATGCGTGTTACAGTTTGACTTTGACTTGTTTGGCTTGTCCTAATTCAAATGTTATAAATCAGTGAGAAAGTGTGACAGTTATAAGTTTTGAGATGGCATAAACATACTTTTGCGTGAATTTTGGCACCGTGATAACTAGTGAACCGAGTTGAACCGATTCGTCTAGCCAGAATTGATGATCTAATGGGTCAGAGTTGTTTGATTGGTATGTGATTTTTTTGCTTATTTGGCAGATTCGAGAGGTGAGGCCGAAGGTGACCCTAGTGGTGAGAATGGCAGCATCGGTCGCAAACTATGACTACATCATGGATTGGGAGTTTCAAACCGATGGACTAATCAGAGTCAAGGTAAGTTACAGATAAGGTGTAGTAATCAGACCATTCTTTCGAAATGATATCTTTTTTTGGCGAATATGCTCGGAAGGAAATTGACAGTTGTATCACCACCTTATCATTAGTCCTTCATTTCATCAATCACTGATTACTTCTAGTACTGATTCAGTAGTTTATTGGAAGTTTACGAATATTGAATTTGAAGTATAAAAGTTGCAAGTATTAGCAGGTTAGCGGAAAAAACGAGATTGCAACCCCATTTGGCATTGCTCAAATGGGATACTTTGCAAATTTATCGATTACTTTACGACAATTTGTTACGTGGAGTATATTATCTACTTGTATATCAAGACCACTCTTTCATGGTGGGAGTTTGGTAACATAAATTAGGCCATTTTGATTGTTATTGGTATGTAGTTCCGCTTTGATTTGTGTAATCTATGACTTTATGGTGTTGATATCTCATGATTTGTGTTACGTTGGAAGAAAAGTAATATTCCGATGGTGAAAGGCTCGCCAATTGATTTCTAGTCTAGTGCTGATTTTAGAAATTTCTGGGACAGGTTGGACTTAGTGGTATCTTGATGGTGAAAGGCACCTCTTATGTCAACATGAACCAGGTGAACCAGCAAGAAAACCTATACGGTACCCTTTTGTCCGAGAATGTGATCGGAGTCATCCATGACCACTACATCACATACCATCTCGATATGGACGTCGACGGCTCTGATAATTCCTTCGTAAAGGTGAACCTCAAGAGGCAACGGACATCACCGGGAGAGTCGCCAAGGAGGAGCTACTTGAAGGCTGTGAGGAATGTGGCCAAGACGGAGAAGGATGCACAGGTGAAGCTCAAGCTCTATGATCCATCGGAGTTCCACGTGATCAACCCGTCTAAGAAGACGCGAGTCGGGAACCCGGTTGGCTATAAGGTGGTTCCTGGTGGCACGGCTGCTAGTTTGCTCGATCTCGATGATCCTCCCCAAAAGCGAGGGGCGTTTACAAACAACCAGATATGGGTCACTCCATACAACGAGACGGAGCAATGGGCCGGTGGCTTGTTCGTTTACCAGAATCAGGGAGAAGACACTCTTGCAGTGTGGTCTGACAGGTGACCGCTTTCGAATAATTACATTGCCATCTCGAGATTCAAACAAACTTATCTCCTTAAGTAGGTTTTGGGAATGGCGGGATTCTCGTGCATTAGTCGCCCATTATCTATTTTTCTTTTCCTAATTACTTCAACTGCCTAGAAAGCAGAAGTTAATTGTGCGATTGCTTTTGCAGGGACCGGCCAATCGAGAACAAAGATCTGGTGCTGTGGTATACATTGGGGTTCCATCACGTACCATGTCAAGAGGACTTTCCCATAATGCCAACTGTATCATCAAGCTTTGATCTAAAGCCAGTCAACTTCTTTGAGAGCAATCCCATTCTCAGGGCTCCACCTAATGTCGACAAGGACCTGCCTGTTTGCAAGGCTGCCGCTTCAGCTTGATGGCTCACATTGCTCTTTCTTTTTCTCTTTTTCCTTGTTTTTCCATTTGGGGTGGGGGTGGAATGTGAATAGAGGGAGTAGCAGAACATAATGTATTTAACCACGAATCTTCACAATAAATCCATAGAGGAATTTTCCCGGAGGGAAAGTTTGGGATCTTTCAAGAAGTTTACACGATGTAATCATGTCTATGGGATGATAATAATCTCGTGTCCAAAACCACATTATATGAATTTAAGAAAATCGACCGTGCGTGAAAGTTATGTGCTCAACTTCATTCTAATCTCACAAAACAAGCTTAGCGTATGTGGGTCTTGGCTCGATTTTCTTCGCTTGCTTATGTGATTTCTTTTTAATAGTGCAATTTGTATTCTTTTTATTTGTCCACGTGATTGTGGTGTACTTTGATATGTCTCTTTACGTGCAATTGAGGGCTTACACTTAGGAGAGAGTTTTCATACTAATCTTGTTGGGCTTATTTTTTAACAGCTTATAATTTTATAGCACATGATAACTTAACACGATCCACTCGATGACATATAGTACTTTTTTTGTTGATAATAATGGCATATAGTACATGCTTAGCAAAACAGTAGCAGATTAGTTCTGCTTGTACTTGATCCTTATAGGTAAGGCTGGATTGAAATAAAAATGCTTTTCACAGGCAAAACTATAAGTTGATCAACATTTTTTAAATACCCTGTCCCTCTTTCCCTCAATTAAAGATCCCATGGGGGGGTGTGTGTGTGTGTTAGGCTGCTCTCAGTCTGTCCTAGCATCAGTCTGTCCTAGCATATCAAGGTGCAGATTCCAGGATTGGCATGACAAGGAAAAATCCCATTACTTTAGGGGGGAGGGGACAAGAAGCAAGTGGAATCTGACTCTTCACTCAAAAGAAAGGAGGATCATCTCTCAGAATATGGTGACTGATGGAATCAACTCTCCCTTTTTCTTTAGTGCTAACTCTGTTGCATGCTTGGCTCATCCCATGCCTGCCTAAAGTTGAGAACCTGCATGAACCTGTTGTGATTTGAAACTTGAATATCCTAACAAATACTACTAGTGGAACTATCCCTTTCTCTATTTTTGCTTTTAACACAAGTGCAACAACATCCAAGTTTACTCATAGGCAGTCTAAAAGTCTCAAAGAAGGCATTGGTGTGTGCCATTAGGTGCTTTCAGACAAAAGGCGTAAGAGACCTAATCAAAATCCACATTCAATGTTACGTTACTGAAGCACGATGGGATCTTTGATCGAGGGAAAGAGGAATAGGTGTTTAAATCTTATTCCCTTTAGAAAGGTTGAACAAAAAGGATATATAGAGAGAGAAATCTGAAGGGAGAAAAATAATTTTCTAAATTCTCCTGCAGTTAGATGCTCACAGATGATAATACTTCAAAACACTCCCTACCTTAACTAAAAACACCAAGAGTTTTATACATAACCGACAACTATTGAGTGTCTTTTACTTTTGACCACTAGTTAATGACCCAAAGACTAACTAGTCATGACCAAAAAAATAAATTAGCACATGAGAATTCTTTTATCCTATGGTTTGATCCTGTTTATCCTTCAAATATTTAAGAATACTTATAACATTCCCTTGATCACGTATCCACACTTCCTTGGAACGAACACAGGATATCAACTTCAAAGAGGTACCAAAAATTGTATTGAAATCTAACCAATTTTTTTTTGGGTAAGTTTGACAATTCCAACTTTTCGATCCAGGTACATCAAGCTAAACTTACCAAATAAATCCAAGAAGGTAACTCCAAGTTTCATGTGAGAACTGCCTGAAACCTTCTTTACAACACATTCCCACCACCATGCCCAGCGGTTGCAAAATAAGACGAAGTCACTAAAGACTAAATCATTCTGAATAAATTAACCAGAATTGTTGAAGAAACCATGTAAAGCAGCTTATCAATAAGACTAGAAACATTATAAACCTAATCAAACAAATACCAAAATGAGAGAGAAGACCTCTAGAAACTCGTGCTCAACATTACACAATAAACAGACTAGAAGAAGCAGACAAGTTAAATACAAAAGAATACTTGACGTTGTTAGTGTCAATTACAATATACGTCACACTATGCGTACTCGTTAACCTGTATGACATCACCATTTCCGAAGGCCAACCTCTCAATCTTAACAAAATATCACCTTCCAACACAATAGTACATTTCACGCTCCCAATTTGAAAACTAAATAAACAAACAAGTTCAAGATCAAGCATGATATATCTTGAAAAGATAAAAAAAAAAAAATTTCATTTTTGAATTTTACTTTGTGTTAAACGCAACTTATGTTTGGAAAGCAAGATTTTTTAAGCAATTAGAAAGCAAATCACATTAGGAGTTAGCAAATATGAAATGCGTATCTCAGATTCAAAATGCGGATGTGATAGTCTGACGGTTTCTAGTGGGGGTAATCAAAGTGTAAATGTATGGACTACAACAGGCATTACATTGTGTGCAGTGATGTGGCACGAAATATCTTATCTAGCCAAACTCTTGAGGCATTCATTTACTGGAACCTTATAATCCTGCTAAACGAAAAAGTATCTTATCGATCTAGTCCAATCCAATACTACGACTAATTGATAGGTTCAAAGTCACACTTTTGGAACTTAGTGAGCAATAAAGGATTGTTGAGACATAGGCATGCTTGCTTTAGGCCCTCGGACAAAGACATCAGTAAAGGACACATAACCTCCACAGTCTGCATATCAAAACAATGGCGAAGCATCATTCAACATTCAAGCACTCTCTACTGAAAAGTCAAAGAGGCACCATAATATGACATGATTAGTAAGCCATTGTTTGCTTCTAGGCAAAAACTATACTCAGAAAATCAATGAAATCCCAGTTCAAGCAAGTGAAAGGAAAGACGGATAAATCTCAAACGGACTGCCACATTGTTTGATTTAGCGTAAGGTATACTGCGTCGGACAAAAGCAAAACAAATTTTGTTCTCACTTTTGGGGAAAGAAACGCCTTGTAAATACGCACCTAAGAGCTGCCAAGTACAAACATGAAATGGAAAAATATAAACACTCGCAGGAAATCTTCGAGTACTTGCACTCTTCATTTGCCATTCGAGAGCATTTGACGTGCAAATTATACTACGCATAGAGTTCCATATTTGATAACCTCTGAGACGGGGGAGCGATAAGCGGTGTCCTCTTCTTTAGAACAATTCCAAATTTCTCTGAAAGATCAAGCACTTCATCCCCTTGCAAGTGCCACTCGAAAGAATGCAAGAGCGAAGCCAGCAGGTACATCACCATTTTTTCTGCCAGTGGAATGCCTGGGCATATCCTTCTTCCAGATCCAAAGGGAAGATAATGAAAGTTGCTGCCAGTGTAATCATATCTTGTACTGTCGTGACACAAGAACCTCTCAGGCTTAAACTCGGATGGGTTATCCCAAACGTTAGGATCCACATGTATAGCGCAAACATTCACTAAGACCCTAGTATTCTTCGGTATGGTGTACCCACCTACTGTACAAGATTTACTTGGACGCCTTGGGACTAAGAGAGGGACTGGAGTGTGTAATCGGAGTGTTTCCTTCACAACTGCATCCAAATACTGTAATCTGGGCAGATGGGACTCTTCTACGATATTGTTCATCCCTACAACTTCGGTCAACTCATCCTGCACTTTTTTCATCACGTCTGGATTGCGCAAAATTTCTGCAATCAACCACTCTGCCGTGGTTGCTGTTGTATCGGTTCCGCCTATCACAATGTCCTGTTACAAATATTAGAAAGCATTTTAGTCAGTTCTGCTTGTGCAAGTAAACCTTTGATTAGGAACCAAACCTTCCAGTTGCATGATACAATAATAATGCAGCTCGGAAATTGATAGTTAGAATAAGGATATTCAGATCATATAAATAGAGTGAAAAAGATATACAGTATGCACCTCAGAAATTGATAGTTAGAAAAAGGATATTCAGATCATATAAATAGAGCGAAAAAGATATATAGTATGCACCAAGGTTAGCAAACCAGCTTACCACCAAAATGGCCTTTATCTGTGTCCTGCTAATTGAAGTTGAACCAAGTTCCTGCTCCTTAAGCTCCAAGAGAATCTGTAGAAAATCCTTCCTTCCTTTGTTATTGCACGTTTCTTCTGTGTCGGCGGGAACCAATTTCACACATTCATCTAAGACACCGTCAAAGATTGTCTCCACGCGTTGATATAGCCTCTTCATTTGTCGCTCCACTCCCTGTATATCAAACCTTGCAAGTATGGGAAAAAAATCAGATAAGTTTGGCTTCATCACGAGATCGTTCATTTCTGATACCACCTCCCGGAACTTGGCTCCCGTCATACAGATCTTCTGCGCTTCAAGTGTGCCTCCCCACAACATGCTCATGACAACATTCATTTCAGTCAAGAATATTAATTGACCAATGTCCATCGGAGAGCCAACCTTGGAAGAGATGTCCCTAATAGTCTTCCTAACCTCATCTTTTCGAAGATTACAACACGCCGCCAGATTGGTATTACTCATCATCTCCCGCACGAAAAGTTTGCGTAGTATCCGCCAGGAGGAACCGTAGGAGGACCAAATAATATCACGTGCACCATATGTGACAGCTAAAGTTGCAATGGAGGGATCGCGATTAGCAAAGGTCGTGTCTTGGTCGCGAAGCACCTCTTTTGCTAGGGAAGGGGAAGACACCACGATGCACAGTTTGTTTCCAAGCCAGATCTTGTAGATTGGGCCATAGCAGCGAGCCAATTTCGTGAAACTTGTAAGTAAGTTGGTACCGAGAAACGGGAGATAACCAAGTACTGGCAAGCCATGGGGGCCTGGTGGCAGTGAAGCCATTTGCTTCTTCGGCTTTGCCAACGTCCATATGACCAAAAAACTGCTACAATCACAATTGACATAGTAAGCTCGTCACTATTGTTGCTACCTTCCCACCACCATGCACATTGGTTGCATATAGTACCTCCAATCCTGTATAAAACATCTGATAGCATGTTTAAAATTGCCATAAACTTCAGAAGAAAGGAAATATCTACAGCTTTGCAGGATCACCAGTAGTATCCCATTATATATTTATACTCGAACGGTTCAAAGAGGAACCAACACATCGAAGTGTAGACACAAAATATTCTGGCTCATGGGATGAGAAGTTGCCACGGAAAGTCAAGCTTCTTAGCCATAAAAAGACAACAGATCATCAATCACCAAAGTTGGTATGTTTACAAGTTGCATTAAAAAAAAGAAAAAGAAAGTTTCTACGGAAATGTTAAGCTTCTGAGCCATAAAAAGATAACAGATCATCAATCACCCAAGTTGGGCATGTTGACAAATTGCATAAGAAAACAAATTTTTTTTTGGAGAGAGACTCTAATTACATGGCTTATTTTTATTTCGACTCTGAAAGGACATTAGACAAGTCCAAATTTAGTAAATAAAAGAGGCGAAACTTCCTTATGTAATTTAACGATGTAGAAGGGAATAAGTACAAGCACGATACAATGAGACGAGAACAAGAGAAAAGCTGCTCAACTTGATCCCTGGATATTGCTTTTGGATACTGAAGAAAAAGCTTGACAAACCCAAAATAATAAGATAGAATCACTGATAAACATTTTCCATAATGCACAATGTTTGGCACCTCTTAAGGTTTCCACTTCGGTTTGAGAATTTGATGTCGAATGAATAGCACGTTGTTGAAAGATCAATATCAGTAAAGATAACATCATTAGGAAACAGAGAACAAGATAAAACAACTCAAGGCTAGGAAAACTTCTTCCTGAGAAGCAAAAAGAAAGTACAAGTAACTGACTGACAAACAAGAGAGATTGAACAATCCTCCTTTCAAGAAACATAGTGTGCCCGATTGAGAGGTCTGCTATGCATCATGTATGTTTTTATGCATAGAGCTCAGAGTTGGAAAACCTTGGTGTTGGGATAAGAACCAGAGGGGTTGATTTCTTTGTAACAAGTCCGAATTTATCTGACAGATCCAACTCTGTCCCGAAGGGCAATTTCCACTCAAAGGAATGCAAGAAAGTAGCCAACACGTATGATAACATCCTTTCGGCCAAGGGAAGCCCTGCACATATCCTCCTGCCTGACCCAAACGGAAGATACATGAAATTGTTCCCAGAGTAGTCCACCTTTTCAGCATTGCTTAAGAACCTTTCAGGCTGGAAATCCAAGGGTCTGTCCCAAATTTGGGGATCCCTTTGCATAGCCCAGACATTGACAAGTACCTTAGTCCCCTTGGGGATGGTGTATCCACCAACAGTGCTAGTTTGGCTGGGTGAACGTGGGACTAAGAAGGGGGCTGCTGGGTGAAGTCTGTGCGTCTCCTTCACAACTGCTTCAAGGTACTTCAATTTTGGTATATGGAATTCTTCTACGATGTCGTTCAAACCTACAACCGATTTCAATTCTTCATACACCTTTTGCATTACCTTTGGATGCCTCATCAACTCCCCCATTACCCATTCAGCCATGGCTGATACTGTGTCAGTCCCAGCAGCCACAATGTCCTGTTGGCACAATATCATTGCCAGTTAGGAACCAGTTTAAGAGTATAAAACATATATGGGCGGACAACATCGTTAAGCTGAGTTTCGATATTGTGATTATTAAGTGCATGGTACTAACCAACACTTTTAAGACATAAATTTCAATAATCAGGGGAACATTCAAAATTTTCATACAGAATTTTCAGTTATTAAATCCTTCAGTTAGAAACTATAGGAGTAAATGAACGTCGGATTTAGTAGGCAGTGCTTGTGTTCTTTTTGGTCTATGCAAGTCTGAAACTCCTAGCAAGGGCATCTACACTTTGCATTCAGACAAGATACAACCCTATTAAAGGTGATGAGATGACCAGAAGGCAGAAGGAACAAATGAAAATACGCAGAGAGCATATGCTATTAATAAATATATGAAAAGGGGAAGGACCATCATGCGGTCTAGTTTGTTGTGCAATATCCAATTATCAGGAGTTTGTTGGGCTTAAAGTAAAAGTCTTAGGCTTCCTTGGATGAGGGAAAAAGAAAGACAAAAGCAACAAAGTCCCTCGTATCTTCCCCCCAAATCTTATAACCAGTTACCACATCAAACAAGATGTAAAGGAATGAATAAGAAGTGATTCTAAATCCAAACAGGGTAAGCAAACGGGTCTATGCTTTCAAGTCCAAACATAAATCTAAAACCAAACTTTGATCAAAGTCCTAGAACATTCTACCTATAAATTGTCAGAACTCTGGGGAAGTGGAAACCATAGAAGTGGTTACATAAAGGTGCAAAAAGAGTTGTCACTTTCTAATTTGTTTCCCAGTTTCATGGAAAATGGGAAACAAATGAGAGAGAATGAACTCCTTTCCACATTGTTAACCCTTTCACTTATCCGAATGATGACAGTACAGGTAATAGGGAAAGAATGCAATGAAATAAGTCTCAACCTTAGCTCTAGCAATATCAGATACTCATGGCATTACTTGCCATGTTAGTGTGCCATTTATACTAGTTATGCTCCCGCCTAGGGAACTCGAACACGCTGCTCGCATCACTTTGTGCAGTAAGATCTTAAACCCACTCACATCCTCACAAGAGAGATACAACCTTACCAATGCAAAAATTAAGGACACATATAGACAATGAATGCACAGCCCCCAAACCTCCAACACACACACACAAACAAACAGTTAATGAGAGACAAAAATTGATAATGTGAGTAATGAGTCGAAGTGTTACCAAAAGCAAGGACTTCATATGCTTCAGCGTGATCGATGATCCAGAACCCTGTTGGTCCCTCAACTCAAGAAGGGATTGCACAAAGTCCTTTTGTGTTGCATTCATCCTTTTTGCCGCATTGACTTCCATCCGTTGCTCGAGTAGAGAATCAAAAATCTGCTCAACCCATAGCGAGATCTTCTTTGTTTCCTTCTCTATTCCCTGTATATCAAATCTAGCAAGGGTCGGGAAAAAATCTGAAATATTTGGCTTTTCCATTAGCACAGAGAACGCAGATACTGCTGCCCGAAACTCAGCCCCCAAACTAATACTCCACTCCTTTCCTTCCGGTGTACCTCCCCACAACATGCTTGTCGTTGCGTTGAACACAGTTAGAGATGCTAATTGACCTATATCAATGGGTGTGCCAGCTTTGCTATACACATCTATAACGATCTTCCTGACCTCCTGCCTGCGGAACGTGTAACAAGCATCAAGATTTCGATTACTTAGCATCTCATGCACAAGTACCTTGCGTAACATTCGCCAAGTGGAACCATCAGGAGCAAAGACAATATCATTGGCATTATGCGACATAATCAGTGCTGCTACTGTAGGGTCACGATTGGCGAATGTTCTGTCTTGTTCCCGTACCACCTCTTTGATGATGGCTGGAGAGCTTAACACGACACATAATTTGCAACCAAGCCAGAGTTTGAAGATTGGTCCATGGACTCGAGCCAACTCTGCGAATGATCGGTGGAGGTTTGTGCCAAGAAAGGGAAGGTAGCCAACTAGTGGCAAGCCACAGGGACCTGGAGGCAACCGAGTCCTTCCATGCCTCGACTTCCTGATTGCCCATATGACCAAAAGGAGTGTTACTAATGTGATTGACGCTACAAAATGTTTTTGAGAATATTCATCTCTCGCCATGCTACCAGCTCACAACCAGTACCAGAAGTTGCACCTAACATGCTTGATATATATACAAGATAAATGCAAACGATCAAGTGAAGTGTGAAGAGCTTCCAATAGTACAAGAGTAATATGGTCCTCAGAGTTGCTAGTGTGGATCCAAAACTGATAGCATAAATAACTAAAAGGGAGCAAAGCCAAGTATAGAGATCCTTAAACCAATCATCTGGAACAACAATATACAAATGATTGGGCCCCAATACTTTAGGATCTTATGCATACTTTGCCTTACGGAAAAATGCTAAATACTGTAATAATTTGAGGTTCTGTCAACCAGATTTGGTTGTTCTGAGGTCCTTGTAGGCGTGCATGAACCAAATTGCTCAAAATGCCTTATCTCAGATGTTAAGGAAGAGAAAACCGATTGATCAAGTCTGAAAACAGGTATGCGAGTGTGAATTTACTCGAATCAGTGCACCAGAAAGGTGACGTACTTGAATCAGTGCACTGAAAGGTTTATTGGATTCCAGATTCAGCGTGTTGCTCTGTTGAGGGAGGATGCTACGAACTATAATAGACGTGTCATGAAATGCACCTTTTAGTTGCGTGATCAAGCGCGTTTGAAGTTAACTTGTGGGTTTATGCTTGGCTTATATATCTTGAGTCTTGACGTTTTACCTTGTCAATCTAGTAGATTTGATCTTCAGGCAACAAGGAGTTGGACATGATCTTGCAAATACTATGATGACGAACCCACATGACAATGACTCAACAACAACACACATTTTGGTTGAAATTCATGGGAAGGAGTGAACACGATGTAGCTAACAATGACGCTATACGATCAGTATCAACTGCTGTTGGTTTTTATTAAAAACCAACAGCAGTTGATACTTTATTAAAAAGTTTTTAATAACAAAACATAAATTTATGTTTTGTTATTAAAAACTTTTTAATAACAAAACATAAATTTACCACTATAAAGAAGCGGCAAATCATTTTTAGCACAAAATTTTTGCAATATGACAGTGACTTGATAAATTGTAAAGTGATCTACGAATTCTTCCCAGAAACTCGTGCCCATATTTTCCTACTAGCCCAACTTCTACCTAACAACCACTGCCTTCCCGATAATAGGTAGGAACATAAACTGAAAAATTCTGGAGCTACAAAGATAGTTATTATTGTATCTTAATTGCCCCCAAAGTGCATTTTCACAAGCAACTTGTCCTTCATCTTTTGCAACGCCAAGCCCCAATATGTATTTCAATTACCAAGCCACCACCCCATCATCCTTCGGTAACCATACACACTTCAATTTTATCTAAATCTCTGTTACGAGAAAACGCAGCAATGAGCATTTAGAGAAAGAATATCAAACAGAGAAAACAATCACGTGACACTGAGATTTAACGAGCTTCACCATTCTGGCTACGCCCTTAGAGCATGACCTATTTGCTATTTCACGAGGCTCTCCCTCACTGGTGTAACATCTAGAGAATCCTAGAGCAAAAATCCACATAATTACGAAACTACGGCTGCCGTACTTTCCTACGGCAATGTATCCTGCTCAAATCAGGCTCCGCGCGTAACAATATCAAACACCCATCATTCATAATCTGCTCAATGACGATTCAAAACACTATTATTCAAATTTCAAACCACGGTCATTTCTTCATTCAGAGATATGGTTTTCATAATTCGGAACCGATCAAATTGTTCAATTAATGTAAATTAAAAGAGAAGGCATACTTACAAATTTTCCCATAAAATCGAACTGTCTGGCGAACGTCACGACAGTGCGACAGCAGTGCCGCACTCCATCGTACCATGACCAGTACAGTAATCGCTCTTGCTGAGGACCATTGTTGGCTGGATGCAATTCGTCGCCGAAGAATTCCTATCCTTCGTTTGAAAAGTAACTTGTCGCTATAAGCTTTGGCAAGACAAGTTGGCGTCGAATAAACTCATCTTCAGTATTTTAGGAAAAAATAATCAACAACCCATTCTTTTGATAGCCAAAAAGTAATTTAATTGAATAAACTGTTTGTTTCTGATGTCACTGTATAAGAACAAACATCTTAATTGAGAAATGAGGTAATATAAACAAATAGCTCATTCTAAAAGAGTTACGACAGAAAAAATATGTGAATATATTTTTAGTTTCGCTTATATCTGTATGTGTGTGTCTAATCGATTGAAGATTCGAGACTGTACATAACAGGTACTACGCATCCTTTTACAGAATAAAATCGATAAATATTATGGTATGATATATATAACTACGCGCTTTTGCGCTAAAATTTTGTACAAAATAAATAAAGATTTTCAACTTTTGTTGCACTGACACTTTTTTTTTTTTTTTGGGTAGAAGAGTAGGAATTATATACCAGATATAAACAGTCGAACGTACAAAGGAAAAAGAAAGGCACCCAACAAGGAGGATGACAACCCCATCCAAAGGTCAAAAGAATGCTAACTACAATAGTAAAAAACATCACAAGCGTAAAGCAACACGGCATGTTCTGTATTAGACAGGCTGTACATCAACAATCCATTCCTGTCGAACAGCAGCAGCAGATTAGGTCACAAAAGCCACTAAAGCTAATGAAAGCCGTAAATGAGCTGATTTCCCTTGGGTGGCCAGCACTGAGTGCAAACCTATGCAGTTAGGCTGAATTGCACAAAGTCCTTTTGGTCATTTTGTGTCCCCACTTTTCCCTTCATCCGTTCCTCAAACAGCATATCGAAAAATTGGTCAACCCATAATGAGATCTTCTTTGTTTCCTTCTCAATTCCCTGTATATCAAATCGAGCAAGGAGTGGAAAAAAGTCTGAAACATTTGGCTTTTCCATTAGCACAGAGATTGCTGACACTGCTGCCCGGAACTCAGTTCCAAGACTTGCACTCCACTTCTTTCCTTCCGGTGTTCCTCCCCACAACATGCTAGTTGTTGCATTAAAAACAGTTAGAAATGCTAATTCACCTATATCAATGGGGGTGCTGACCTTGGAATATACATCCGTAATAATCTTCCTCACCTCCTGTCTGCGAAGCGGGTAACAAGCATCGATATTCGGTTTACTTAACATCTCACGCACAAATATCTTGCGCAACATGCGCCAAGTAGAACCATTAGGACCGAAGATAACATCATTAGCATTGTCTGAATAAACCAATGCTGCTACTGTAGGATCCCTATTGGCGAAGGTTCCATCTTGGTCTCGTACCACCTCCCTGATTACGGCTGGGGAGCTTAACACGACGCATAATTTGCTACCAAGCCAGAGCTTGAAGATTGGTCCGTGGATTTGAGCCAGTTCCGTGAATGACCGGTGGAGGTCCGTGCCAAGAAACGGGAGGTAACCGACTAACGGCAAGCAACGGGGGCCTGGAGGCAACCGAGTCCTTCCATGCCTCGACTTCCTGAATGCCCATATGGACAGAAAGAGTGTCAGCAATGCCATTGACGCTACAAAATACTCCTGACAAAGTCCAGCTTTCGCCACGCCCCCACCCCACAACCATGACCATTTTCCAGAAGTTGTGTGTGACATGCTTGCTACACGTTACAGAAATAATGAAGCAATCAGGCGAAGTTCGAAGATTTCGTGGGTGTACCGTGTACGTACTTGTGTACTATGGGGCTCTCATTCAGAAAAGGAGTTGATTTAGGGGATTGCCAGAATGATCCCAAACATTGGTATCCACAAATGAAAGGGATGAGGTCTGGTCACATCCATAATTATTCTGGCAGAAAGAACGTTGAATAACAGGGGACCAGTGCTTTTGGATTTTACTTGCCCCTGCTAAAGATTAATTAATGTCATATCTCAATCACATTTTGTATTCGGTGTTGGCTGTGCATGAAACAAAATCAGTGCAGTAGCCGGATCGTAGATGTTAAACAAAGGGGAAGAACCGACGCCCCTTTCCAATCGACAGGCTACAGTGTCGGTTGGCAGAGTGGACACTACTCAGACACAATATAACGGTGATGCTCGATACTGCATTCGTCTTAAAAAAAAAATAAAAAAAAAAATTGATCATATTCATTTTGTACTGTTTAAAAAATATATATATATTTTTTCAAATTAAAAAAATATTTATATGTATTTTTTCATGTTTACTCTTCTTACATTTTTTTATTAGCCCAATAACTCGAGTCAAGCTCGGATCATTATATAAAATACAGTATACCATAAAGTTTTAAAGAGTATTAATATGTATCACATATGGTGAGACAAAAAAGACATTAACATTATTAAAAAAAAAATTATTTGACTATAAAGAATAGATAGCGATACAACGGAACCGCTATATACTTGTATTTTTTAAAATTTTACTTTAAGTTGTCAAGTAATACAAATTATTATTGGATTAACACTTAGACTAGTAAAATAGTTATGCTGGTGTCATATAGAGCTAAATTAAAAAGTGGTGATGTTATGATGTTTTCATTTTGAATTGTAGATATTATGTATGAGTATAATTCTTTAACTTCAAAGGTTTTTGAGATATTACATATTTTACGAAGGTTATTACAAAGATTAAGTAGAAATCTAAATGGAATAAAGTTGTATTTCAAATTAAACAGAACTTATGTATACATTTTATTATTTATAAATAAATTATTTATTTATAAAGATAGATTTAACATAACGATTACATAATATCCCATATATGTGTTCTCACTGATCCGGCCAATGCTTGCTGCAAGTTACAGAAATATTGAAGGAATCAGGTGAAGTTTGAAGATTGTGCAAGTGTACTACTTTTTTATATACGCCAGTCTTACCAATAATATTCTTTAAAGGATTTGGGATTGCATAGAGTGCGCCGACCTAGTAAAATATCATTGGGGTTTAGTTGTGTTACAAATATAAATGTGAAGAAGAATTTATTCTTTGTGTTTAATTCATACCTCGTTTTGCAAAGTGATTAATTGCTGGACGGGAATGTGGAGCATAATTTCTGCTTGTTTGTTGAACAATACAAATGTAGTAGTCCCAGTTATGTCGCTCACTTGAATTTGGATTTTGTACCTGCATTTATAGCATTTATGTTAGTGTGGTTGGAATTTAAACTGTTGACCTTCAATTTGATAGTATACTTTATATTGAGAACATTCATTACCGTCGAACAGGAACGCCATAAATTGGACCACAACTGTCACAATGAAGAATGCTTTTGTTTGGTTTTAGGCCTTTGAAGCATTTCGGGCATGCAGAATAGAACCATCCATTGTCTGGTAGCACCGCAACAATTTTTGCCTCAACGGTACATGTTATTTCCTTTACCAGTAAGAGTACAGGTCAGTGCACATATATAAAATGCATATGAAAAGGAGAATTGAAAATCATACTGATTGTAAAAGTAAAATTTACCTCTTCTTCTTCTTTGAATTGAGTATTTAACACTTGGTTGATTGTTAACCTGTTTGCCATTTTAATTTCAGAAAAGCCTCAACGGTACATGTTATTTCCTTTACCAGTAAGAGTACAGGTCAGTGCACATATATAAAATGCATATGAAAAGGAGAATTGAAAATCATACTGATTGTAAAAGTAAAATTTACCTCTTCTTCTTCTTTGAATTGGGTATTTAACAATTGGTTGATTGTTAACATGTTTGCCATTTTAATTTCAGAAAAGGTGGGTTTTTTGGGCACTGCTACTTGCTCGATTTGAAAGTCTTTGTCCGGTGTATTTTCCATTAAATGCCTAAGCTCATGCACTTCATCGAGGTCGATATTTGCATAGATCTTTGTTGCACGGGTGGAAGATAAGTGCACTTGGCCTAGCAAGAAAAATTACAATATGGTTGGAACAATGCTTTTAAAATTTTGCATAGATAGCTAGGTTTACCTCGATATGTCTTTATTATTCCGCCACAGATAATAAGCACCACGGTTGGTGACGTTTGCATGGCAAGGACTTTGTCGAGATCCGAAATTTTGTTGCCCCATATTTTGATTGTGATTTCTTCTCCTCTGCAATTTATAGTAGTCAGTGATATGTAATGAATGATAAGTTTGTTTAAATTCATATAGAGTATGAAAAGATAAACCTTTTATTTGTTATGACAATGTCCTTCTTTTTAGAACTTGCACCAATTTCTTCCGTGTCCCAAACTTTAGTTAGTATTCCAATGACATCTGTAATGGAACCAATGTCGATCATAGTTCAATTTCTTAAACAGAATTAAGTATGTTATTATAAGAAATGCAAAAAATACAATTGTTGATATTACCGGTTAGGTATGTTCTGTCCTCAACAGGGTCATTGATCTTGCTAAACTCTAGGAAGTTAAACTTGTGCCTAGGGATGGTTTCAAGATCTTGTGGGAGAGACTCGACCTTTGTTCCAAAGAAGAAAGTTATGAACAGTTTCTGGTTTGGCAGGGGCCTATACGTTGCTCCGTCTACGTATTCGTTGATCTTCACTTTAGAGATCGTATAGACGTTGCCTTCTTTAACTTTTGGCAAAAAAGAAGCTCTCTGGTTCTTCCATATTATTGCATGAATTGAATCGGCCTGTAAAACAATATGAGCAACATTATTTCATTTGCAGATATATAAATAGATTTTTTTAAATTCCTAAGTAATAAGCATACCTTCTCGTCAATCAGTATCATATTGGAATTTATGATTCATTGTTTAAGTTTGGATTTTCTCCATCCCACATTTGAGCAATTCTAACCTTTATGGTCCAGTTATCTCCAGCCCCAGTTTTTAGATCAGAAATTGAATGATAATCCTTTCCCATTGTGTTTGAGTTGGCGTTGAGCTGGCGGAAATCTGTTGCAATAAAACATGTGATTATTAGAGCTAAAGTGGCAAGAAATTATTCTTACAATTATTCAAATAAAGAATATATGTACAACAACTATTCAATTATGTGTACCGGCACATATGTTTTCATTTTCATCACTACGATAATCACTACTACAACGTTTTCGATAGAACGATCACTACCACCATCCAAGCATCACCAATGCCATCCCGGCCATTGCATATCCTACCTATGGTCATGCAAGAATGTCATGCAATTTTTTTTTTTTGTTTTTGCCTACTTTTTTCGAATGACCGCCTTTGTTCCGAAATATGTTTGGATTAATTACCAGGAGTGAGGTCTAAATGGCACCAAGTCCTCCTGGATTCAGTTGATAAAGTTTCAATCTACTATCCTTTGAAAGCCTTGAAACTGCTAATTAACTGGTCACCATCTAATCTATGCAGTTTTTGGGAACTCAAATGACTCTATGGAAATATAAAGAAGTTGTTTACAATTAGAGATAACATCAAAACTCATTGACCTAACGTGGAGCACAACTTTGAAATTATGAACCGTCAGTAATCATAAGGAACAAAATGCATGCTACAACCTCAGCAACAACTACGTAAAGTGGATGCGGAATTCAATATAAGTGTTGCAAAAGGTTTTATGTCTGCATCCTATTCTAGAAAAAAACCAGATGCCAATCATTATATAATAAAAATCTTTTTTTGCAAAAAATCTCTAAAGACAAAAAGTAGATCAATAGAAACTAAACTTTTCTACTCTAAAGACAAAAAGTAGAATTTAAAACTCTTCGTCATGGGATGAAATCTGAATAGGTCTGTTCTACTCCTTAGCCAAGTCCTCAGTCAAGTCAACAACTTCATGGGCAGATAAACAACTTCGATCACTTAGAGTTACAATTTGAGACACTAACTAAGAATCAAATAATACAGGTCACAACAAATACCGAAAAGCTTGAAAAGATTATGATAGAGCAAGCAAAACATTTGGTTGCATCCAAAAATCTCATTTTTGTCAATCAACCATAGACAATATTGAAAATCTCTGAAAATTGTGGTTACTGCACCAGCCCAGTGCAATATAATCACATGATGGCTAAGACAATCACTATGAATCAACTAATGTTTCAATCACTATGATGATGACATAGCAGTGCAAAATAATCAATACGAATCAACTAATCACATGCCCAGTGCAATATAATCACATGCTGGCTATCTGTTGGGTGATGTGCAAATCAGCTTGAGCAATATAATCACATGCTTGAAAAGATCATGAGAGAGCAAGCAAAAATGGACTTCAACTTCAACTGCTACTATGAATCAACTAATATTATAGCTAAGATGGTGACATAGTCAGATGGTGACACTGTAGTAGAGTTACAATTTGAGACACTTACTAAGACACTTACAGTAATCTCCCTCCCAGTCCGAAAGAATATCTGACAATCCCCACATATTCTCAGATTCTTCACCACAAGAATAGGATCTCCATCTTTAATTAGTTCATAGCAGTCCGAAAGCAACTGCCAACAAAATAAAACCTAACAGTATAAAATATTTTGGTAACAGATTGTAACTCCTTTTGGCGCAAGTGGTGAGCTTGTTAGTGTTAATGTTATTGATGGGGGACATTAATCATAGGTTACTCATTTTGCAAATTGTTTCTTGATTTTGAAGGCATGGCGTGCACAGAATGCTGGAGCGGCGGCCATTCTTGTTGCAGATGACTGGTTTGAACCTCTGGTTATCATGGATACCCTAGAGGAGCAGGGTGAACGCGCAGATTACCTACAAAACATAACCATCCCTTCGGCACTCATTAGCAAAGCTCTTGGAGATAACATTAAAAAGGCTCTATCAAGTGGTGAGATGGTCAACATCAACCAACATACCCTGCCCGCTTGACATAAAGCGCTGGGCGGAGGAGAAAGATAATGTATTTGAGGAAAAGCAGATTGATGGATTGAGCAAGAAACTGTTGGATATCAATCCATGCATGGAAGTGTATTTTTTATTAAAGGAGATGGGTATTCTGGTAGAGCCTCCCAGATTTTGATTGAGAGCCTTCTCAAGAGCTCTGTTGATGGGTTTCACAAAACACAGGAAAACACGGAAACACAGAAAAACACATGCGATTGATTAAAGGAGAGGGGTTACCTGTTAAGAGCCTTCTCTCTTTGATTAAATCGTGATTCAAACCACAATCTGGAAGCCTTCATTCTCTCTTTGATTAAAACGTGATTCAAACCACAATCTGGAAGCCTTCTTTGTTAAACAGGACCGTCCTCTCTTTGATCGAAATTGCTTCAAACGAAAGTCTGGGAGAATCTGGGCATCCCTGGACGGCAATTTGAGGAAGAGCAGAACTCCAAGCAGGGAGCTCAAGAGTTGCGTGTTTCTGGGTTTCATAGAGTACAGAGTACTCTGTTTTTGCTAGAGTGAAGGAGTTTGAGTTTTCTCCGAGAAGGAGACTCAAGAATGAAAGTTGCAAAAATCTGTGAAGGAGTTTTCTCACTTTAAAAAATCCGTTAAGGAGTTTTCTGTGAGAAGGAGATTCTAGGAATAATAGTTGAATCCTACGTGGCAAGCAACAATGAGTTTCAAAAATCTCACGTGGCGTAAATATAGAGCTCTAAAAATCCTACGTGTCGCGATTCTAAGCGAAGGCTTCAGCTTTTTATATATATATAGATTTTTCGAAAGTTATTGTAATGATTAAGTAAAAATCTAAATGGAATAAAAGTGTATTTTAAATTTAACAGAATTTATGTATACATTTTATTATTTTTAAATAAATTATTTATTTATAAAGATAGATTTAACAGAACGATTACATAATATCCTATATATGTGTTCTCACTGATCCGGCCAATGCTTGCTGCAAGTTACAGAAATATTGAAGGAATCCGGTGAAGTTTGAAGATTGTGCAAGTGTACTAGTTTTTTATAGGGTTAATAGCGAAAATATACCCTCACATATGGCACGTTTGCAAATTATATCTCAGACCTTTCAAAATAACTTTTTTATCCACTAAACTATGGCTAACGTTGCAAACGTTTACCTTCCGTCCAACTTTTTGGAAAAAACTAGGGTTTGCAAAGTTATCCCCCAACATATTGAGGGCATATTGGTAAAATCGCCTGGGCATATTTTAGAGGGAAAAATTGTGGGGCTGTATAGTCCTCTTGTGTAAATTACCAAATATGAAAATTCAGAAAATTCATATTATACCTTAACGTATAATATTTCCAAATCAAAATTTGAAAATTACCAAAGATTGAATTTGAAAATATGAAATTTTGAAAATATTAACATTTTGTTAACAGAAAATATGAAAATATTATACCGTAACATTAAAATTTTGTTAATTTAAAATATTAAATTTTGTTAAGGTATAATATTTTCTTAATTTTTAGAAAATATTATACCTTAACATTTTGTTAACGAAAGATATGAAATTCATATTTGAAAATTCAGAAATTTTGAAATTTTCATATTAACATTTTGTTAACGGAAAATATAAAATTTCATATTAACATATTTGAAAATATGAAAGTTGTCGTTAGAATTTTGCCTTTTTAATTCTAATTTTCAAATATGAAAATTTCATATTAGAATATTTAAAAGGCAATATGAAAATTCATATTCTAATATGAAATTACATATTCTAATTTGAAAATTCAGAAATTTTGAAAATATTAACATTTTGTTAACGAAAAAATTGAAAATATTAACATGCATAATTTCATATTTTGAAACTATTAACATTTTGTTAAGGCATTTTCAACTTCATATTTTCATATAATATTCTACATTAATGTATACTCTTGTCAAATTCAAATATTCAAATATGAATTTGAAAAAATGAATTTGAATTTTCAAATTCCGAAAATTCAAAATTTCAAAGATTTCGGGGTTGTATAGTCATCATGTGTAAATTTTCATATCTGAATTTTCTAAATTTTTTAAAAATTTTTAAATTCAGAATTCAAAATTCATAATAAATATTTGTGTAAATTACCAAATTTTCAAAACTAGGGTTTGCAAAATTATACCTTAACATTTTGTTAACGTTGTATTTTTATACCCTGGCAAAAAGTGACCTGACCAAAATACCCTCGCAGTTAACAGAAAAACTAACAGGGTGTGGGCACCAGAATCGTGCCATAGTTTAGTGGATAAAAAAGCTATTTTGAAAGGTCTGAGATATAATTTGCAAACGTGCCATATGTGAGGGTATATTTTCGCTATTAACCCTTTTTTATATACAGGGCTCGCATTCAGAAGAGGGAGTTGATTCAGAAGATTGTCAGTATGAGCCTAAATGTGGGCACACATAATAAATACTGGGAGGGAGTAGAGTGAGGTCTGGTCACATCCATAATTCGTCAGGCAACAGAGAACGTTAAATGACAGGCCCCTGCGAAAGGTTTAATTATTGTTCTATCTGAATCACTTTCTAGTCGTTCTGATGTCCCTTTTTTTTTTAATTAATAAGGAGCGTGGTCCCTTTTTTTTTAATTAATAAGGAACTTGATGGTATTAATATGCGAATCAAGTTATAAGAGCAGTAAAGTAACTTTCTTGGTGCGCCACGAAAAACTCGACTTCCTAGTTACATGAGTGGCTAGATTACTTTCTAAACTAAAACCAAGACTGAATAGAACTCCAAAGCAACTTCAGCAACGGACTGAAATTGTTTGGCTGCATAACAAGGGAATGATCAGGCTTTTTTTTGTTTTTGGGTTAATTACACTTATGTCTCTGAGGTTATAGGATAATTACACGCTTGTCCATAAGTTTGGAAAATAGGCACTTATGTCCTTTGACCTAACGGAATACAAGAATACATAACGGTTTGGAAGAAATGACCGTATTGCCCATGACTCCAAATGTAATTTATTGAAATGCCACCCATCTCAATGCAAACGAATCTTCCTATTACACTAAGGATCCACAGGCCACCAGGTACCACCTCCACCTGCAAGACGCTTCAAGATCTCACCTACATGCAGATCTAAGGTACCACCTCCGGTGGCTTGAAGCGGTTGATCGCGACAGTGGGTCGTCGTGGTATGCGGTGTTGGGATGGTGCGTAGGTGGTGTTGAGGAATGACGGTGGTGTGATTGGGGTCGCGGTGGCTTGTCGAGGCAGAGGCTCGTGGTGGGGCATCGCGACAGGGGCTCGCGGTGGGGGACAGCTAAGGAAGATGGATTTGAGGGAGGATTGAGTCAGGGCTTTTGCGGCGGTGCGGGTGAACGGGCTGCCCCGTGTGGTTGAGGCTGCGGCGGGGTAATAGCACTGCCATGAGTTGTTAAGGTCACCGGCGGCGGGGTGGGAGAGGGAGGTGCCGACGCCAAGGTGGGGAATGAAGGCTGTTTGAAACCCTAATCCTAAATTAGGCTTTGGCAACCCTTGAAACCCTAATTTGAAAATCATAACCCTAAATTAGGCTTTGAAAACCCTAATTTGAAAATCCTAATTCTAAATTTAGTGAAAACCCTAAGTTTAATATTAGGATTTCAAACACTAATTTTTAAAATTAGGGTTTGAAAACACTAATTGAAAATATAAAGTATAAGGATAATATTGCCATTTTAAAAGTACATATTGATGACATCATGAAAATAGTATACGTTTTGGACGGATACCTAACGGATGGACACAAGTGTTACATTTTTAACGTTTGTGGTCACGGTATGTTACTTTTGAAACTTAGTGTCATTGACTGTAATTTCACCCAAATCTCAGGGACATAAGTGTAATTAACCCTTTTGTTTTTCATTAGAGTAATACAAGTAACATCAAGAAACTCACCTTGATGGATCTAAAAATCATTTTTTTTGAAAAAAAAGTCTAATCTAAGACCTCTCTCTAAAGTAAAAAAAGGAGCCTAGCTCCTCTGCCCAACACTAGCTTCTCTATCCAAGACCCACTTCCAGGACTCCAAGATATCTTTTCAAGATCCACTACCAGATAAAGCCGAGAGATCCACTTCCGATATCATCAATCATCAATTAACGACTAAACCACTGCAAACCCGGATGTGAAAATTCCAGCTAAGACAAGAAAAAATTTCAGCTAAGCAACCACCTCAACCTCGGTCACAAACATAAATCCCAAGCACCAAGGAAAGAAAAAAAAACCTCTTCAGAGATTCAAAATTCGAAAATAATCCAAGGGAGTAACCATCACTGGGAACAAGAGTTGTTTCACTGTGAATTCAACATGATTTATAAAGCTCAACCAGATTTAACAACCACAAAAATAAAGAAGCAAAAAACATTGGTCCAAGCAAGGAACAACTAAAAAAAAACACATGAAATAAATAAATAATTCAACAGCTTCACATATCTGCTCCCTTCACTCTTCACTCTTCACTCTTCCCCCTTCCCCCTTCCCCCTTCCCCTAACCCTTCCCCAACTTCCGCCCCCCACACCCTCAATCCCCCCTCCCCCCGAACGCCATATCAAGAAGAAATGAAGCAAAAGAAAAGATAAGCAAGATAAATAGGAAAATGATAGTTATAAGACACTAAAAAACAAATAAACCAAAATCAAATGAGCAAATCATGTTGAAATCACCTTGACCCACTTGGCCGAATGAATATAGGAAAGACCCATGGATCTGAAAAAGAGGTAGAGTCTGAGATTTGAACGGCCAATGGCTGTGACTTTGGCTTTTGCGGTGACTCGTCGGCTGTGGGAGAAGTGGGGCGGTGAGGTGACAGTGGGTTGGTAGGAGAAAATTGATGGGTAGACGGCTAGAAAAAGAGGGGATAGATGAAGGTTAGAGGGGGGAGAGAGGAGAAGAAATACCCTCCGACCGTCGATTGGTGAGGGTTTTGCCGATTTTTGGAGAGAGAATTTTAGCCACGGGCAAGGCCAAGCCACGCCAAGTTGTTGCAGTTAAAAAGCTCGTAGTTGAACTTTGGGTTGGGTCGGTCGGTCCTCCTAGTGTGTGCACCGGTCGTCTCGTCCTTTCTGTCGGTGATGCGCTCCTGGCCTTAACTAGCCCAGTCGTTCCTTTGGCGTTGTTACTTTGAAGAAATTAGAGTGCTCAAAGCAAGCATACGCTCTGAATACATTAGCATAAGATAACATCATAGGATTTTGATCCTATTACGTTGGCCTTCGGGATCAGAGTAATGACTAACATGGACAGTCAAGGGCATTCGTATTTCATAGTCAGAGGTGAAATTCTTGGATTTATGAAAGACGAACAATTGCGAAAGCATTTACCAATGATGTTTTCATTAATCAAGAACAAAAGTTGGGGGCTCGAAGACGATCAGATATCGTCCTAGTCTACACCATAAACGATGCTCGCAGCATTGAGGTTCCCCAGCCCTATTTTCTCGGCCAATACAACCACGACCTTGGCATGGGCGTGGCTTGGCCTTGCCCTTGGCTAAAATTCTCACACCATTGAGAATTCCACTGCCTTGGCCGAGAAAATGAGGCTGGGTTCCCCTTGTTCGTACCAGTTCTGAGTCGACTGTTTGACCCCCGATGAAGGCCCCCGAAGGAGCCATACCCAGTCCGTCCTCTGGTCGGCACGCTGCAACCCGCCCTCGTCATGAGATCAGCTCAAGCAGTCCACCGACAGCCGACGGGTTCGGGACTAGGACCCCCGTGCCCAGCCCTCAGAGCTAATCATTTTCCCGAGGTTCTCAACGCAGAGGCCATGATTCACGCTGTGATCGAACATGTTGGGTGGCTGGAATTCTCGAAGGAATAGAAGCGACTTGAGCTGTGATCGAGTAAAACAGCCTTCGGGGCTTGAACTTTCGTGACAACAGACGCGAATTGCCCGGTGAGCAGACAGGCTGCCTGGCTACGTTCTCACGACAAGACGATTGGCCAATATTGGGACTGAATGTGCTTCTTGGAAGGACATCTCATAGTAAAGGTCAGCTTGTAGACGGCGTGTTGTTGATGGCAGTGCTTGGAAACGAGGCACCGGGTGACTCGGACGCTAGAAAACGTGGCCGGATCTGCCGGTCCGCCTAGTGTGTGCACCGGTCGTCTTGTCCCTTCTGCCGGTGATGCGCTCCTGGCCTTAACTGGCCCGATTAGGGCTGTCTATACTACCCGACTCGTAGACAGCGCCTTGTGGTGCGACAGGGTCCGGGCACGACAGGGCTCTCACCCTCTCCGGTGCCCCCTACTAGGGGACTTGGGCCCGATCTGTCGCTGAGGATGCTTCTCCAGATACAGCTGCTACTGCTGTTTTCTTGATCTACCCAATTGATCAAGGAGGCTTTTATGGGAAAAAGGCATAAAGATGGGATTTGCAATATGGAGATGGGTATTTTGGTGTGATGAGGTTCAAAAGTGGTTGTTCGGTTGAACATTTGAGATAAATGTGGGATACATGTAAGCCGTAACCGCTACGGTGCACTGCATAGTCTCGACGGGGGGTGCCGTGTCGTGTCGGCCATCGCTCGTACGTTTTTCCACAAACTTTGCGGATGCGTTGCACTATCATCCATGGCTTGTGTAACGCCCCTGATTTATTTTCGGAGCATTAATGCCGAATACACAGAGATCAAATAAAATCCTTTATTTATCATAAAGACTCCAAAATGGTAAATCAGAACATATACTAATAATTCCCAAAATACATCAATGTCTAACAAAAAGACTCCAAAGCTTTTATACAAGTCATGTCCTCCAACATGGAGTTTCCAAAAATACACCCAAGTAACGTCAGAACTAATATCTGAGACAAAACAGCTAACTCTTGATCGCTCAGCTAGCCCTCCAATACAAGGTCCCACCTACTGGTGTCCTGAAAAGAACAACAATAAGGGGATGAGCCAAATGCCCAGTAAGGTCGCTCAAAGGACCAATCAAACGTAAACGAAAATATCAGAGAAACGAAAATTTCGAAAGCACAAAGGATCTCAACAGAACGGACAATCAAACCGGGTTTCAAATGTCAAAACATATCTAAATAAAGAAACATACACTAGAGAGCCATTCAGAAAGTGGTCACATACGTCATCACTGACATATGAAGCCGGTTCAGAAAGTAAGATCGCGATCTCTAGCTCAACTCCCTTGAGCTAGCCCACGTTTCAATCCACGTGAGTAAGTCAGACATAAGTCACATATACTGTGACATGGCTCATAGAATTATCAAAACAAAGAATTCAATTTAACCAAATCAAATACCGGACATGTCAAACAATACATGGAGTTTCTGAAATAATGATAATCTCTAGGAACAAATTATTCATAGTAACTCTCAAAGCAAAGAGGAGAAGAAGAATCACTTAACTCAACTCGAAGAAATTCAGATTTCAAAAAGAAACTAAAGACTTACAAGAGCGATTGGTCCATCGCTGATGTGAATTTCGAAAATAACCCTTACCTTAGCCAAGCCTTTGAGAAAAGCAAAACCTTAAGCTTCACCTTAGATCTTCCAAACTTCCAAGGCCTTCTCTCTCTCTCTCTTTCTCTCGCTCTCGCAAAGGAGGAAGAAACAGAGAAACCCAAAAAAAGCAAGAAAATGAAATAAGACACTATTTATATAGAAGGTCAAAAATTTAAATTTGCATTCGACTAAACACATTTGAGTCGAATGAAGCACTTTGAGTCGAATGAAACACTTTGAGTCAAAAGAAACACTTTGAGTCGAATGAAGCACTTTGAGTCGACTAAAAACTTTTTAGGCAATTTTGTTTTTCACTTTAAGTCGACTAAAACACTTTTAATCGACCAAAACTCACTTTTAGTCGACTAAAACACTTTTAATCGACCAAAACTCACTTTTAGTCGACCAAAACACTTTTAGTCGACCAAAACACTTTTTTAGTCGACCAAAACACTTTTAGTCGACTAAAACCTCTTTAATTCGACTAAAACTTTTAGAAACTTCCTTATCAAAATATTGAACACTTTTCATTTGACTAAAAACTTCAAAAATGATAAAAATTACTTTCTCAATATTCTCAAAAAGACCACAAGCTTTTTTATTAAAAATAAAAATTTCACACACAGAAAAAGGAAATTTTTGGGATATTACATTCTCCCCTCCTTAAAAGAATTCCATCCTCGGAATTTAAAACGTACCTTAAATGTCAAAAAGCTGAGGGTGCTTTTTGCGCATGGCTTTCTCAAGCTCCCAAGTAGCTTCCTCTATCTCGTGATTCCGCCACAAAATCGTAACTAACGGAATGACTTTCGTCCTTAACACTTGATCGCGACGATTTAAAATCTCAACCGGTTGCTCTTTGTAAGAAAGGTCTTCTCGAACTGATAAAGGCTCGTATGGCACAATATGCGTTGGATCGTAAACATATTTTCTCAAATTCGAGACATGGAAAACATTATAAACGTGCGAAAGCTCTGGCGGTAATGCAATTCTGTAAGCCACCGGACCTATTCTTTCTAAAACCTCGAATGGACCAACAAATCTTAGGCTAAGCTTGCCCTTCTTACCGAAACGCATCACCCCCTTCCAAGGTGAAACCCTCAAAAACACGTGATCACCCACCTCAAATTCAAGATCGCGTCGACGATTTGACGTATAACTGCGCTGTCTATCTTGAGCCGCCTTGAGACGTTCCCGGATCAAATCAACTTTTTGAGTGGTCATCTGCATCAATTCTGGTCCGAATAACCGTCTCTCTCCTACTTCGTCCCAACATAATGGTGTCCTACATCTCCGCCCGTACAATGCCTCAAACGGTGCCATCTTAATACTTGCCTGATAGCTGTTGTTATATGCGAATTCAACCAAAGGCAAATGACTATGCCAACTCCCACCAAGGTCTAGCGCACAAGCTCTCAACATATCTTCTAATGTCTGAATGGTGCGCTCGGACTGTCCATCTGTCTGCGGATGATAAGCCGTGCTAAAACGAAGGTCAGTGCCCATAGAATTCTGAAAGCTCCTCCAGAACTTCGAAGTGAAATGCGGATCTCGATCTGACACTATAGATAATGGTACACCATGCAACCTCACAATCTCATCAATATATAATCGGATTAATTCAGATAAGGGTGTTGTTGATCGGATTAGAAGGAAATGCGCAGTCTTAGTCAACCTATCGACGACAACCCAAATGGTGTCAAAACCCTTGACTGTCCTTGATAAGCCTCCTACAAAATCGGTGGTTACATGCTCCCACTTCCACTGCGGAATCTCAAGTGGTTGAAGTAGTCCGCTAGGCTTCTGATGCTCCATCTTCACCTTTTGGCAAACTAAACAATGAGAGACAAATTCTGCTATATCCGATTTCATGCCACTCCACCAGAAATGCTCTCTAAGGTCATGATACATTTTTGTCCCTCCCGGGTGTATAGAGAAACCAGAACTATGAGCCTCGAACAGTAGCTTCCTCCTCAAGGATAAATCACCTGGCACACAAAGTCTACTACGAAACCAAACGACACCGTGCTCGTCAATTCTGAACTCGGATTGTTTCCCACTGTTAATGTTCTCAATTATGTGAGCTATACCCGAATCTCCACCTTGGGCTTCATTGATCCTGCTGATCAAAGTAGGCTGTACCTGCAACGCTGCTAAGTATTCCCCACCATCTTGCCATCTAACCTCCAAATCCAAGTCCATCATATCCTCCAATAGTTGAGGTTGACAAGTGATTAGTGCTGCTAAGTTTCCGCTACTCTTCCTACTGAGTGCATCCGCTACAACATTCGCCTTACCAGGGTGATAATGAATCGTGCAGTCATAGTCCTTCAAAAGTTCCAACAAACGCCGTTGTCTCATATTTAGCTCCTTTTGGGTGAAAATATACTTAAGACTTTTATGATCAGTGTAAATCTCGCAGGTCTCACCGTACAAGTAATGCCTCCATACCTTCAAAGCAAAAATCACGGCCGCTAACTCAAGATCATGGGTGGGATAGTTCTCTTCATAGGATTTAAGTTGTCTCGAAGCATAAGCAATCACCTTACCGTGTTGCATTAAAACACAACCTAAGCCCTTTTTTGAGGCGCCACTATAAATCACAAAACCTCCGGAACCAGATGGCAAAGTCAAAACCGGTGCAGACACTAACCTTTCTTTCAGTTCTTGAAAGCTAGCTTCGCACTCCTCGCTCCAAACAAACCGGGTGTTCTTCTTAGTCAACTTAGTCAAAGGCACAGCGATTTTTGAAAATCCTTCAACAAATCGACGATAGTAGCCTGCCAATCCCAAAAAGCTTCGCACCTCCGTGACAGTGCTAGGTCTCTGCCAGTCAATCACTGCTGAAATCTTAAAGGGGTCAACAGTTATTCCATCCTTAGACACCACATGCCCTAGAAATGTAACCTGTTCAAGCCAAAACTCACATTTCAAAAATTTAGCATACAGTTTACTATCTTTCAAAGTCTGCAAGATAATCCGCAAATGCTCACGATGGTCCTCTTCCGACCTAGAGTACACTAAAATATCATCAATAAAAACAATAACGAATTGATCCAAATACTGTCTAAACACACGGTTCATCAAATCCATAAAAGCAGCAGGGGCATTAGTCAGCCCGAATGACATCACCAGAAATTCATAGTGACCATAACGAGTCCTAAACGCAGTCTTTGGAACATCCTCCGGCTTGACTTTTAGCTGATAATATCCAGAACGCAAATCTATTTTCGAGAAAAACATTGCTCCTTGAAGTTGGTCAAACAAATCATCTATGCGCGGCAATGCATATTTATTACGGATGGTCATCTTATTCAACTCATGATAATCAATGCAAAGTCTAAATGTACCGTCCTTCTTCTTAACAAATAATACAGGGGCACCCCAAGGTGACACACTAGGACGAATGAACCCCTTATCAAGTAGCTCTTGAAGCTGTTCCTTTAGCTCCTTCATCTCGGAAGGCGCCATTCGATATGGAGCCTTAGAAATAGGTGCCGCACCGGGGCACTAAATCAATTGTGAATTCCATCTCACGATCAATGGGTTTTCCGGGCAACTCATCGGGAAACACCTCAGCAAAATCAAAGACTACGGGTACTTTTGATATTTCAAGACTTTCATGACTAGTATCATGGACGTGTGCAGTGTAACCCCTACAACCTTTACGAAGCATGCGGTAAGCCGCAATAGGTGAAATAATCGACAACCCACTAGGTTTCGAACCCTTAAACTCAAATTCAGAAAAATTAGATAAACGAAAACGGACTCGCTTCTCAAAGCAATCAACTAAGGCATGATAGTATGCCAACCAATTCATACCCAAAATCACATCAAAATCACAGATATCTAAAGGAATTAGGTCCCCCGGAAGGTCGCTATCACATAAGCGGATCTTACAATTTCTCAACACTGAATTAACTATCACAGAATCTCCAACTGGAGTACCGACAGACAAATCATAATCAAGAGACTCGGGTATCACCCCAAGTCGACGTGCAAACGAAAAAGAGACAAAAGAGTGCGTGGCACCAGAGTCAAACAATACATGCGCGTCAATTGAGTCAATCTGAATCGTACCTGCCACCACATCCTTTGAACCCGATGCATCCTTAGCCGTCATGTTGAACACCCTGCCGGTAGCCTTAGGTTCCTGCCCTCCTACTGACTGACTTGTACTCTGCCTTGGGCCCAAAGCTGTACTCGCTGCAACTGAACCTTGTGGGCCAGATTGCCCCGACACTAGCATAGGACAATCCCGGATAAAGTGACCCTTTTGGCCACACCTGAAACACGCTCCCGTATCCCAATGGCAACTCTGACCGCCATGATGCTTGTTGCACCTCGGACAAATAGGATCAGAACCTATGGATGGAGGCATCTGAACAAAGTTCTGGCTAAAATTCCTACTCGAATTACCTTGAGCTTGGCCCTGCCTACCAACAATGGTCGACAAAGATGCCTGTTTTCGCTTCCCATCAGTTTGTACTGTGCGTGACTGGGATAGCTTCGGACGATCTCTCTTGCCTGCCTTGGTGTCCTTCCTCTCTCTAAAATCCCTTGCCTCAGATTCAATAGTCTTCGCAATGTCCACGCATTGAACATATGTCTCTATCGAGACTGGAATAATGCGCTGTCTAATGTTAGACCTAAGACCCCAAGTAAACATCTGCACCCTATCCTTTTCATTAGCCACCAACTGCTTACCATACCGGGATAGTTGCGTAAACTTTACCTCATACTCGGTAACACTCTCGTTATCCTCATGCCTCAGATTAAGAAAATCACGATACATCTGTTCTTTTACACTCCTAGGAAAATAGCGGTCAAAGAACAAATCCTTAAACTGGTCCCATGTCATTGCCAAGCGTTGTTCCACCGTCTTACTATCCTCAATCATTTTCCACCAATGGTCCGCCTCCTCATCTAGCTTGTACACTGTGAGTTCTATCTTTTCTTTATCGGTACTATCCATAGGCCTAAACACCTTTTCAAGTCGAGAAATCCATTTCTCCGCCACAATCGGATCATCGGTTCCTCCAAAAGGTTCCACATTTTTCTTATCAAACTGCTCTAACAAACTACGGGTCTGATTCGGATTCGGATTCGGATTCGGATTCGGATTCGGATTCGGATTCGGATTCGGATTCGGATTCGGATTCGGATTCGGATTCGGAGGTGGGTTAGGTTGATTCTGCTGATTTAACTGAGCTTGCTGAGCTGCCAGAAGGGTCAGAAGATCTGGCGGGTTCTCGTTCTCGGTGACGTTCGGTTGCTCCTCATTCCGATTGCGAGTTCGCTTATTATTACGACTGCTTGCCATTACTACAAAAGAAAACTAGAACAAGATATTAACTAAAATATTACACTTAAGTCTACCCATCCTACCTATCTCACAACTTATCTGATCCTAAGCATGAGTCTACAGAATCTCATACCTAAGCTCTGATACCAACTGTAAGCCCCGGATTTATTTCCGGAGCATTAATGCCGAATACACAGAGATCAAATAAAATCCTTTTGGAATTTGTACAATGTGATATATTGTATTTAATGAACGAGTAATCTGTTGTATTTGTATTGAGTGTTAGTTAATGGTGTATTTGATATAAAAAAAATTCATGTTACTTGAGATTTGGTAAATGATGAATCCTAATTTAAAGAATTAAATTGTTGTTGATTGGTTGGTTAGGGTTAACTGTTTGAACCACATTTGAATTTGTAAAAAATAACAAAAATATAAAATATAGCCTTTTTTTAACTTTTAGCAACGAAATTTTGTCGCATAGACATTGATTTATATAAAAATCCATCTTTAATGCAGATGATGCGTACAAAACGGGGGAATTGCAATTTTTCTTTGGACGGTTGTCAAATGGTTCTAGGACGGTTTTGGCTTTCAAACCACTAGAAAACGAATATTAGTTCTAGGGTACTAGCTAAAATCCCGTACTATACACGGGAAATGATGTAGTTAATTATGAAGCAGGATAACAGAGATCATAGGGTTAGAGGGTTGGAGTTCATGGGTTGAAGATTATCTTGTGACTAATTAAAATTTAACACCTATTTAACTCCATTTTAAAACTGTAAGAATTCAAGAAATTAGGATTAGAGGTTTGAAAGGTATTGAAGGTACCAACCAAATCCAAATACATATATTAAGATTTGCTATTCCGTGACAACTCTCATTCAACTTATGCCATCTTATTTCCAGATGAAGAAGTATCAACCGCACAAATTTAGCCTCTAAACATGAGAACAAGCCCCGACCACTCAAGCTAAAACACACCCCCACACGTTTGTTCACCCACGCTCATAGCAGACATGAGTAGAGGAGGAAGACAAACACCCTACTTGAATAAAACAAGAAGAAAAAATCTGACCCTTTGGATGTTTTTCTTAGATATTTTCCTTGAACTAGATAGGGAATTGTAGGGTTATGGTTTTTTCAAAATTAAATCTTATCTTCACACTCTCTTACTTGGTCCAAATCACCCTCTTTTGAACTTTTGAACAAAACAAAACTCCACCAAAAACAATGGCTTCCACCATACTTTGTGGAGTAATAAATTCCAAAGCATAGTTCATCACCAAAAGCATGGCTAGAATTCTAAGTTCTATGTCAGAGGTGTGTAATAAGTTAGAGGTTTTAGGGAGGCTTGAGAATGGTATTTAAAATTTGGGTAGATAAGAAGACGTATGCTACATCTGTATTCGGTGTTGGCATGGTTGTGGTCGTGAAGAGATTAGATGCAAATGGCTTCGTAAGACCAAAAGAAGCACATGTAAAATACTTACTAACATCTCACAGGGCTCTATGATTTTTGCATAATTTATTGCAGCTGGTTTGACTAGATTTTTGGTTGAAATTTAACAAGTAGTCTTCTTAAATTCATTTTGTTCATTGTAAACGAATTTGTACAACTAATGCTCTTTTTCAGGTTGTGATCGACAAAGAAAAACAAGTAACAACTGTGGGCAGAAAGATATTGTGCAGAGTTCGGAGCAAGGATCTTGATTTATATATATTTTTAATTTTCAATGAAACTAGTAATCTTGTTTTTGGAATTTGTACAATGTGATATGTTGTATTTAATGAACATGTAATCTGTTGTATTTGTATTGAGTGTTAGTTAGTGGCGTATTTGATATAAATTTTGTTCGTGTTACTTGAGATTTGGTAAATGATGAATCCTAGTTTAAAGAATTAAATTGTTGTTGATTGATTGGTTAGGGTTAACTGTTTGAACCACATTTGAATTTGTAAAAAATAACAAAAAATATATAGCCTTTTTTTAACTTTTAGCAACGGAATTCCGTCGCTAAAAGTCCTTCTACAGATCAATAAACTTTTTTTGAGACAGATTTTTAGCGAGGAAATTTCCTAAAACTTTTGCGACGGACTTTTAGCAACCGAAATTCTGTATCTAAAAGTTTTTTTTATTTTTTTCCTGAAAATTCAGAAATTAGACAAAATATAGAAAATACTTTTAGGGACGGAACATTTCGTCATTTAAAGTAATTAATTTCGTCTGTAAAAATTATTTTTTTACTGACGGACCACCAAATTCTGTCGCTAATCTTTAACGACGAAAAATTTCGTCGCTAAAAGTGAATTTTCTTGTAGTGATACCATGCTTTCGATTTCACTTTTATCCCTACGTAAAAAAGGCTAAAAGTATGTTTCTAGAAGCTAAAGTAACAAATTAATGTTAATTTTTTTAAACAGATAATTAACGTGTGTTAAATTAATATTTACAACGATTAATCGGGACGGAAGAGAATTGTATTCAAGACATTTAAAATTGAACGGAAGGATTAGTAGTGGAAAGCGTTTTAGTTGCTCACTCCTCCGCAGGCTTCAGACAAACCTTTGAATTCGGCAATACTTACCGCTCTGTGGGATTCCAAACCCTTCTTCTCTGATATGAGATTCATCGGTTTATGCAATTTCACTTAAAACAGTAACAAAACACTTTTAATGACTAAAAGGTATCGTTATAGAGGCCTGGCATTGTCAAATATGAGGAACTTAATGAATACATGTATCAAGGTTCACAACGTTATGCAAGACCACATAAATTCCTTCTTGCTTTTAGCATGGAATCACAAGCATGGCCAATATTTAGAATGTTGTCCTCTAGGATTTTCAGTAGATGAAAGGATACGATCAGAACATATAATCAAGGTACTGGCCTTACTGATAGAGTGTTGGATCAGATAGTCTTGGTGTGGGTATTGCAACCAATGGTATTCTCTTTTTCAAAACAATTCCGAACTTCTCCGACAGGTCCAACTTCTCTCCTTCGGGCAGCTCCCAGTTGAAAGAATGTAGAAGTGATGCAAGTGAAAACATCACCACCCTCTCAGCCATTGCAATTCCGGCGCAAATTCTTCGGCCAGATCCAAATGGAAAATAATCGAAGTTATTTCCACTGTAATCCACTTTCCCATCCAGAAACCTTTCTGGGAGAAACTCAGACGGACTTTTCCAGACGGAAGGGTCCCTATGAATTGCCCATACGTTAACGAAAATGCGAGAACCTTTTGGGATCGTGTAACCAGCAACAGTGCTCGACTCACTAGGGCAATGAGGCACCATGAGTGGGAGCGCTGGGTGCAAGCGTAGAACCTCTTTCATAACGGAATGCAAGTATGGTAACTTGTGAATGTGATGCTCTTCCACCCTGTTATCTTTACCCACTACTATTTCCAGTTCTTTCTGGGCTTTCCCCATCACTTCTGGTTTGTTCATCATCTCAGCAATGGCAAACTCAATGGTGTTTGAGGTCGTGTCCGTCCCTCCCACCACCATATCCTGTTCATTGGTAACAGCACGACGTAAAACCCTCTAGGACTCATGCTCAGAACATGTCGATAACATCGAATGCAGATGATATAAATATAGAACATGTAACCGGAAATTCATTCCCAAGAAAGTGAGTGTAAGCGTAAAATATTTGGTTCTACAGTGCAGGCTTTTTGGAAAATATGACAAATTATTGAGATCTCCAATTTAATCTGATAATGGCTTGCTATCAGGACTGTCTTATATGCTTGATGGCAGTGCAAAGACTGGACCAAGAAGAAATGGCGGAATTTGCAATGTGAGTTTTACTTGCACATTTTTCTTCCAATCATATACTAGATGTTTTCGTGTAGATTATATCAAACTGTTTATTAACAGGATGCCTGCAATTTTAAGGCTTATATCTTTTGCCTCCTATTGCAAATTGCAATTGCTATGCAGGTGACAATTTTGAGTCAGTATAGATATTAGTGCTGGTGCTTGAATTATGGTATTGTGATATAACTTTTGGACAAAACTTTGTTTTCTTTTTGCGTCTCACGTGACTAAGATATAACTCAAATGTAGTTGAGTTTCAATATGTTAATTTGTGCAAGCCTTCTTGACGATTTGGAGGTTACGGCAATCATTTCAGAACAGTAGGAACAACATTTTATAATACTTGGACGGTAATGGGATAAAGAAAAGAATGGACAAGAATAAGCATACCAAGAGCAATGCTTTGAGGTGGTTCATGGTGAGAGGTGTTTTAGCATCTGGTTCATCTTTCAGCTGCAACAAAACCTGCAAAAAGTCCTTGCTTTCTTTTCCACCATCTGCACCCGTCTTTAGCCTCTGGTCAATGATGGTGTCGAACATACGATCAAATCTCATACTCACTTCTCTCATCTGCCTCTTGATGCCTTGCAAATCAAACACCTCCAGAGCCGGAAAGAAATCAGAGATGTTCGGTTTCCCCAACTGCGCTGTCACCAATGCTACCACCTGACGGAACTCTTCCCCGATACTAGCCCTCTCTTTTCCCTGAATCGTACCGCCCCACAGCATGTTTGTAATCACATTCAGTACAGTCAAGAACAGCTGTTCGCCCACGTTCACAGGACTCCCAGCTTGGCTGCAAAAGTAGCCAATAGTCTTATGGATCTCTTGCCTGCGAATGCTGTACACAGCATCAAGCGTGGGGCTGCCGAGCATCCCACGCACGCACACCTTCCTCAGCATTCGCCACTCGGGTCCAGACGGAGACCAGACAATGTCACAGGCACCGTATTCCATCGCCCTTGTCACAGTTGGGACGTCCCTGTTGGCAAAGGTTGCGTCGTGGTCTTTGAGCACCTCACGTGCAGCAGCAGACGAGGTCACCACGATGCACACTTTCTTACCAAGCCTTAGTGTCAGGACCGGACCGTAGGTCCGAGCCAGGCTCGCAAAGTAGGAGTGGAGCTCCGGTTGGAGAGAGAGAAGGTTTCCGACCACGGGCAAACCTTGCGGTCCCGGTGGCAACGATGGCTGTTTCTTCTTCGAATTGATGAAAATCCATGTATACCATAAGATTGTTAGGCTGACAAGCGCTAGAGTGAGGACGAGTTTTGCGAGTTCATCGTTGACACTGCTGCTTTTCCACCACCATGACCAAGCTTCAGATGAATAGTTGATCAGTTTATAGTAGGTTTGTGAGCAAAGTATCATGGTTTGATATGCAGAAGTTGATTCTCAGTTCAAAGTCACTGATTCTTGAGGAGTTGGGCCTTTTTAATTAGAGTCGAGACAGCAATACAAACTTTTGGCCTGCTGTGGTGATGTGGCCAAGAAGACATGAAGAGCATCTTTGCTTCTAACATTTCTAAGATGCTTTGTGTCTCATATATAGAAATGTTTGGTGTACAGAAACAACTATTTTTTCAAGTATCATCATCCTCAGTTGCCATCATAGTGATCATCATCTGTATTATAAGTACGACGTTGCTGTTAGCGAAAGTTGAATCAGCAGTATACTATGTTTTATACGTTTTATATGTACCTTCTAAATTTTGTTAACAATCTTTCCTCTAGGTAGAGTGTAAATATCTTATGTCATTCTTATAACTTTGATTGTTTGAAATATACGAAGAATGACGACTTCTTTATTTCCATAGGAGTTAATGTCAACAATAGCCGCTGAATTTGTAAAATAATTATAAGACGAGTCTTCTATACGTATGCATGCCCTGTTTTTACTTCTTTCTTAGTAAGAAGTGAAAATTGTTACTAATCACTTTTTAGCGATGAATGAAGCTGTCTACAAACATGAAAAAGGTTAAATCTATACATTTTTGCTTAACCCAAATACAAGTAATTTGCTACTCCGAGTTCTTAATTTTTATCCGATTCGAGTACTACTTTTTTTGGTGTTGTTATCTATGATGGATCAGGTGCTATGTGTGTGACTATATGAGCTCCAAATTAAGTCACTATTTTGTTTATTGTTTTCTACCTGTAACAGCTGATTTGAGAGTTAAACCCAATTTAAATATGTATCTGCAACGAAACGGTGGTAGGCATGATAGAAGTTCAAAAGGAACAGTTAATGGAGAGAAGGGAGTTTGGGAATCCCTCCGTCTCGTTAAGCTCAACTTGTCTGTTACAACACGGCAGATCTATCACTGTTACACTCAAGATTTTCTAAGGGAAGAGAGAATTGTGATGCCCCAAACTCCAAAGCATAAGTAATCAATCATTAACAAATTAAAGCAGCACCATTAACAAATTCGAAAGGAATAAACTTTGGCTGCTACTCCGATCGTAGAATACTTCCTCCAACCTCATATATAGTGACAATTAATAGTCACTAAATGTCTTTAGTGACTTTTCTGTTAATACTTTCAGCGACAACTCTTAACGACATTTTTTTAACGTCACTAAATGAAAGTCACTAGAAAAATTTAATAACAATTAATTGTTGAAGATTCATTCAACAAGAGTAGTAGCCAAATTTTTTCGTTCGAAAGTCTTAATTCATAGTACAACAAGGTTCGTCGTTACTTATTGAAACTAGCATAGAGAACTCAGTTGCATAGCCGAGATGACTATCAACCCCATCCTCACGACCCCCTTCCCAAAAGAAACATACTTCACACCTTGCAGTCAAGTTTCTCACCAGTGCACAAAACACCAGAAGGCTCCAGTCCATTTCGAGCGGCAATTGCTGCTTTGGCACCACTGGACTCCTCCAATGCTTGGATTACTGGTAAAGTGCTGGATTAGATAACCTTGGCGTTGGGATAGCAATGAGTGGCACCCTCTTCTTTAACACAATCCCACACTTCTCCATCAAGTTGATTGTCACTCCTTGAGGCATTTTCCATTCAAAAGAATGTACAAGTGAAGCAAGAGAAAACAAGAACATCCTCTCAGCCATGGCTGTCCCAGCACAAATCCTTCGACCGGACCCAAAGGGAAAATAGCTGAAGTCATTTCCACTATAGTCCCATTTAGCATCCAAGAACCTCTCGGGACGAAACTCCAATGGACTGTCCCAAATGGAAGGGTCTCTATGTATTGCCCACACGTTGATGAAAACACGAGCGCCTTTGGGAACCATGTAACCTCCAACTGTACATGTTTCACTTGGGCAGTGTGGCACTAGTAGGGGGAGAGCCGGGTGCAAGCGCAAAAACTCTTTCATTATAGCATGCAAGTAGGGCAAATTATGAATGTGAGATTCTTCAACTATGTTGTCTTTGCCCACTACTGCCTCGAGTTCTTGCTGAGCTTTTCTCATCACTTCCGGTTTGTTCATCATCTCTGCCAAGGCGAACTCAATCGTGTTGGCGGTTGTGTCAGTACCACCCACAACCATATCCTGCGCAACTCATACTATTAGTGCACTTGATTAAGTAATGAGGGCTAGTTTGATTTATGCCTGATTGATTTTACTCGACCAATTGCCATGTTTTCTAGTTCGTCAAAATCTTCTGTTAAAAAGAAAAAAAATGCCTCAGACTAGTTTCTCAAAGTAGTTCGTAGTAGGATCAGTTTGAAGTGAAATTCTGTGCATGATTAACTTTCCGCTTTAACCTTTTTTTCTTTTGGGAAGTGTCATAAGTTGAAACAATTGGAGAGAAAATGACATGCAGAGGTGAAAAGTATGCTGATACCATGAGTAAGGCTTTGAGGTGGGTCATGGTGAGAGGCATTTTGGCATCTCCTTCTTCCTTGAGCTGCAGGAGATACTGCAAGAAATCTTTACTCTCTTTGCCACCATCCATTTTCTTCCGCTGATCTATCATCGTCTCGAAGATCTTATCAAATCTCTGTGCCAACCCCTTCATCTGCTTGCGGATACCTTGAAAGTCAAACCGCGCCAAACCTGGATAGAAATCCGATATGTTAGGCATTCCCAACAGCTCCGTGATCTCGGTGATCACTTTCCGAAACTCCGCTCCAACGTTAGCCCTTTCTTCCCCCTTGATGGTGCCACCCCACAACATGTTGGTAATCACATTCAATATAGTCAGGAACAGCTGCTCGCCTACATTAACAGGCAAGCCAACATGCCTGTACAGGTATCCTATTGTCTGTCGAACCTCCCAACGCCGGTTGGTATACACAGAGTCCAAGCTAGTGTTGCTGAGCATTTCGCGCAGACACACCTTTCTCAACATGCGCCACTCGGGTCCATACGGGCTCCACACGATGTCTGAGCCACCGTATGCTACTTCCCTGGCGGCCACAGGGACATCACGGTTGGCAAAGGTGGTGTCATTGTCTCTTAGCACCTCCTTAGCCAATGCAGGCGAGCTAACCACGATGCCAACTTTTTTACCTAGCCAGAGCGTAAAGATCGGACCATAAGTCCGAGAGAGGGTTGCGAAGTGTGTGTGGAGCTCTGGATCTATAGACAAGAGGTTCCCAACTAGGGGAAGGCCTCGTGGACCAGGTGGCAATGTTGGGCGTCTCCTTTTCGGCCTTTTGAGAAGGATCCAAGCAAACCATGAAAGGGAGAGCAAGACTATGGCAGAACTGAGATACTCGGGCATAACCTCGTAGATGCTTTGGAGGGAATGTGATATGAGTTGTGACATTGTGAAAATGATTTGTGAATTGGCTCTTGAGTAAGAGTTGGACACAACTAATGGAGTATATATATTCAAGAGCTGATCGAAAGAGAGGGTATTAATCAGCAATTACGTACCAAGGGAGGGCATCTCTTTATCTCTCACATCTTGTTGATGCTTTTAAGTTCCATTTTGTCGTTCATGTTTCCAAGCTAGAGATCCATAAGCTATAGAAAGAACATGAGGCAGGTTTACATGCATGCTGTCTTGTATGGATAAAAAATACCACCAATGAGAAGGGGGTTAATTTTACGCTACACCCTGTACTTAGGGGTCAGTTGCACCCAGCACCCTATGGTTTTAAAATTGGCACCCAACACCAAATGACGGTCAAAATGACCTTTGACTAGATGTCCGTTAATTTTTTGAGGGCAAAATGGTCTGTTCACCCGTGGAATCCACCTGCCATCCTAGTCAGCAACTATACACACCACGTCATCATTTTCCGTCAACAGCCATAACTCCCCCCCCCCCCCCTCGCTCTCACGTTCACTGATTAACCCATTTTCCCAGTTTATCACCATAGCCAACCACTGCATCCCATCACCACCTGTTACATCCGCAAACCACCACCAATCTCTGCCCTCCCCCTTCACCCCCTAGCATAACCAACCATCATCTCCCATCTTCCCACCACTACCACCCACTACAAATTGGCCCACCAAGTGCCGACCTAGATTTGCAGATCCCCACCACTCCGCTGCAAATCCTGCAGTAGCAATCAACTCCTTTGATCACCAAATCTGTTGCCGAAGACCACGAGCTAGCATGCTAACCAAGGTTAGCCCCCGAAGAGCCCCATTGGCCTTCGCTGCCATCATCATGTGCCAGTCGTTGACCCATAGCGGTTGCCATCATCGATTAATCACCGGATGAAGACTTTTTTTCTTACAGGCGTCGACTTTCGGCACCGGCAGAGAGACCCGGCAGTTGAGTGGCGGCAGATCATGGATCGTCGATTTGGTAGCGGCAAGGCAGTGTCGAGGTGGTTGACCGGTGAAGAGAAGAAGAGAGACCCAGCACTGGTTACTCAACTGATGGCCAGTGGTCCATGGATCTAGTGACAGATGGCGTAGGAGAGGAAAATGCCGTTGCAGGCGTCGGAGGCCGGGGCCGCTGTCGCGTTCTGGGCCTTCGTGTTTTGCTCGTTAAACTTGAGTTCTTCTTCCCTCTAATGACAGCTACGGTCTGAGTCTGTATGTGTGTGGGTGTGCGTGAGAAGAGAAATGACGTGGAGTGCCAATTGGTTGATAAGACCTTTTTGCCCCTAAAAAACTAACAGTCGTTTGGTCAACATATATTTTGACCGTCATCTGGTGCTGGGTGCCAAGATTTTTGAATTGTTTGGTGTTGGGTGCCAATTTTAAAACCCTGGGGTGCTGGGTGCAACTGACCCCTAAGTACAGGGTGTAGCGTAAAATTAACCCATGAGAAGGTGACACGTGTCACCACAGAGGGCGCGTGCTGTCTTGTATGGATAAAGAAAATGGGAAGGATGCAAAAGATAAATCATTCATTCTGAAGATATTCTCTGAACTCTTCAAGCCATCTTCCGCCGGAAATCCTTCCGGTGAGTCACTGGTGTCGTTTGTGCTGTGCAGGTCTATTTACGAGTCAATCAAGATTTTTCCGGAATTCATCCACAACGCTGTCATTAAAAAAGATTTGGAATCTGACGTTGGTACGAGGAGAAGATTCGCTTAATGCAAAACACTTTCAATAAATCTGTTGTTGATACGAGGAGATGAATCACCTAGTGCAAGATACTTTCAGTAAAAGGTAGTAGACTGCACATCCTTTCTGTTAATTAACATTGCGGAGGTAAGCAGGATACGCATGTTAATGCTTGTTGTGCCAACAGAGAAGGAAGAGAATAAGGAACGGTAACACCAAATGGACTACATTTTTTAAGTTGTGTGTGTGATAGCGGTAAGTCTACATGGTATCGAAGATTACAAGTGTAACGGATGGAAAGTAATGTAAGCTACACCATATATGTTATGGTGAGCAACTGAAGTTTGTCACTGGGCTATACTGGGTAATGGAGAGAGCAATCTTGACTTCTAACACTATTATTCCTGTATGAGCTAGTTGACGCTTGTGATTTCAACCTCATTTGTCGAAAATTCAGTATAATGTAATTGTGCAGCTTGTCAAAATATATTCCTGAATCACACGACTTTGGAAGACAATTTCTTTTACCGAGGGTTGAATACTCCTGCAAGATTCTACAGAGCTATAGAGACAAAATATACTCCTTAATGGTTTCTCGGGCATCCTGAAGAGGTTCATTTCTCCAGACGTTTACGCCGTAGCCTGCTCCAGATAAAGTTAGACAAACAACATGACAATTAGCCCATGTTCTTATAATGTTCTTCTTCTTTATACATTTTAAGTTTGGTATTTGATGGACCTAAGCTGATCATGTTCTTATACTGTCCTTTTTGGTGCTTAAGTAATAAGAAAAAAGCCATTAAATTTAATTGGTTCTACGATATATAGCAGTTAATCACCTAATATTCAAGAACTTCTTTAATGTAACGTTGATAAAGATGACGTGGTGTAGATAAGGTAGGATCTAATGACCGGAGGGATTCCCAGACAATATCATTATTCCCTCATCTTATCTGTTGTCTTAATGTTATTGTAAGATTGTCTATAGTCAAGGGGTTGTTCTGTTATTTTTTTTCTAATAATCTAGAATATTCTTTAGGGTTTCCTAGTCCTTGCATTCATATCTATCTTCCTTCTTCTCATGGTATCACGAAAAACAGTCGTTGGATGCAAATGGGTCTATAAAATTTAGAGACTCGGTCCGATGGCTCCATTAAGCGTCATAAGGCCCGTTTGGTAGCAAAGAGCTTTACACAGGAATATGGTATTAACTACGAAAAGACATTTCCTCATGTAACTCGCTTTACCTTTATTCGTAGTTTACTTACAGTTGCTGCTGTTCGCAAGTGGCCTTTATTTTAGATGGATGTCAAGAATACATTTCTTAATGGTGATCTCATTGAGGAAGTCTATATGCAGCCTCTTCCAGGATACTCTCATCCTCCAAACAAAGTTTGCCGGCTTCGTCGTGTATTATATGGTCTTAAACAAGCTCCCTATGCCATGCCAAGTTCAATTCCACTTTGCAACAATTTGATTTTGCATCTAGTGCATATGATTCTGCACTCTTTATCTGGAAATCTGCTCAAGGATCATGCTTGTGCTCCTCCATGTGGATGACATAATTATCATAGGTAGTGATCTTGATGGTATTTCTATTCTCAAGATGAAATTTTGCATGGTACACGCAGCTACTTTCTTGGACTTAAAGTTTCCACTGCCTCTGACGAATACTATCTTTCTCAACTAAATATGCTTCTGATCTTTTTTCTTGTGCTGGTTTAAGTGATAGCAAAACCGCTTCTACTCCTCTTGAACCTAATGTACGATTTACTCCTCATGATGGTACACCTCTTCGTGATCCTACATTGTTTTGAACATTGGTTGGCAGTCTTGTGTACTTGACCGTCACTCGCCCTGATATTACATATGTTGTGCACTTGGTTAGTCAATTTCTCTATGTTCCACGTACGACTCATTTTGCCGTCGTCCTTCACATTCTTCGATACATCAAGGGTACCTTATTTAATGACTTACATATCTCACAGCCCATGCCTCTCTTGAGCTACATGCATATTCTGATGTTGATTGGGCTAGGATTCAACCAAGCGATGCTCTGCTACTGGGTTTTGCTTCTTTCTTGGTACTTCTCATATTTCCTGGAAAAGTAAGAAAGACCCTCACAGCTCGTTCTAGCACAAAAGCAGAATATCGCGCATGGCCGGGCCGATACAACCCAAGAGATTTTATGGTTCCGTTGGCTACTTGAGGACATGGGAGTAACACATTTCACTGTTACACCTTTATATTGTGGCAATCGAAGTGCCACTGAAATTGCTCACAATGATGCATTTCATGAGCGCACCAAGCACATTGAGATTGATTGTCATTTTGTGCGTCAACATGTTGTTCGTGGCCCTGTTTGCTTATGTTATGTCACTTCTCCTAATTAAACAACAGATATTTTCACCAAATCACATCCTTCAAGGCGACTTCAAGAGTTAGTTTTCAAACTCCAGTAAGCTCGTTGTCTACCACCATGAGTTTAAGGAGGGGTTGGGGGGGGGGGGGGGGTGGGTGTTAATATTGTTATCGTAAGATTGTCTATGGTCAAGGGGTTATTCTGTTATTTTTTCTAATAATCTATAATATTCTTTGGAATTTCCTAGTCCTTATAAGATACTCTATTCATGTCTGTATAAAGGCTATGTTGTACATATGTATAATGAGACACAAAAATATTATTATCTTCTCTCTTTTTATGTTAGTTACACCACGTTATCACTGTCACTATTAGAATGAAGTTTTCTTCATAATATCTAATATTTGTAAGATATGTCCACAGAAATTGGCACCAAACAGCACTAAAAGTCATGAAAACGATTCCAAAGACTATTGTAATTGCCACTTGGAAGCGAAAAATTATCTTTGCAGTGATATTAGATGACACTCTTTGACTTTTAGCGTCGCTTGTATTGCCATATGGCGCATGTCACAGTCCTATAAGATTGAACTAGTTTGTTGCTTTTGACAATTAGGTCCCTTTTCTTCCTTTACTTGCTCAGTTTGTTGCTAAAGGCTACTACAAGCAGACTTCGATCGTGTCTTAATTGTTTACAATTGAATTAATAGTCTTTGACCACTTTTGGGTTAACAAAGGATATTTGGAATGCCTGTTTTATTGCATAATTCGAATTGATTGGAAAGTGAGTAAAACTTTGGGGGTGGAAAACGTAATCAACAAAAAGCCGGTGTCTGAGGGCACCAAATTGATGCAATTAACCTTTACAATCTATGTGTGGGAGTTGGGGCCTAAAACAAATATGGGACGTCCTTTTTTTTTGTTATGCCATAGAAAAAATTTATATGGCAACCAAAAAGACAAATAGATCTTTATTGCAAACATACATGTGTAATGATGCCATTTTATTTGAACTTTACAACCCCAGTGAAACTTAATTTTCTTCTCTTTCTCTCCCACCGTTACCACCAACCCCCAAATGTCACCACCATCATGTCGGCAACCCAAGGGCAACCCCATTCTCGCTTCACACACCACGGTAGCCTAAAAAATCGTTGCCCCAACCACCACAAGAGCCCCCCATGACTCGCCAACATCGTAGTCCCCACCACGTACTGCAGCCACCAACCCCTAACGAACCACCATCGAGATTTAATGAACCAACGGTGGGATTCTAGGACAATAGCGGGACAGTGATCACCATGTCTTCTCACTTCATAGCTGTCGTCGAGCATTACGGTTGTCGTTCCTGTCGTGCGTTGACAGGTGGCGGTGACGGCCAGAGAAGAAAGTAGATAATGATGGGATGTACAATGAAAGCTAAAATTACCTATTTAGCTTTAATAAATTAACCATGTAGAAGGGTAAAAGGGCGTAATTATTTTTTAATTCTATTCCATTAAGAAATTTTTGTATGGCATAGCAATATAGCAGTTTTTCTCAACAAATATTACAACTTTAACGCAATAATGCAGTGTCACTCTCTATGTTTGCCCAAATGAAACACTAGGCATCTTATCCACTTAATGTGTCCCATTGATTTGATGCCCAGCGGCATCTTCTCCGCTTTATGTGGCCCATTGATTTGATGTCCAGCGGCATCTTCTCCACTTGTTACCACTTGATCTGAATTTTTAAAATTTAACAGTAGTAATATTTATCGTTTCTGTTTTTTTTCAAAGTCATGTGTGTCATTTTAAGTTCCAAGGTCAAACATCTGTGGTTCTTATGTTCTTTTTCTAGTACTTTTTGTAATCTGTTTCCAAGACCGGACATTTATTTGTACTCTTTTATGTTGTACTTCGGTGTTTTAATTTATAAAATTTCCGTTTGAAAAAAAAAATGAAACACTGGAGTGAAAAAAAAAAGGAAAATATCTTTCTCCATTCGATACCAAAACAAAAGTAGACGCATATTCAGAGCTGAGCTTTACTGGTAAAGTTCTGGACTGGATAATCTTGGTGTTGGGATCGCAACGAGAGGCTTCTTCTTCTTTAACACGATCCCAAACTTCTCCGTCAAGTCCAATTCTTCGCCTTCAGGCAACTTCCAGTCGAAAGAATGCAGAAGCGAAGCAAGCGAAAACAAGAACATCCTCTCAGCCATCGCAGTCCCTGCACAAATTCTTCGACCTGATCCGAAGGGGAAATAGTTGAAGTCATTTCCGCTGTAATCCCATTTCGCATCCAGAAACCTCTCCGGCCGAAACTCCAAGGGATTCTCCCATATAGAAGGGTCTCTGTGTATTTCCCAGACGTTGACGAAGACGCGAGCGCCTTTGGGAATGGTGTAACTTCCGATTGTACAAGTCTCGCTGGGGCAATGCGGCACCAAGAGTGGGAGTGCAGGGTGCAGGCGGAGAGCCTCTTTCATTACGGCATTCAAGTAGGGGAGCCTGTGGGTGTCGGATTCTTCCACCATGTTGTCTTTGCCCACGACTGTGTCCAGTTCTTGCTGGGCCTTCTTCATCACGCCTGGTTTCTTCATCATCTCGGCCATGGCGAATTCAATGGAGTTGGATGTTGTATCGGTCCCGCCAACTACCATGTCCTGTCCACAGTTCACACAGATATATAATCCACACCCTGTTGATGGTATCACGTCTCTCACGTAATCGTATTAGGTACCACCAATTTTAGGCCTTTTTGTTAACCATATACGGACTACGGAGTGGGAGTATTAGGTACCCCACCAATTTTGGGCCAAAAGTCGGCCATGTCTCTCTCTCTCTCTTCCATCAATTTAAGGCCAAAAGTGGGCCAAGTCTCTCTCTCTCTCTCTTAGCTAAAACGCTAAAAAATATTTTAAAAATTGTCGATAAAAGTGTTAATTAAAAAGTCATTAAAAATATTTAGTGACTATTAATTATCAATATATACAGAATTGAAGGAAGAATTTTATAACTCAGATAACAGTCAAAATTTGTATCTTATCCCAAGCAATCTTACACCCTCCGTTAAGTATCAAATTGTCAACTCTTTGTCACCCGAAGCCATTCTCCAAGCTTTTTTTTGTCATTAAAAGTTCATATTTTGTTACCAAGGCATTTTTTAGTGACATCCCTTGCACTCACGCGCGGAGAGTTAACCAAAATTTCTTTACAATTTGTTGCCCCAGGAATCCTGCACCCTCCATTGGGAATCAAATTGCCAAACCCTCCATTACCAAGAAATATGCTCCCCGCTTATTTTTGTCATTAAAAATTTATACTTTGTCGCAAAGGTATTTTCTTAGTGGCAAATTAGATATAAAATCACATCATGCGGAGTGAATTTAGCGAGTAAATGTTGTGCAAGTCTAGGACAAGGGTGCAAGCCGGCACATATACGTATGTTGTATGTCAATTCAGAGCGACCTTTCCAACATATTATTTTTATTCTGCTAAGCACTCTATTGATCAAATAGTTATTAATTTCTCACAGCACAATTCTGCATTATTAGCCCTAGGACATGGGGAATTAGAATAACCTAACATCAAGGACCAAAGAGAGTGTTAGGTAGTAGAGAAATCAAACTAAATAAGACAAAATGCAAGTGGGAAAAAGGGAATTGCATTCACTAAAATCTCGTAACCAATTCTGTCTTTTTTAAAAGTGTCAATTATAAGTTCTACATTATTAAGGGAAAGTATCGTTGCGGTGAAGCTTTTCTTGAACTTCCAACTGTACCCATTCATAATATACTAACTTCAAATTAAAGAATAGCTAATCAAGTTTATCATTCAATATTTTTTTAACATTTATTCAATTACGGCTACACTCCACTACAATTAAAAACTTTGTTATCCTCATCATCCCAACCGCTAACACAAGTATCCAACCGTAACATTTTTAGTCCACTTTTATTGTTCCCTCCCCCAGTCTGCATTTTTCATACAGTAGTAAATTAAACTTACTTAACTTTTTTATTTACCTTTTATTGTTTATATCGATTACTAGCTGTATGTGATTTTTTTAATTGCATACAGGTCGCATGTGAAATTAAATGAAGACCACATGCTAAATTATTGGCACAAGCTAGCAAGTTGACCTGAAGAACATAAATTCCGGTTTTTCTAAACCTATACTAACAAATGCAGAATGTTATAGCAGCAGTGGAGAGATTAAGGGGAAAAATAAATAAACAAATACAAAGGCATACCATGAGCAAGGCTTTGAGGTGGGTCATGGTCAGAGGCATCTTGGCATCTCCTTCATTCTTCAGCTGCAACAGAAACTGCAGAAAATCCTTACTGCCCTGTCCACCCATTTTCAGCCGCTGATCAATCATGGTCTCAAAGATCTTATCAAACCTCTGTGCCAGCCCCTTCATCTTCTCCCGGATCCCTTGCAGGTCAAACCGGGCCAGACCCGGATAAAAATCCGACACGTTAGGCATCCCGAGCAGCTCCGTCATCTGGGCCACCACTTGCCGGAACTCCGCTCCCAGGCTAGCTCTCTCCTCCCCCTTCACCGTCCCACCCCACAACATGCTCGTGATCACGTTGAGAACAGCCAGAAACATCTGCTCACCCACGTTGACCGGTGACCCGGCCTGGCTGTAGAAGTACCCGATCGTCTGCCGGATCTCCCTGCGCCTGAGGGCGTACACAGAGTCCAGCGAGGTGTTGCTGAGCATCTCACGCACACACACCTTCCTCAACATGCGCCACTCCGGCCCGTACGGCGTCCACACGATGTCGGAGCCGCCGTAGGCGGCTTCTTTGCCCGCCACGGGTACGTCACGGTTGGCAAAGGTGGTGTCGTGGTCTTTGAGAACTGCACGCGCCATGGCAGGTGAAGTGACCACGATGCCGACCTTCTTACCCAGCCATAGCGTTAGAATCGGGCCATAACTATGAGCCAGACTTGCAAAGTAAGTGTGGAGCTCTGGATCAAGAGACAGGAGGTTCCCAACCAAAGGCAGTCCTCGGGGACCCGGTGGCAACCCGGTTTTCGGTTTTCTCATGAACATCCACAAAAACCATGATATGACGAGCACCGTGGCAGTGGAAGTAAGAAGCACCCGTGCCAACTCATCGCCGGCGTTGCTGCCTTTCCACCACCATGACCAGGCATCATAGAAGGTGGCTGTTAGGTTCAGAATCATGGTTTGTGGATAGAGGTGGGTTTAAGATAGGAAAGCTTCACCAATGGCAAAAAGTGGACATTGGTTATAAAGGGCTTCTGAAAATGAGATTCAGGTAGCATCCAGACAAAATGTGATGCTATTTAATTAGTGGCCAGAATGAAGGAAGGGCTATCTTTCTCTCATTGGCTTGTACGTCTGCGTTCGGTCGATACCTACCAGAATATGGTAACTTGTTTTATTAAACTGAGAGGGATTTGTGGGGGTATCTCTTCCGGCTTATTAAATAATCACTAATAGTATAATCACTAGCAAAATAACAGACCAGGATCTTCTGTTATAACTCTAGTTACAGTCATCCGATTTGATTGGACGCACCACATGCTACCATGTCATCAAACAACAAAAGAAGGCTCAAAACGCATCGCTTGGAGGCTAACGAGCAACACCATTTCCAAATTTGTCAAATTTTCCAAAGAAAGCTCTCTGGTCTTCTCTCTCTAGACAACGATCTCTCTTGAAATCGATCTAGATAAGATTTAGGTGAGTGAATCGATCGTTATTTCATGGGTGTTGCCATGAAAGTCGATCCTCACTGAATCACAGCGAACAGAAATCAATACTCATTGCATCTCTCTCCTCCAGAAAAATGGGATGGTGAGGAGGGATGGAGGGTGGGAGAAGGAAACAAAACATATAGGTGAGGCCGTGTCGGAGCCTGTTTGTGTTGCTGGGCAAACTCACTATCGATCGGTGCGCCGGCGGCACGATCGATTGAAAGTGCGGGATCTTTTTTGCCCCTAGGGCCTGGAGACTTCCCTGAAAATGGAAAATGAAGACGAAACGTAGAAAGTAGAATGATTGCGCGCCCATAAATGACAAAAGAGAGAGCTTCGATTGATAAGGAATGTTTACACAGCAACGTTTCCAAGTCTAGAAACTGAACTTCCTATCGATGGCAGCAAAAGCCTCTAAACTAAAGAAAAAGAAAAAGACTAATTTGTCTAGTTGATGCTTTGTAGAAAATAACGACCATTACAAAAACTACCCACTTAGAAAATAACTACCCACTAATAAGTAACCAACCACATTTATCCCTTATCAATAGAGACACATTTTCAGAAGTTGGTTTCTTTCACTTCTTGAATCTTCCATTAATTCTTTAGAATTAATAAAAAGTAAATGTCATTTAGTGGCATTTAATCAAAGTGAACTTATTAGTAAAAAATATATTTTGTGGTGCAAACAGAGCCTAAAGGTGATGCTGCCATAGAGTATAGGTGTTGTTGCCGAAGAGAAGAGGTGTAATCGCCGATTAAAGATGGGATGAAGGTGAGAAATTCTGAGATTTGGTTAGTTTGCTCAGCCGTTGAGTCTAAGAGCAGCATTTGGACGCAGTTGGGTCACTTGATGAGGTGGCCTTCAGTAAGCCGTCGAATCGATCTAATCGGACGGCTATAACTAGAGTTACAGCATACTTGCTGGAACCCTATTTACAGAAGAGGATCTGGCTCCCAAAATAATATGATTCTTGTCAGTCAATCACTTCTGCTGTCTTGACATTTTCTTTTCACATTTATTAGGATATACTCCAGGGTAGCAGGGCTGTTAAAATAGTGAGGATAAGACTACGGAAAGCAACCACTTTGAATCTTTCCAACAGCAACAAATTTTATCCCCTTGTTTCCCAATTTTCAATCTCTAAACAAGAGGGTCTTTCCACTTTTTTCTCTATAGCCAAACATACGAATTGATGAATATCTGTTTTACTAGCATCTAATTTTTCTTTAGGAGAAATTATAGGTGGATAGAGAATTGTAAGCATGTGCGGGCAAAATAAAAATCAATACTGATGGAAGCATGCAACAAAGAGAGACTGGTGGTTTTGGAGGCCTGATCAGGGATGACAAAAGGAGAATGACTTGGAGGTTTAGTGGGACGACTCCCTATTTGCAATGTCCTTGAGACTGAACTGCATTCATGGCACATTGAAAGGGCTTCAAATAATCAAGGACGAGAGATTTTAGGAAGCAGTGGTGGAAACGGACTCAGCTATAGCAAGGGATCTCATCCTTCAAGAAGACAACCCATGGCACCCACTCAACAACCTAATTATGGACTGCAGGTTTCTGATGAAAGCTACTAACACAACCATTCTGTGTATCCCGGGGGAAGGAAACAAATGTGCTGGCATCCTAGCAAAAATTGGAGCAAACCAAGAGAAGCTTTTTGACTATTTAGAACACCCCCTTTTGAATTATTACCACTGTTACGACAGGATGCCGAAGGTGTTGGACATTTGTGTCTGCAACTGACTCTATGTTTTAATATATTTCCTTTGAACCAAAAAAATAAAAAAGGATAGAGAACTGTAAGAGTCCTAGCTCTGGGACCCCTATATCTCTGGTCTTTGGTTAATAATAGACTGAAGATTAGCCATTCAGTCAAGGCCAACCACTGAGCAAGACTCATGAACCACATTGCTCGGCCAGCCATTACTTTCGGCATTTATGTTTGGCTAAATAGAGAAAATGAGAAAAATATTCGGTGGTTGTCTAACGCCACGTCATCGACTTACGTAGTCTACTAGACTACCAATAAAAACATTACAACGAAGTCATTTTATGAGGACGTGGGCCATCCTTCCAACTGGACTCCAACCATTTCTTGTCTTCTCTCTCCTTCGATAATTTACATCTTCTCTTCTTTCTCCACCATCCGTACTGTCAAAGTCCAGCAATGCCACAAGTCCTCACGATGCTACACGAAGGCTACTAAATGGTAATGGTGGTTTAAGCAGTTGAATTTCCTTCTGTTCTCAGTATAAAGAGGAAAACTCAAGGAAATGGACATGCACTTGAGCCAGGTTTTGGCATAGCCACTTGAGCCAGTATAAAGAGGAAAACTCCAGTAATTAAATAAGGACAAAACTCAGATGAGTCGTAAAGAATCCAAAAGGTAATTTCTCTGAATAGGGTGCAATGAAGTACAAGAAGATAGCATGAAATTCAACCATGGGAACAGCGAGAGATTCGGTTTATTTACACTGTAGTCGACCCACAAACTAGTTTGCACCGAGGTATAATACTTAAGGATCGCTTACAGTAGCCTACTTAACCGTGGAACTCACTAGCTACCTAACTCGACGAGCGCAATCTGCAAAATTTTTAACCACATTGGCACATTTCAAGGGGTCCTTAGGCCCTGTTTGACACAGCTTTTTTTTCGAGTTTTTTTTTCAGTTTTGGAAATTGGGAAAAAAAAATTGCGTTTGGTAACCATTTTTTTTCTTCTTTTTCAGTTTAAAAAATCAGTTTTTAAACTGAAAAAGAAGAAAAAAACTCCAAAAATGAGTTTTTTTTTTTCACTTTTGGTTTTTTTTTAGACCACCACCCTCCCATCGCCGGCAACCACCGGCGACCACCACCGGCGGTTGCTAGCGGCCAACTCCGGCCACCACCGCCGGCGACCACTGCTAGCAACCACCGCCATCGCAAACCACCACAAAAAAAAAACTCAAAATAAAAACTGGGTTATCAAACACTCACTTGTTTTTGTAAAAAAAAAATAATAATAAGTTGCTCTTTAATTTTATTTTTTTTGGAAACTGAAAAAAAAAAGTGTTGTCAAACAGAGCCTTGGAATGTCCCACGTAGCACTTCAAGCAAGCATTTTTCTCGGCCAAGGAGGCCATGGGTTTCTAGTATGGAAGTTAGAACTCTTTGTCATGGAGATCCTTGGCTCTTTGTGTCACTTCCTTAGCTATATCCTCCTTCCACTTCTGCAATCTGTCCACAACTTTATCACTCTCTAAGGACAGACCGGATCTCATCTAACTCGAAGTTAGCAGATTGTGGAAGAGGAGGAACTGGCAAGTACAAAGGAGACGGAAGTGGCCATCCAGCAGCCGGCCCTTTAAGCGTCTCAGAATCACCAGGAATCTGCTTCTGATGGATTTTGGCTTGGGACTTTGGTCGGTCTCGGGGTATCTTTGATTTTGGTTTCCTTGTTTTCTTCTTTGTTAAGATTATTTGTAAGATTGTATGTAGTTAAAGGGTTATATTGTTATTTTTCCTAATCTAGAATATTCTTTAGGGTTTCCTAGTCCTTGTAGGATACTACATCCATGCCTATATAAAGGCTCTTTGCACATATTATGTGACATACAAGAAATATATCTTTTCTTCTAACATGGTGCCAGAGCCGTAACGATCCAACCAGCTATCTATCGCCCGAGCCACCACCACGGTTACTGTTCATCAACCCTCTTCTGCTCAAAAAAAAAATTCCAACGTCTTATTACTTCTGTCGAATTTCTTTAGCCCAAACTCTAATCCAACACCACTATAAGACTCATTTTTTTCAACGATTAAAACGCCACCAACCACGCCACCAGATTTATCTCCACGCTCCCCCACGCGCCACCCCAAGTTCTGCCGCCAAGATCCAACCGCCACCAGTATCCTACGCGTCTCACGCGCCCCCTACTCTCTCCCACGCGCTCCACTCTCCATTTTGGGCTGACCCACGCCCGCCCGCCCGCCTGACCCGCATCCAAACCAGTAACCCGACCCCTGTCCCCCATCCGGATCCGCAGACCCGACCCAATCCGACCCGGCCCTACCCGGTTTACTATTCCGGTTCATTTAGACCGGTTTAGTTCATTTTGACCGGTTTGATTGATTTTTACCCGGTTTTTTAGGTCCCAGACCGGTTTCCACCATTTTTTATCCTTCTGAACTCATTCCAGCAATTTGTTTGCTCAAAATCCATTCATATCCTTTATTTTTTTTTAGACTCTCATTTGGTTCCTTTATTATCTCTTACTCATTTCTTTGCTTGGTGACTGCAACGGATCCTGCTCAACCTATTTTTATCATCCTTGATGGTTCTAATTATATTTTGTGGGCCCAAGCTATGCGTAGCTTCATCAAAGGTAAGAAATTGTGGCGCTACCTTACTGGCGATATTACTATACCCGTCAAAACTGCAGATAAATCTCAACTAAAGTTCGATGAAAGACTTGACGATTGGGATAGAAAAAATCATCAAATAATCACATGTTTCCGCAATACCTCTGTTCCGTCTATCTATTAACAGTTTGGCCCCTATAATACTGCCAAAGAAATTTGGGATCTTTTGGCTCAGCGATACACTACAGCAGATCTTGCTCATCAGTATCAGCTTCATGATTCCCTTCACCGGATGAAACAAGAGCCTGGTCAGTCTATCAATAGCTTCATTTCTCAGATGCAAGGGATTTGGGATCAATTGGAACTTTCAGAACCATCATGGACCTGTTCTGAGGATTCAGCTCATTTTATTATTTACCGTGACCACCTTCGCCTTATCCAGTTTCTTATGTCTCTTACTGATGCTTATGAATCTGTCTGAACAGGGGCGGATCCAGAAAGTCTAACCAAGGGGGGGCCAAAAAGACATAAAAAATTTGATGACTAACTAAATGAATGAAGAAGGTTCGAGTTTACATAAACCATGAAAAATAAAAAACACTAAGATTAAATGTAGTTCATCAAGGTTTCACAAAACAAGAAAAGTAACTCTATACATTGATGGTTAAAGCAGAACTCGGCGTTCTTTATAGTCACGAAAATCTCAACGTCAGTAGCAAGATTAGGAATTGGTGCGACAATGTTATCATCATTAACATTTTTTTTTTGGTGCTTCATTAACATTCTTTATTGGAGGAAGTCGTTCATCAACATTGCTACTGCTAACATTTTTTGTTTGAAAGAAAGAATCAATTGTGCGTGACTTTGACTTTCTCATCTACAAAAATAAACATATTATAATTAGCGTAACTATTGAGTACGATAAATGTATAGTAAATTGCTCAGTTCGTATTTTTTCGTAACTATTGAATACATTAATACTATAAGAATTAAACTAACGATAGCTTAACTATTGAAATAGTGTAACAATTGAATACGTTAATACTATAAAAATTAAACTAATCAATAGCATAACTATTAAAATAGCGTAACAATTGAATACATTAATACGATAATTAGCGTAACTATTGAATTTGTTAATACTTCAAGAATTAAACTTAAAACAAAAGAACTCACCTCGATCAATTCATATATTTTCGTAATTCGGAGATTTGAAATTTAGGATTTGGAAGAATGAAGAATGAGAACGAAAAGATTATGACGGCCGGTGACTCAAAGAATAAAGAATACAACAAAAAGAAACCCTAATCAATTAGTTACGATATAATGACATTTTTGTAAATACGTAAAATATGAGTATCTAATTGAAATAACAAAAAAAAAATCCAAAAAGTTGGGGGGTGCCGTGCCCCCCCCCCCCCCCCCGATCAGGCAGGAGCTCCGCCCCTGTGTCTGAAGCTCCCTTCTGCATCGGAGTCCATTACATACCCTAGACAATGCCGTTGTTGAACTTCTTTCTGAAGAAACTCGTCGAGGCCTTCTGTAGATCCGTCGTCCTGATACTGTTCTTGTTGCTCCTTCCCGACCTTCACACATCTCTTTACCCTTATCAGCTTCGAGACGTTCGTCATCTTCTTCCTTTCAGCAGGAATGTCGATACTGTCATGAGTTCGGTCATAAGACTCTTGATTGCCTTGTACGCCCTTGCAGACTATGTCGTAAGATTGGCGCTGGTCACTTCCCACAAGACTGTCCGCGTAACCCTGAAAAATGGTCCAAGAATCCCAGCTCAACTAGTGCTCCACCAAAACCAGGGATTCAGTCTAGGTTCAAGCCTATTTCCCACTCTGCTGCTGCTGATGATGCACTGAACGATTCATCCTCTTCCACTCTCTCGGTTAATGATGTTGCTGAAATAGTAAAGCAAATCATGTCTAACTCTGGTACTCCGTCTTCCTCTGCTCTTTCAGTTACTTCAGGTAACTCCTCTTGGTATTTTGATTCTGGGTGCTGCAATCATATGACATCTGATCCTTTTTCCTTTGACTCCATACAACATTGATCCCACTATTCACTCATTCATACTGCCGATGGTTCTCATATGCATGTTAATCATGTTGGTCATGTCTCTACATCTACCTTGTCTCTTCCTGATACTTACTTTATCCCTTCTCTTAAGTTAAACCTTATACATGTTGGTCAACTTTGTGATCTTGGTTTTGACTTACATTTTTCTCGTACTGGTTGTCGTGTGCAGGATCCAGAGACGGGCCAAACTATTGGGATCGGCCGTAAAGTTGGACGATAGTTTGAGCTCATCAATTTATCCATCCCTCATCGTCCTACCATTCCGCCTCAGTCTACTACCTCTGTTACTTCACAAAATTCTCTTGAGTTGTGGCACTCTCATTCAGGTTATGTTTCATTTTCTCGGCTACATCCTCTAGCATCTAGTGGTTTGTTAGGTGTCATCAGTTCTCAAAATTTTGATTGTTTACCATGTCAGCTTGCTAAACAAACTGCACTTCCACTTCATTTAAGTACTTTAGTTTCTTCTGCCCCATTTGATCTCGTTCATTCTGATATTTGGGGGCCTTCTCCAAACACTACTATGGGAGGATCCAAATATTTTGTTATTTTTATTGATGATTATTCTCATTTTACATGGTTATATTTGATGCGAAATCGATCTGAATTATCTCAAATATATCATACTTTTGTTACCATGGTCAAAACTCAATTTTCTCGCAATATTAAGCTTTTTCGTACTGATAATGCCATGGAATACAAATCAGAAGAGTTTCTCGAGCTTCTTCAAAAAGATGGAACCATTACTCATAGATCGTGTCCCAGCGCTTCTCAACAGAATGGGGGCGCTGAACGCAAACATCGACATATTCTAGACACTGTTCGTGCTTTGCTTATTTCTGCCTCGTGTCCTGAAATTTTTTGGGGGGAAGCTGCTCTTACGGCTGTCTATACCATCAATCGTGTTCCATCTCCCACAATTGGTAATCAGACTCCCTATCGATCATCTCTATGGGTCCTCTCCCGAGTATAGTATGCTTAAAGTCTTTGGTTGTGCTTGTTTCGTTCTTCTCCAACCCCACGAGCGTACAAAATTAGAACCTCGTGCACGTCTTTGTTGTTTCATAGGGTATGGTATTGAACATAAAGGGTATCGGTGTTGGGATCCCGTCTCTAATCGTTTACGTATTTCTCGCCATGTTGTTTTCTGGGAACATAAGATGTTCTCCTTTATCTCTTCTTTTCATTTACCTCCTTCATCCAGTGTTCCATTTTTTACCAATTCATCTGTTCCACTATTTTATGATTCTGATGAAACCCAGATACCACCGTCTGATGACTTTACGGCCCCTCCTGAGATGTCTGCCCACCCTGATGATCTTGTTACACCTGATCAAGGTCCACCATCTGTCTCTGAGGTTACTGAACCTACACATTCTCTTCATGATCGTCCACAGCAGGCACAAAAACTTCCAGCATATCTTCAAGACTTTCATTGTTTTTCTGCTATTATTTCTTTACATGAGCCTCAATCTTATCGCGAGGCTAGTTCTAATCATGCTTGGCAGCAAGCTGTTTTACTAAGTTGTGGCTGATTTGGATTGTAAATGATTCATCCATGATACAGCAGCCCCACACAAGTTACCTTAGAACATGCATGGGGTGGTTTTACAGGTCAATTTAGCAGATATAAAACATAAAAAGCAAGTTGCTAAGTGGCATCATTCAGGCGTATCTTGCGTTTAGAATTAACTTTTCTATACTAAGAAAAAAGGATAATCAAAGCTCTGGCTGAGCCAATCATAGCATATTACTCCTAGAATCTATCAAACAAGATATGATTAAGAAACTGTTGCATGGTCAAATTTTGTTGCATCGTCTTGTTTGCTGGTCGATACTGATTCATTATCTATAATATCTGAAAAGAAGAGGGCTTTAATATAAATAAGGTGTCTTTCCAGGGTAAAGGCTCCTCATAACATTGATGAAAACTTTGTATCAAAGTTTACCATTGTGGCAGGTTCCTGAATCATGAATTAAAAGATAGTGCAACAGCCAACCAGGACAAAAGACGGAGAAACTAATGGAATATTTTGACCAACAAGTGGCTGCATTCCTAGCGTAGGGGAGCGACCTAGAAATTTGTCCGTGAGATTGCACTATTGAATGTCAGTGAGCAAAAAAATAGTTCGGAAGGCATATGAACAAAAACATGATGGAACAAGCTCAAATTTTTATTGACTGAATATCTGGATTATAGTTGAATCTAAAAATTAGTGTAAAAAGGCCGGAGACTACATTAAGGTAACAAGCTATCATGAGCTTAGGGCAAAGAAAACAAATAGCAAGGTTTTGGCGGGTAATGATGCCATTTTATTTGACTTTACAACCCCAGTGAAACTTAATTTTCTTCTCTTTCTCTCCCAGCCGTTACCACCAACCCCCAAATGTCACCACCATCATGTCGGCAACCCAAGGGCAACCCCATTCTCGTTTCACGCACCATGGTAGCCCTAAATCGTTGCCCCAGCCACCACAAGAGCCCCCCATGACTCGCCAACATCGTAGTCCCCACCACGTACTGCAGCCACCAACCCCTAACGAACCACCGGCGAGATTTAATGAACCAACGGTGGGATTTTAGGACAATAGCGGGACAGTGATTTCATGTCTTCTCACTTCATAGCTGTCGTCGTGCATTGCAATTGTCGCTGATGTCGTGCGCTGACAGGTGGTGGTGACGGTCAGAGAAAAAAGTAGACAGTATGGAATGTACAATGAAAGCTAAAATTACCTATTTAGCTTTAATAAATTAACCATGTAGATGGGTAAAAGGGCGTAATTATTTTTTAATTCTATTCCCTAAAGAAATTTTGGTATGGCATAGCAACATAGCAGTTTTTCACAACAAATACTACAACTTAAATGCAATAATGCAGTGTCACTCTCTATGTTTGCCCAAATGCAACACTGGAGTGAAAAGTAGACGCATCAGAGCTGAGCTTTACTGGTAAAGTTGACTGGATAATCTTGGTGTTGGGATCGCAACGAGAGGCTTCTTCTTCTTCAACACGATCCCAGACTTCTCCGTCAAGTCCAACTCTTCGCCTTCAGGCAACTTCCAGTCGAAAGAATGTAGGAGCGAAGCAAGCGAAAACAAGAACAGCCTCTCAGCCATCGCCGTCCCTGCACAGATTCTTCGACCAGACCCGAACGGGAAATAGTTGAAGTCATTTCCGCTGTAATCCCATTTTCCGTCCAGAAATCTCTCCGGCCGAAACTCCAAGGGATTCTCCCATATAGAAGGGTCTCTATGTATTGCCCAGACGTTGACGAAAACGCGAGCGCCTTTGGGAATGGTGTAACTTCCGACTGTACAGGTGTCGCTGGGGCAATGCGGCACCAAGAGTGGGAGCGCAGGGTGCAGGCGGAGAACCTCTTTCATTACAGCATTCAAGTAGGGGAGTCTGTGGGTATCGGATTCCTCCACCACGTTGTCTTTCCCCACGACTATGTCCAGTTCTTCCTGGGCCTTCTTCATCACGTCTGGTTTTTTCATCATCTCGGCCATGGTGAATTCAATGGTGTTGGATGTTGTCTCGGTCCCGCCAACTACCATGTCCTGTCCACAGTTCACACAGAAATATAATGCATGATCACCTTTCTCACGTACTCGTATCCTCCCTTATGAATGAACAAATGGTTTCTGAAAATCAGCATCTATGAACAGCTTTCTATGTTTAAACTTTGTCCTTTTCGTTAACTATATACGGAGTACTAGGTACCATCTATTTAAGGCCAAAAGTAGGCCAAATCTCTCTCTCTCTCTCTCTCTCTCTCTCTCTCTCTCTCTCTCTCTCTCTCATAGAGACAGAGAGAGAGAGACGCCATGTGTTAGTCAAAACGTTGAAAAAATTACCTGAAAAACCATTAAAAATATTTAACGATTATTAACTATCATTAGATACACAATTAAAGAAAGATTCTTATAACCCGGATAGCAGCCAAAATTTGTATCTTGCCCTAAAAAATCTTACACCGTCCATTAGGTATCAAATTGCCTACTCTTCGTCACCCGGAGACATTCTCCAGGCTTCTTTTTGTCATTAAAAGTTCATATTTTGTTATCAAGGCATTTTTTAGTGACATCCCTTGCGGAGAGTTAACCAAAATTTATTTACATTATGTGGCACCAGGAATCCTGCACCCTCCATTGGGTATCAAATTGCCAAACTCTCCACTACCGAGATACATGTTCCTCGCTTATTTTTTGTCAATAAAAATTTAAACTCTTTCGCAAAGGTACTTTTTTAGTGACGAATTAGATATAAAATCACATCATGAGGAGTGAATTTAGCAAGTAAATGTTGTCCAAGTCTAGGACAAGGGTGCAAACCGGCACATATACATATGTCGTATGTCATTTAAAAGCGACCTTTCCAACGTATTATTTTTATTCTGCTAATCATACTATTGATTAATTTCTTACGGTACAATTCTGCATTATTAGCCCTTGGACATAGGGAATTCGAATAACCTAACATCAAGGACCAAAGAGAGTGTTAGGTATAAGAGAAATCAAAGTAAATAAGAAAAAATGCAAGTGGGAAAAAGGGAATTGCATTCACTAAAATCTCGTAACCAATTCTGTCTTTTTTAAAAGTGTCAATTATAAGCTCTACATTATTAAGGGAAAGCATCCTTGCGGAAAAGCTTTTCTTGAACTTCCAACTGTACCCATTCATAATATTCTAACTTCAAATTAAAGAATAGTTAATCAAGTTTATCATTCAATGTTTTTTTAACATTTATTAAATTACAACTACACTCCACTACAAGTAAAAAAATTCTTATCCCCAAGGAGTGGTGGAAGTGGCTAAGGGCCTCGAGGTTCCAAGTTCGATTCCCCATACCGATGAGCCATATTGAATTGCAGTTCTAAACATTCTAAAAAAAAAAGTAAAAAATTCTTTATCCTTCTCATCCCAACCGCTAACTCAAGTATCCAACCGTAACGTTATTAATCCATTTTTACTGTTCCCTCCCCCTGTCCGTTATTTCATGGTAAACTTACTTCCCCTTTTTTATGTAACTTTTATTTTTTCTATCGATTAAAATTGTATATGATCTTTTAATTGCACACATTGGCACAAACAAGTTGACTTGTAGAACATAAATTCCAAATTTTTAAAACCTATACTAACAAATGCAGAATTATATAGCATGAAGTTATTAACTAGTGTTGAACTTTATGAAAAAGGTAATAGCAGCAATGGAGAGGCTAAGGGAAAAAATAAACAAATACAAAGGCATACCATGAGCAAGGCTTTGAGGTGGGTCATGGTGAGAGGCATCTTGGCATCTCCTTCATTTTTCAGCTGCAACAGAAACTGCAGAAAATCCTTACTGCCCTGTCCACCCATTTTCAGCCGTTGATCAATCATGATCTCAAAGATCTTATCAAACCTCTGTGCCAGCCCCTTCATCTTCTCCCGGATCCCTTGCAGGTCAAACCGGGCCAGACCCGGATAAAAATCCGACACGTTAGGCATCCCGAGCAGCTCTGTCATCTCGGCCACCACTTGCCGGAACTCCGCTCCCAGGCTAGCTCTCTCCTCCCCCTTCACCGTCCCACCCCACAACATGCTCGTGATCACGTTGAGAACAGCCAGAAACATCTGCTCACCCACGTTGACCGGTGACCCGGCCCGGCTGTAGAAGTACCCGATCGTCTGCCGGATCTCCCTGCGCCTGAGGCCGTACAAAGAGTCCAGCGAGGTGTTGCTGAGCATCTCATGCACACACACCTTCCTCAACATGCGCCACTCCGGACCGTACGGCGTCCACGCGATGTCGGAGCCGCCGTAGGTGGCTTCCTTGCTCGCCACGGTTACGTCACGGTTGGCAAAGGTGGTGTCGTGGTCTTTGAGCACTGCACGCGCCATGGCAGGTGAAGTGACCACGATGCCGACCTTCTTACCCAGCCATAGCGTTAGAATCGGGCCATAATTATGAGCCAGACTTGCAAAGTAAGTGTGGAGCTCTGGATCAAGAGACAGGAGGTTCCCAACCAAAGGCAGCCCTCGGGGACCCGGTGGCAACCCGGTTTTCGGTTTTCTCATGAACATCCGCAAAAACCATGATATGACGAGCACCGTGGCAGTGGAAGTAAGAAGCACCCGTGCCAACTCATCGCCGGCGTTGCTGCCTTTCCACCACCATGACCAGGCATCATAGAAGGTGGCTGTTAGGTTCAGAATCATGGTTGTGGATGGAGAGTGGATTTAAGATAGGAAAGCTTCACCAAGGGCTTCTGAAAATGAGATCCACGTAGCATCCAGACAAAAGGTGATGCTATTTAGTGGCCAGAATGAAGAAAGGGCTATCTTTCTCTCATTGGCTCGTACGTCTGCCGGTCGGTCAATACCTACCAGAATATGGTAACTTGTGTTATCTAGGGGGGGGGGGGGGGGGGGGGTTTGACAAGAAAGAATTCGTATGTCTTCTGCTATAACGGATAATCACTTGCAAAATAACGGACCAGGATCCTCTGTTATAACTATAGTTATAGCCATCTGATTTGATCGAACGCACCACATGCTACCACGTCATTAAACAACAAAAGAAAGCTCAAAACACATCGTTTGGACGCTAACGAGCAACACCATTTTCAAAATTGTCAAAATTTCCAAAGAAAGCTCTCGGCCTTCTCTCTCTAGAAATCGATCTCTCTTGAGATCGATCTAGACAAGGTTTAGGTGAGTGAATCGATTGTTATTTCATGGGTATTGCCAGGAAAGTCGATCCTCACTGAATCACAGCGAATAGAAATCAACACTCATTTGATCTCTCTTCTCCAGAAAAATGGGATGGTGAGGAGCGGATGGAGGGTGGGAGTAGGAAACAAAACAAACAGGTGAGGCCGTGTCGGAGCGTAAAGGTGATGTTGTCAAAGAGTAGAGGTGTTGTCGCCGAAGAGAAGAGGTGTACCGATTAAAGATGGGACGAAGGTGAGAAATTTTGAGATTTGGTTTGTTTGCCCAGCCGTTGAGTCTAAGAGCAGCATTTGGATGCAGTTCGGTCACTTGATGAGGTGGCTTTCAGTAAGCCGTCGGATCTACTCGGACGGCTGTAACTAGAGTTACAACATCTTTGTTGGAACTTAGTTGCAAGAAACTCCTAATATGGTGACGTTTCTCTCTCGAAAACTCGCTTTTGCGATCCCAGGTTAGGAGCTCCATGGGATCTCGTCCCAAGCTAATATGGGAACTCGATCCCGTTAGCAGGATAGAGATGCATGGAACAAGTGAGAGAATACCTGACACTACAACAAAATTGCTCCGTGGTGACAAAAAGGCCCACGGTGTAAAAGGAACCGTAGGTACAAGTTCTGTACACCTACGGTTTTTATTGCACCGTGGCCATTGGTGCTGCTTCAAATTGGAAGCAGAATCGCGACTCTCTCTCTCTCTCTCTCTCTCTCTCTCTCTCTGCGACTGAGTGAATCTCGCATAAATGAACATTTCACCATGTCTGGGTATGCGATTCTCTCTCTCTCTGCGACTTGTCCCTCACAGCCTCACCCCCCAAACAGCAGACGGCCGATGGCAGACGGCAGACACCAGCTCCTCCAGTCGACTCTCTCTATTGAGAAGAGCTCAGATCTGGAATGAGTGGCCGGAGTGGAGCCGTGGAAGGAGACGACGAGTGGACCGGCAATGACGTCTTCTTCTATTCAGATCTGGAAGGATCAGTGACCGGCGATTGACGACGGCCAGGCGAGGACTCCACCGGCCAAGAACCCACTGCATGCGACGACCGTGACCAGCGATTTAGAAGAAGCATTGACCGGCGGACTGACTAGCGAGTGACGACGACGAGGCGAGGACTCCGCCATCCAACCACCCTCTGCGGACGACGCCGCGTCGACTACTGGTGCCCGTGACCATTTGCACTATCTTTTTGGTTTCTCTCCTTTCCCCTGTCTGCAACAGTACAACTTCTGATCTCCCATTCAATCTAATTAAGCCACTCCACAAAAGGAGGTAACAATTCTAATTCCAATTTTACTGTAAAGATTACATTTGGGTCTCTGTTCCTTGGCTGTAGAAGTTCTACATTTGGTAATTTTCGTTCATATCACTACTGTCTAAATCTGAATTTGAAAAATCATGCTGTCATTGCTGTCTAAATCTGAATTTGGAAAATCATGTTGTGTCAGTTGGTGCTTGTAGAACAACTGTGTACTTCCTCTTCCTGTTTTGGATTTTGGGTGGCTAGTTAATGCGTTGTAGTGATATGTGATGTAGTCAATATCAGGCCAAAGGTTGTCAAACAATCTTGATAATTGAGTTTCTCATAGTTGTGACTAAAAAATTCAACCACACCTCCAGTATGATATTCTGCATTTAAAGGCCTACTTATGTTATCTATATCTGAAGGGTGATTCATTATTGGAAATTGCCCTCCCTGATGTTAATTAAAAAATATTGCTTTGACAGTTTGACTCTCTTTAACGTTCAAGGTATCTATTTGAGTTGAATTTCCAAGTTGTTGCTACTTGCAATTTCAACAAAGCACGATTACACGTTCAAGGTTCCATGGTACCTGTTTTATTAGTTATCAGTACTTGAGATGTTTGACAAAGGGTACTGTGTTAAACATCTCTAGTATGGAGCTTACCTGAAAGTGGATGGAGATAACGATAAGGACTTCTTGAGCAAAGATGGATACAAGGAAAGGAATGAATTATCTCTCGAAGGAGATAACGATAATGATTTCATAGTTGAAAGCTGATGTAGTTTGATATCTATGGGAAAATGATCCTGCTCGAAGTGTCAAGTTTGCAAATATGGGATACAAAATTTTGAGGCAAATTTTTTTTAAAGCAATTTGCAGTTTTGCCTAGGTGCTTACTCTAATCAATGTCATAAACTAAAATGAAGCTAACGCCAAGTCCAGTATTAAAGTCACTAATAAAATTCTCTCCATTTAGAGTGTGTGCAGGAGCATATAATTGCAGTAAAGATGACTCCCACATTCTTAGGTAACTGAACTAGATGATTGTGTTTGTGTTAGTCGAGGTCCTTTGCGTAGCATGCAGTGACGTTAGTGGTAAATCATATCGTATTACCTTGCTCTTTTCTCCCTTAATATTTCTATGGCATGATTTTTTTTAGTGAATTCAGTTTGTGAGCTGGTGTCTCAATTTGCATATGCACCACATTGTTGTATTTTCAAATTTCATATGCGCAATATAACTCTAGAGCAGGAGTCACTGTAGGACAATCGGTTCAACGTTCAACAAACGAGAAGCAAAATTCAGGTTGCTGGTGCCATGTTCCACCTTCAGTCTTTAAGCTCCCAGGCCAGAATTGCTGGTGGCATTATTTTGAACCGTTCTGCACTTTCATTGAATTAAATGCATGATAGAACTTTGGAGCAAAAAGCATGCCATGGATGACTCTAAGGGAGCATTCAAAAATACCTTGTATGATATATTCACAGGGGGAGCAAAAATTTCTGATGTACGTATGTAAAATAAATTCAATTCTTAGAATAACACCTTGAAGCAAAGGCTTCTTAGTTTATGTTAACCTCATACAAAATTGGTTTGGGTTCCTTGTGATTATTAATGTTGGTAGGTGGTGTAGTTTACAATTGCCATTAGCATCAACTTTCTTGTGTTTATTGTTTGCAGTACTTCAACTGTTGTGATAATTTGAGGATTACTTTCTTTTGTTTCTATATCTTTTGAGTTGGATTCTGTGTGTTTGCATTTAAGTGCTTTAAAGATAATGTACCACTATGGTTAGATCTCTTAATACTGAAGCTGGTGCTTGGCAGGGTACAGTGGTAGCATGGAAATGATTTTCGAAATATTTTTTTTGACAAATAAGGAGCTGGGAATAAAAATAAGAATACAGCTAAATGATATATCTATGGTGAGGGTATGCCCGTTGGTATAGGTCCAAAGCACCGTAGGTAAAGGTCTATCCCATCGGAACTTAAGCCTACGGGCTAGTACCGTTGGGAGAGCCTATGCCTACGGGACTACTTACTTAAGCCTACGGACCTATACCGTAGGTATAGCCGGTTTTTCTTGTAGTGTGAAAATCAAGCTCTTTTCAACTCAATTGCTTATTTCTCTCTTCCTTCAAGTCCTTAAAGCCTCCTTGTTTGTTGTTGTTGACTATGTAAACTATACTAAACAAATTATAATACTCTTTACGCATTTATTTATTCAAGCCGCTCCCAACCTCAGATTCTTCTTGGTGCTTACGCTCCCCCGCCCCCGCTTTGTGCAACTAAGTGCTGGAACCCTAGTTACAAAAGAGGATCCGACTCCCAAAATAATATGACTCTTGTCAGTGCATCACTTCTATTGTCTTAACATTTTCTTTCACGTTTATTAGGATATACTCCAGGGTAACAGAGATGTTAAAATAGTAAGGATAAGACTGCAAAAACCAACCAGTTCGACCTCATGTACGTACCCTTTTAACGTATATGCAATATTATCCCCTTGTTTCCCAATTTTCAATCTCTAAACAAGAGGGTCCTTCCACTTTTTTCTCTAGCCAAACATACGAATTGATGAATATCTGTTTTACTCGCATCTAATTTTTTCTTTAGGAGAAATTATAGGTGGATAGAGAACTGTAAGCATGTGCAGGCAAAATAAAAATTAATACGATGGAAGCATGCAACAAGGAGAGACTGGTGGTTTTGAAGGCTTGATCAGGGATGACAAAGGAGAATGGCTTGGAGGTTTAGTGGGACGACTCCCATTTGCAATGTCCTTGAGACTGAACTGCATGCATGGCATATTGAAAGGGCTTCAAATAATCAAGGACAAGAGATTTCAGGAAGCAGTGGTGGAAACGGACTCAGCTATAGCAAGGGATCTCATCCTGCAAGAAGACAACCCATGGCACCCACTCAACAGCCTAATTATGGACTGCAGGTTTCTGATGAAAGCTACTAACACAACCATTCTGCATATCCTCAGGGAACTGACATCCTAGCAAAAATTGGAGCAAACCAAGAGAATCTTTGAGTATTTAGAACACCCCCCTTTTGAATTATTACCACTGTTACGACAGGATGCCGAAGGTGTTGGACATTTGTGTCTGCAACTGACTCTATGTTTTAATATATTTCCTTTGAACCAAAAAAGTAAAAAAGGATAGAGAAGTGTAAGAGTCCTAGCACTGGACCCCAATATCTCTGGTCTTTGGTTAAAAATAGACTGAAGATCAGCCATTCAGTCAAGGCCAAACACTGAGCAAGACGCATGAACCACATTGCTCGGCCAGCCATTACTTTCCGCATTTATCTTTGGCTAAATAGAGAAAAGAAGAAAATATTTGGTGGTTGTCTCCGCCACATCATCGACTTACGTGATGCTAGACTACCAATAAAAACATTACAACCAAGACATTTTATGAGGACGTGAGTCATCCTTCCAACTGGACTCCAACCATCTTGTCTGCTCTCTCCTTCCATAATTTACATCTTCTCTTCTCTCTCCACCATCCGTACTGTCAAAGTCCAGCAAAGCCACAAGTCCTCACGAAGGCTACTAAATGGTAATGGTGGTTTAAGCAGTTGAATTTCCTTATGTTCTCAGTATAGAGAGTAAAACTCAAGCAAAAGGACATGCACTTGAGCCAGGTTTTGGCATAGCCACTTGAGCCAGTATAGAGAGGAAAACTCCAGTAAATAAGGACAAAACTCAGAGTCGTAAAGAATCCAAAAGGTAATTTCTCTGACTAGGGTGCAATGAAGTACAAGAAGATAGCATGAAATTCAACCATGGGAACAGCGAGAGATTCGGTTTATTTACACTGTAGTCGACCCACAAAGTAGTTTGCACCGAGATATTATACTCAAGGATCACCTACAATAGCCTAATATCCGTGGAACTCACTAGCTACCTAACTCGGCGAGCGCAATCTGCAAAATTGTTAACCACATTGGCACATTTCAAGGGGTCCTTGGAATGTTCCCTGTAGCACTTCAAGCAAGCATTTTTCTCGGCCAAGCAGGCCATGGGTTTCTGGTATGGAAGTTGGAACTCTTTGTCATGGAGATCCTTGGCTCTTTGTGTCACTTCCTTAGCTATATCCTCCTTCCGCTTCTGCAATCTTTCCACAACCTTATCACTCTCTCGAAGGACAGACCGGATCTCATCTAACTCCGAGTTAGCAGATTGTCGAGGAGGAGGAACTGGCAGGTACGATGGAGACAGAAATGGCCATCCAGCAGCCGGCCCTTTAAGCGTCTCAGAATCACCAGGAATCTGCTTCTAATAGATTTTGGCTTGGGACTTTGGTCGGTCTCAGGGTATCTTTGATTTTGGTTTCCTTGTTTTCTTCTTCAACTTCTCACCATCATCAGCAAGCTGTTTTACTAAGTTGTGGCTGATTTGGATTGTAAATGATTCATTCATGATACAGCAGCTCCAGACAAGTTACCTTAGAACATGCATGGGGTGGTTTTACAGGTCAATTTAGCAGATATAAAACATAAAAAGCAAGTTGCTAAGTGGCATCTTTCAGGCGTATCGTGCGTTTAGAATTACCATTTCTATACTAAGAAAAAAGGATAATCAAAGCTCTGGCTGAACCAATCATAGCATATTACTCCTAGAATCTATCCAATCAGATATGATTAAGAAACTGTTGCATGGTCAAATTTTTGTTGCATCATCTGGTTTGCTGGTCGATAATGATTCATTATCCATAATCTCTGAAAAGAAGAGGGCTTTAATATAAATAAGGTGTCTTTCCAGGGTCAAGGCTCCTCATAGCATTGATGATAACTTTGTATCAAAGTTTACCATTGTGGCAGGTTCCTGAATCATGAATTAAAAGATAGTGCAACAGCCAACCAGGACGAAATACGGAGAAACTAATGGAATATTTTGCCCAATAAGTGGCTGCATTCCTAGTGTAGGGGAGCGACCTAGAAATTTGTCCGTGAGATTGCACCACTGAAGGCCAGTGAGCAAAAAGATAGTTCGGAAGGCATATGAACAAAAACATGATGGAACAAGCTAAAAAAAAAATTTGATAGAATATCTGGATTACAGTTGAATCTAAAAATTAGTGTAAAAAGGCTGGAGACTACATTAAGGTAGCAAGCTATCAGGAGCTTAGGGCAAAGAAAATAAATAGCAAGGTTTTGGGCAAAAGCACTGTTGATGATTTGAATATCTAATTTCGATGGAAACAACTATGGCAAAGAAATGTCGGAACACCCCCCCCCCAAAAATAAATAAATAAATAAAAACCATTGAGTAGCAAGGTACAATTAGATACACAATTATTTCTCCAAATCACACACTCGAATTAGAGGTTCCACTGGATCGGCAGCTAATCAACTATGCTTTAACCAACTTACCAGAAGAAAAATGATGTTTCAATCAACTATTCAGAAGCAGCAAAATCTATCTCAATAACCGACCAAAACATTCCCACATAATTCAATTTGACTCCGAAAATACATATTTCATAACCAATACTATTCTGTACTTCATTCAACTTTAAAAGTATGAAGAAAAACCCGAATGAGGTGAACCACAAAAAGGTCGTAAAAGTATTATAAAAGGGGGTAGGAGACCTCTGCCTAAAATGCTAGTCGTGGCCACTACCCAAGAGACAAGCGAAGGAGCTCAGTTTTGACCAATGATAATCCAGAAAGATACTGTAATTCATTAAAAAACTGAATCACAAACATGTCCAAAAACGAACTAGGATCTATACTATAAATAAATACAAACAATTCAAGAAAAGCAACCATAAAAAGAACGTTAAAGAAGATCTTGTACGCTTAGAACAATTAACAGGGTATAAACAGTAAAATGTAAGGGATTAAACCGAAAAATCAACATACATTGTCATCTTCACCAAATGATAGCAAGATAATACCTAAACATAACCAATCTTTCGCACTACTCGGAGACCATGGTAAGTTATTTTAATCAGGAACGTGTTCAGCGATTTAACAGCAAATCGTATGATCAGAAATTTTCTATATGGTAATAGTCATACATGTACACACTACACACTGTATATGGGGGTATGGGGATTGGGAGTTGGGGTGTACTCACCAGCAAGAGACGGGGTAGTAGTAGCTGGACAAGAAATTTTTGGGAGATGCCAAATGGGTCTTCAAAATTGGAATCGAAAGTAAACCCTTCTCACCATTACCACCGGCGATCGCGCTGCGTGATCGCAAGACGGTCTATCAGAGAAGAAGAAGCTTGCATTGGGCCTAAGGATCCGGCTGGACTAGCCTTAAATGTATGTCTCGCTCTTGACGGTCCGCTCTGTGTGTGACTCCCCAATTGGATTTGGGGCAATCTGTGTCCAAAATCAACAGCAGGACTCGTAGGGCGATGATTGGGCTTTTCATTAGTCGGGCCTAGAGTTTGCTATCGTTTTTAGTGTTGCTTGGCTCTTTGGAGTTTGGACTCAACTCTTAGGTCATCAAATCTTTCTCATTCTTGCTCTTATCTTTGCTTTCGTTCTACGATCTTGAATTCGTACTACTACTATGTCCATGTTCTGGCTCTTGATCACGCTCGTGCTGGACGAACTGGTGACATAGCGTCCATGTTCTGGCTCTTGATCACGCTCGTGCTGGATGAACTGGTGACATAGCTTTGGGTCTCCTTTTATAATATCTTAAGCTTTTAGATATGAAATTAACATGATTGCGCGAAAGTCTTCTATTCAGCTCTTCTCATTTCTATTTGGCCGTATCATTTAGTGCACCGATTTGACACTATGTTTTAGGTACTCTATTTCGATGCATTTCGACTTAGCTCTTTCTTCTCAATTACCGCTTCACTTATTTATCTCATCACGTGCAACCGAAAGCTCATATATAGAAGCAAGGGCGAGAAACTGCTATTTCCCAAGTAAGTATGATGGGCTTTTGAATTACCCTTGGACTTGTAATGACGTTAGGCTTTCAAATTTTCGTTAAGACAAAGGCCTTTAAGGTCTCATGATCATGGGTCAACTTCACCTAAGCTACTTGCCCTTTGAAAAACTACATCCCCCGTTCTTTAATATCACTGCAAATTAAAGAAAAAGTTTAATTTTTCGCTCCATTATTCATGTTTGGTTACGCCATCGTGTCAGGCGTAATAGTGAGCCACTATTAAAGCAATGATATACATGTAGTAATGAAAACGTTTTTTGGCCATTAATTAGCAGTTAAACCCACGATGCAAACGATTGCAGTTGTTCGTGAGACTTCCTCGACTCAAGAATCAACTTCACCTAAGCTAGTTGCCATTTGCAAAAACTATATGCCTTTTTCCTTAATTTGAATTAATAAAAAAAGAAGTCCAATTTTTAGCTCTTTTACTCATGAGTTGGCTCCGCCATTGTGTGAGGCACAGTAGCAAGCCACTATTAAAGCAATGATATACATGTAGGAATGAGAACGTGGCTCTTATTTAGCAATTAAACCCATGATGCAAATTGTAATACCCCAAATAAGATGTAGTTAATTATTTTAATTCTTAGGCTATTTTTAAAATTTTAATAATATTTTGAAATTCCTTTTGGATAAGTAACATATCTTTAGGGGCCTTTGGAGTTATTTATCAAGTTTAGAGAAATAAGAAGACTGTAGGTTGTGTTTTATCGATAAATTGAGTTTGGATCTTTCAGAGGGAGGAGAAGAAAGAGAAAATTAGGGTTTGAGAATTTCAACCTTCTACTCATAATTGGTAAGTGATCGATCCTAAACCTTAATCAAAATACAATTGATTTGAATATTTTAATCTTAATAGTTGATTTTATTAATTAGGATTGATAGTTTCGAAAAATTACACAACTTTATGAATCTTGTAGCGTGAATTGAGATAAAGATTTCATTTATACATCCACCTCGTTGTTATGCCCTTTGATTGATCTATTTCGTCAAAATTATCACTAATTACTTTGGTGTAGAATTTTTGTTTTCTGTCGCAATGAATTGTTCAATTTTTTGTACTATTTGGCCAATTGGCCGTGTTTTCTGTGCATGGTGTTACTGTGCACGTTGTTGTCGTTGTGTATCGACAAGAAGCAATCATTGCCAAGCAATTTCTTCAAGAAATTTTCATGTCTTTTGCCGTGAGGTGGCTTGCCACATGTCTCCTCTTTAGTGATGCACACTTTTTGTTCACTTTTTGAGCATATGTCGTTATTTAAAAATTTTGGAACTTACAAACTCGGATTCAAGTGATTCCTATTCCGTTAAACTCGTTTCTTCGTTCTCTTCGATTAGAGTTTAATATCGAGTATTTTCAGAAATCATTGGACTATACTTTTTGAAATTCAAAAAGTTGATGTTCAGTTGTTTTATACATTTGAAATACTTTTGACGTCAAATTGACCCTTTTGAATTGAAATAATGTTAGAACCTTCATGTACTTAGGTTAACGTGATGTCATGACATGATATAACAATTGCTATCGGTATACAACTTTGAACTTAGAACTTAGAACATTCGTGTGCTTAGGTTAACGTGCTTTACAGCTACATATTACGTGATTGTATCGTATTCGATTATTAGTTCAATTATTCGAATGTGTTATTTGACTTTGATTTTGATTTGATCGTTGATGGGTTGAACATCCAAAAGTGAAATTGTTTGTCGTGCTAAGATTTTCAATCGTCTTTGCACTTTTGTTTTCATATGCTTTGTTTGGACTCAGCTATATACTATTGGATACATGCGTTGTACTGCGTGGGTGTGTGCGTGTGATCTTTACTGGGCTCTGTGCTCACCCCCCTTTCTCTCCTCATTTCAGGTAATTAAGCTGAGACGGTTTAGAGGAGTTAATAGCATTATGCTTAAGCTTGGAGTGAACTTTAATTGACAATTTTCTTAGTAGCTTTGAAATAAGAGCCATGTAATAGTTTTTTTTATTTAGTGACTTTTGGTACCCCAATGGTTGAAAAATAATTATTGTTATCAAACTTTCGCTGCAATTATTAGACGTTGATGAGGAACTTGAATGCCTTTCATTTTAGATATGATTTAGAGCTCTGATTACCTCTTTGAGGTCATATTTTTTGTAAGATGCTTTGGGTATTATATTTCTCGTAAGCAGGAATATTTTGAAATAGTATATGTAGGTCTGCCTCCGGGTCGGGGACGTGACACAAACGATTCTAGGAGTTCGTGAAAAGGCTGGTTTCTCGACTCGTTAAACACACATGAATGTTTGTGTAACTAGCTGCTAAATTTAGGGCTGTATACGAACTGAGTTCGAGCCGAACAAGGGTGTGTTTGAACTCGGTTCGTTTAAGTTTTGGCATGTTTGAGCTCGGCTTGAGTTTGTCAAGAGCCAAAACATCCACGTTCGAACTATGCTTGAGTTCGTGACGGTGAAACTCAGGCTCGGCTCGTTCAACTCGTTTAACAATACGAGCCGAATTCAACTTCGAAAACTCGGCTTGAGTTCATGTTCAACCTCAATCGAATCCCTAATTTACTCAAAATCTCAAATCGTTCAAGCAATCATAAACAAGAATCTATTAACGAAAGAGAAAGAAGAAAAATCAAGTACACATATAGGAGATACAATGAGGGATGCGAAATAAAAACACTGTAAAAAAAAGATCTCGATCGATCGGTGATGAAGACATATACAACGGGTTGATGCTCTTCACGCCCATTGCTTTGCAGATTTGTAGCTCAAAAACATTGCTTTGCTGCTTTGCGGCTTTGTAGCTTAAATCAGGCAACGCAGGTTGATTCCGGCGACGTAGGCTGAATCCGGCGATGGGGAGATGGCAACGGTGAAGACAGGTAACGCGATCTGTGTGTGAGAGGGAGAGAGGAGAGGTGCAGATAGTGTTTGACTGTTCGAGTATCTGAGAGAAAGAGGCGGTGTGGGCAATGGTCTGGCCGCGGCGTGGGCGGTGATCTGGCCGGCGACGTGGGCGGTGGTCTGGCCGGTGGCGTGGGGTGTGGTTTCATCGGCGGTGTGCCTGTGTGATGACCGACGACTACTTGTATATTGATGACTGATGAGAGAAGGGGTACGGGGTGTGAACTGTGGAGCGTCTCTCTGATGAGATAAGGAAAACATACATCTGGTGATAGAGAAGGGAAGTATTTGGACCACAGGCTTCCACGTCCCAACACACTTCCCAATGCATATATATTTTTGTGTATGTCTTAATATACTGTTAAATAGTAAATGAACCGATGTTCTTTTATAAGACTCGGCTCGTTAAGTAAACGAGCCCTCTTGTTCACGAACATAAATAAACAAATATCATTATGTTCAACCCTAAAATTGTGTTCGTGTTCGGTTCACTTATTACATGAACGAACGTGAACGAATTTTAAAAAGAACAAACATCGAGCTGTTCGTGAACAACTCGGTTCATTTACGTTCGTAGCTAAATCGAGTTTGATACGTGGGATCTAAGGTTCGTTAGTTGAACGAGTCAAGTCAAGTCGACACATGAAATATGATGCGAGCATGTGTAAGCTCACGCAAGATGTATCAACTGTTTGCACACAAAGACATCGACAATATCAACATTAGACATTGATTCCATTAATTGAGGCAACCTTTGCTACGAATATGAGCCTCACTACTCATCGCTTACTAACAACGTTCATTACTTAAAAAGGGAGCCGATCCCTATCTACTGGTAGAAAAATAGTTATTTCTCCACTAGATCTGAGACCATCCATGTTGCATAATATCGGTTCAGATCAGTTGTTTTTCTACAAATTTTGCCTAACGGTTAGTCACTTTTTCAAGTCTACTCTTTAATCCATTTATCATTTCCAAGATTGCAGATCGTGATTTCTCATTTTTTGTGCCCAACTCTCTGTGTGTGTGTGGCCTCTTCATTTTGAGCCCCCGAACCAAGACTCTGGCCAACGACACCACCACAGCCCGATGATACCACCGCTGCTATCACATCTACATCATCATCGCATCTCATCGCTCTTGCCACCGCCGTTGCTGTCGCATCTGCCCATCCCATATGTTGCCACCGTCGCCACTACATCTTTCCTTCGCCCATATCTCCGTCGGATCTGGTGGTAGCCCATGCCGCCGCCACCAAATCTATGCCACCGCACCATCATCTCCGACCACCTCATCTATCATTCATCTGGCCCTAGGAATAGAAGATACATTTTTTTTTTCTTTTTTCTTTTCTTCAGATCTATTTCAATGTTACAATTTGTATAATTATTTAATTTTGAATTAAATTGGTATATATTTTTTGTTGTAATTGGGTTTGATTTTGATTGGTATGGATTTTTTGGTGTTACAGACCTGTAATTGGGTTCGATTTTGATTGGTATCGATTTTGAGTTTGAGTTGCAGAGAGAGAGAGAGAGAGAGAGAGTGAAATGGTGTTCTGTTAACCGCTACTAAGTGTAGCAACTAACCGCTACAATTAGTGGTGATTAGACAATATATGTTGTCTTGGGAGGCGTGTGAGGGAGTCTTTGGTGGGGGGGGGGGGGGGGGGACATTTTGGACTCCTAACCGCTACAAAGAGTAGCAGTCAAATTAGTTAGATTTAAAAAAAAGTAACATGTGTCGTTCACTTTTACACATGGACGGTCTCAGATCCGGTGGAGCTATTTCTCCACCGATAGATAGGGATCGGTCCCCTACTTAAAAATATGAAAACAATACTTTTTTCACAACAAAAAAAAAAAAAACGAAAGACTAGAAAACCAGTTCTCCAAGCACTCGTAGAACAAAAAAAAATATACAAGTCCCATGAGCATGGTTGTGTTAGTAGTAGTATATCTAATGTTATCTTCCAAGAATCTTATTTATCTATTAGATCCAACATCAGTATGCACTTTAACTGGTGCTTCTCCCCATTATTCCTCCTTTTCTCCTTTGTTTGGTAGAAGTTGGTAGAGCCTTTATTTTCTTGTGATGAACATGGCACAAACTATTTACTCATATGTGGCGGCCTAAGAGGTGAGGCTGAAACATTACATTATTTGCACACTTCGCAAACAAAAGCCGAAAGTGCGCCTTCTCCCTGACATAATCAAAATGGGTTTGGGGGCCTGAAAGAAATGGCAATACCTAAAATGTCTGTTGATTATCAAACATGGCCCGATTGAATTTAAAACCACAGGTATCAGAATGATTCAACATTGCACTCAACAACCAGACCTTTGTGAGGCCAGTTTGGGCCACCATTAAGAGTACTGTACAGGGGAGAATCTCTAGTGTGGGATATAGATCACCCCCTCCTTTTTGCTCACATGGCACAACTCTAAGGAGGGAGGGAGCAAATTGTTTAACCATTACATCTGAATGAAGTCAGTCTCCTAGTTATAATTTTGAACATTAGAATAAATTATCTTCGTCCTTGGTCATTTATGTCCCGGTAAGATCTCACTCAGCTATATTCAGCGTTCAATTGATATTCGAAAGAAAGTTATATTTTAGTCCTAGAATTCGGCCCAACCAACATCAAAACCAGTGTACATGTGTTTGTACACGCACGATCTTGGATCATAGAAAATTTGAGCTTCTGTTCTTTGACCGGGCTTGGAGCCATTTTTACAATCAATCGTTACCCAACTTGGGACACCCGTATCTAGAGAAAGTAAGAATTTCAACCGGAGGATCTCATTTTGTTTCGTGAATACGAGCTTTTTTTGTACAAGATCTTCTTGGGTGCTTCATTGCTGCGACTAGTGAACTCCTAACGATGTTAATTTTCTTGATTTCTGTGATTGTGGTCTTGATTTTGTTGCTTGCATTTCCTTGGTAACTGGAGAAAGCACCACGTATAACAACGCAATATGCTTTGTTGGTGCTAAAGTTTTTAGTGAAACAGGGAGTAGCTAGTGGTGCTCCTTCAAATCTCATTCACAATTAGCACCACTGAGAACTCTTTAGTAATGGCACATCTGGTTGAGAGATGTCATGATTCGGATCATCACTTACAAGTAGAAATAGAGAAGTGCCGAAAGCCTTCTCAGTTTATTCCCGATGATTCCTTCAATGATGACTTGTTCTTAAACAAGTTACAGTGGAGTATGGTCTCAAAACTATTCTATCAGCCGCTAAAGATATTTGGAGCTAGATAGAGTAACATAGCATCCTCATATGGTGGAGCTGCTTAGAATATTACGTGGTGCCACCACCATAATATCTTGCACTCTAGTCATTTTCTAATGCCTTTGCTTAATTTATCATCTTGTTATAAATGTGCTGCCATGCTTGATGTGTTCTACTTACTCTCTCCGTTTCATAATTTTAGTATCGATTTGAATGCCAAACGTTCTATTTTTCTTTAATTTTGTGCTTGTAATATGTAAACCATGGCTAAAATGAATCTTTACTCAGATCATGTTAGCGGATATGTATGGCACGCCAGAGAAAAGCCTGATGTAGGCGTGGAGAAACGGGGATTCTCGTATCTTCTTAATTGATTTAAGTAGCATTTCCAATGAAGGTATGGTACTTGAGACTTACCCGAATACGAGTGTGTGTGATCACGTACTTTGCATACAAGTGAAAAATCAAGTACACCAAAACTTCAGGATCTCAGATCATGAACAAACGTTCTGCATTGCATTAGACTACACGAGCCCGATCCATATTTTCGACGTAAGAGTCTTTCGCTCTCAGTCTAGTAAACTATGCAGAAAAATGGAGTGGGTTGAGAGATGTCTCTCCCTCTCTCTCATGTATGTTCATCCCTCTTATAGATGTTATTAGGTAATAAATCTTTTGACTCGTGATATTCATGGAGTTACACGCATTAACCACCTTTATGCCTTTTGACTTCACGGATTATGATTTAGACCCGACATGAGACCCAACACGAGCATATGAGTTAGACCCAGATACTTATATATCTAACCATAGTAAAGTTAGTGTAAACTAATTTAGTATGCTGGTATTAATCATCACTACGCAAGTATGACGAGATTATTACATTTTCTGCAGAACAAAGTAACACGAGTTTCAATTGGGTGACAGTTTGACATCATCCCGTTCTTGTGGGTTAAGAAAACTAATTATGACGAGGAAATACTATATTGTTAAGGTATGTGCTCCTTTTCTTTCGCTTTGAAAATCTTTCAACACTTTCACAAGTTGTCGGAAAAGCCCTAAGAAGGCTTCTTGGTTAAGTTCTCTCCCTCTCTCTGTCTCTCCTCAACTGGTTGATCAGTCTTTGTAGCTAGTGTATACTACATCAGAAACTTTGTAACCTTCTGATGATGTTTAGCAGATGAGTAAAAGTAAAATATGCACAGAATCACAAGAAAACTAGTGTGGTTTTATTAATTTCAACACAAGTACACATGGACAAAAGGGCTTCATATTCACAAGACCCTTCTAACACTTTGATATATCCCCTATCTAACCCCACCCTTTGCACAATAGATACACCAGATTGGCATGGAACCATTTTTCCGTATCACCTTTGCTAGAGTGTGGTGTTATATGACCTAGATTGACTTGAATGAAACCTCTTCAAGAAGCAAGGTTACATTACAACCCTCGACCCCCAGAGAATGTTTGAGCTAGACATGATACTTTTGTAACATGCTAGTGCTGCTAGGTACGAGATGTTGGGCTGTTTAGAACTACTACTCGATACGTTTCAAGTGGTCTTGATGGATGCGCGGAAAAATTTATTGCTTGTTGCCCATCTCTAACTCATTTAACGTGTTCACTTCAACGTCGTTGAAACACTCGAAACCGAAGTCATGAACACCAAAATCCTGACAGTCCAATAACCATGCACAGGTCTCGTCCCACGACGGCATGCCAACGTCAAAGTTTTGTCCAGCGCCTGGAAAGTTTAACTCCCACGATGAATCAACTAAAGGAGGTTCATCCTCCAAGAGGTAACTGATCAAGGGGTCATCGAGGAGACGGGATTCGTCGCCAGAACAATTTTCAGTTGGTGAGCATGAGTTTTCCTCTGAGCTGGCCGGGCCGTCTTTATTTTCCGTTAATGGCAGGTGATCATGGTTTTGAGGTTCAGGCGATTGATGGGAATTAGATGACGATGTTTCAGTTGCCATAGTACTTTCCTTATTGAGGGGCTCATGCGTGACTGGATTAATTCCCATTTTAAGAAGCTTTTTCTTGATATGGGTGTTCCAATGATTCTTAATCTCATTGTCAGTCCTTCCTGGCAATCTTGCTGCAATCTTCGACCACCTAGCAAAGAAAAATTTTAAAAAAAAAATACACGAAAATCATTATAATAATGCCTTCGGATTATTGAAAAAGAAAAAACCTAAGGGAAGTTAAACCCTTTGCTACAAAATATTTTGCTTTACTGACTAAGATAATTGCTGACTTGAATCTTAAGCCAAGATCTCTAAACAAAAGAACAAAACTGTTTGATAGCAATGCACCACCATAAGAATCGATATACAATCAGGTAAAAGGAGCGAACAGAAACAAACTATGGGAAAGTAACGATAGCCCCGTTAAATTGAAGGAGAAGCCAGCTGCTAAACCAACTAGTTTGATACGGCAACTATTAAGCAAGAGAACTACTTGAATTGGGATCAAGTAAAAATTACCACTAAAAAAAGATTTTGTAACCCTACTTATATTGTCTAAATGGCTAATGACACTCACTGAATTGCTTTGCATGATCATACGTGGACAAAAATGTGCTTAGAGTAGGAGCACAAGGAGCATCAATAGGATTGCCCAAGTTTTTTATGTACTAAGTTGGATGAAGAAGTTTGTTTTGCATTAACAGGTCACGAAAATCACTTATGCAACTCTGTGAAACTCGATATAGTGAGTCAGAATGAGATTATATTCATGTCGTTATTAATTAGGGTTTAGAGTTCGTCCGAAAAGAAGAAAGGTCTTAATTCGAGCGTTGACACTGGCGGGAGAGAGATAAGACAGATAAAGTAATGAACATGTTAACGCGACCAACTCGGCAAGTGAGCATCACGCCATTATTGCATATACATAGTTTGCAAAAAAAATTGTTACCCGAAGAAGATGAGAAATAAAGTGAGACCTGTTGCCTAGACGAGCATGGAGATCAATGACGAGTTGCTCCTCGGACTCGGTCAGGAGGCCTCTCTTCAAGTCTGGGCGGAGGTAATTAGTCCAGCGGAGCCTACAGCTCTTGCCACAGCGGCGAAGGCCGGCCAGCTTAGGGACGGCGCGCCAGCAGCATTGGCCATTTGTGAGGATGAAGTTGATCAGTTTCTTGTCCTCCTCCGCCGTCCACGGCCCTTTCTTCACCCCAAGTTTGTCACAGCAAGGTTGTCTTCCCATCACCCTCACTAACTACAGAGCCTAAAACAACTTTCAATACAGCACTTCTTTGCACAAGAGTCTCCAAAGCCCCACACCACCACCCACCTTTATATATCCACCAAACTTTATATAAAGGTGTCACCCCTTTCTACTAAACCACATAATACTCATTACATGTATATATAAATAAATAAAAAATGTGTGTGTGTGTGTGTGTGAATTGGGGTCCCACCATTGGTTTGAGAAAGGTACTGATGAACTACAATCCTGCTCGAGTCCTCCACAAGGGGTGGGGTGATGGGGAAAGGTGGGTGACTCAAGAACAAAACTAACATGTATATATGTAAGCATCTTTTTGTGAGAAAAATTGGGAAAGGAAAATTTTAATTCTTCCCATTTTCCTACACAATCCACTCTCTGTGGTTGCACGCTTACTCCATTGCTCCATCACTCATTTCGTCATCACCACGTTTACGTGTCCGTTTTTGCACTGAACTATAATCTTGTGCCACTGGACGTTATGGAGCCTCAGTTTTGTTTGATATGTACATTAGGGATTGCTTCTCCTTCAACCTAACTTGAAATTTTCTTCTGATGGAGCCAGCCACAGGGGGCCGGGAGAGGAAATTAGAAAATTAAGCCATCCACGTTTTGTTTAACTCTTTTTTTCATTTTTCTTCAGTTGGGTTATTTTGGGATTAATCTGTAAACTAGACAAAAACATCTCTTCAAAAAATTGGTAATAAACAGATCGTCGTGATCAGGAGTTTTGATTCCTCTTACTCTTTTTTCTTATTTCTTTTCGTGGGTCTAGTCTAGTATACTCCTTTGGAGGCTGTGATTGCTGTTCAACCAAAAAAACTTCAAAATATGCATCCATACTTGGGTGCTGCAGTTGAAGTTAGGGAAAAAGCAATATAAGGAATTCAGTTTACACAGCTATAGTCAAAAACTAAGCCACGTTCTCATGTCATCAATGCTAATTTGGAGATGATAGTCCTTAATTCTGCCAAACCAATGCCTACTTTAAACAATTCTATATGGTGTCAATTTTCTGTGCGTTTTGAGTCGTATGTGCATCGAGTGTAGACTTGAAAAATAACAATTTTGCCTTCCATCTCATTTTCTCAAACCATTCCCACTCAGTATAAAAACAATTTGTAGAGTATTATCTGTAGAGTCCGGTGATATGTGCTTTTGGTGATTCTACTAACGTTATCTGCTTCATTATTGCATAAGCTTTCTTCTGGAGATAAATTAATCAAAGCTTCAAGGATACAACATTGCCACCACCACATAATTTATTGTTAGCTCAACACTCCAACTTCGCCCACTCTCATACGGATGCCAGCATTTCATTAGAGAAACATTCTCAGGCCAAGGTTTGACATCTTTGACACGTACATTGTTTATGCTGCGACGTACCATGACTTGTGTTAAACTCTAGATTGTTCCACTGCAATCGATTCCTCGGCTAGCTATGCAGAAAATTTGTATGCTAAGCTAGGATAACGTTCTGAAGTCGACGATTTCAAACCCTCAACAAGAATCTGTAAACGGGATTGACCAGCAAGTACAACGATGAACACACTCTGAAAATGAAAGTACATCCATGATCAATTGGTGAATTGCTATCACACCTTATCCTATACCTAATACGTGCGAGAGTTTGAACTCGATTTTTTGATAATGTAACACAGTGTACGTACCTACCTGGCCGATCATTTTAAGAGAACGTGTCATGCATGTGATAGAGCTAGTGTTAAAGACCGAGTACAATGCAAAGGCTCACAGAATTACGTAGTTAGAGACTAAGATGATGAAACGATACGCATCTGTCTGGTTGGGGATTAGTTTTTAGAAGATCAACAAGAAAACTTTTCTTTGATTCTGTCATTATAATACATCAACTTGTACCACATTAATGAATAATCTGCATTGCCAGATGGGGGCAGGTATTAACCCAATTGCCTGGTCTTTGACTTGAAGCTCTTAGCTTTGGTGCATGTTGTTCAATGTGGCCCCATTTGTTTTCAACAACCCATTCTGTTATACTTAGCAGGTGACCTCAGAAGTATTAATCTTACATTTTTCGAACTCATGAAGACCACTGTTGCTCCTCATGATAAGATATTGGTAATTGAGAATGTAGTAAATTGTCTCTCCCCACACGTCACTTAGTTCAATTCATCTACGTTTTTGGTCAATCATGCAAACCTCACTAGAAGAGGAATATGGATATTGAGAAGTTCCATGGTTTTGCATTATACCATGAATCTCAAATAACATACTTTCCCCACAAGGAAAAACAAGTGACTGGGGTTTTGCGCTTGTGTGTTGTACACTTGAAAGTCGCCATCCTAAGAGATTGATTAATCCGCGATGTTACACGTACAGGAGTTCTCGCGAGCTAGTAATGATCGACGAAATTCGCTGACCACCAGCGCAACAGATGCGGCAAAAACGTGAAGAACTACCAGAAGGATGAACCCTGGAACACGATCTGATAAAAGAACACGATTGGACCTAACTATTACCTGCCTAGCTAGCATGCTTGAAAGCTATTCGGACTGTCCGGATAAGGTACGACAGTTTCTGTAGCAGTCGTAAGTTCATGATCAACCATGTTGGAATTGCCATTTTTCGTGGTTTAGAATCTTTTGGTCTCAATTGCCTGAGCCACTTCTTTCATGCACTCGAACACTCAAAAGAGATTTTACGTACTTATATGCGAGATTTTTTTACGTAATTGGACTGAACGAGGTTGGGATCTGAGGTAAAAATATTTGGATTTGTTTCGTTATATTGTGAGCATTTCTTACTGTTATACGTGAGGGTCTTACTCGAGCTTTTCGATGGTTCTGACGTTGAATTTGAGAGTTTAAAAAACACGTAACACTTTTAGTAGCAGTAAGTTGATGCATTTGACTATTAATTACTTGTGCATTTTGAATGTTAAGGATTAGCAATTCCATTCCCAGCTCCAACTATCCAATTCTAGATGATATTGAACGACTATCATCTATAACACAATTTAATTTTCATTGAGCGAACTTGTGCTAGAGAGTTCAAGGTTGGAGTTAAAACATCAAAACCCTTAAACATTTTGAACATTGTTTTTTTTTATTTAAATATTTGGGCCAAAGATTTGCTCAAACATAACTTTTTGCGCTCCACTTTTCAAAAGTAGCAACCCCGAAACAGTACATAAAAGACAAAAGGATGTCGACTGCAACAAGGGTAAGAGGAATAGCTCAAAACCCTCCTGCAATATAAATTGTGGATATATAACTAGTGATACGTATTTTTATAGACGTCTTTAACTGAAATTCTTAATAGTATTTTCTTGTCGTCAATATTTAAAAGTTACTAAACATATTTAGCAATAATAGCTTGTTGTCGTACGACAGTTATAAGCAAATTCTAATTACAGGGTTGCAGCTAATAAAAGGACACATTTTAGGTCACGTCCAAGTCGGGTCATCTCTTGTGACGCCCTCTTGGGTTTGGCCGTCACTCTGACATGTGCAGGTCGCGTGATCTCAGAATGCAGCTAAATTCCACTCTCACAATCATTAGCCTCTCCACTCTCAGGTAATTACATCAAAATATAACCTATACTACTTTTAGAAATTTTATTCTGCCTTTAGAGAGAAAGTGTTTTATTCCCTTTTAGCCACGAGCGTACACGGAAAAGTCTGTAAATAGAAGAAAAAGGAAAAAAGATTGAACAAACTTTGGCTCATACCCGATATCCGGGTTGTAAGAATCTTTCTTCAACTCCGGAAATAGTGACAATTAATAGTCGTTAAATATTTTTAGGAGCTTTTATTCTAACACTTTCAGCGATAATTATTAGCAGTACCTTTTTAGTGTCACTAAATAAAAGTCACTATAAATATTTAAAAACGATTGATTGTCGCTATATAGGAGGGTAGAAGGAAGATTCATCCAACCGAGGTAGTAGCCAAATTTTTTCTAAAAAGATTTGAGGGTAACTTTACCTTCACATACTGGTTTGCAATTATTTTTTATTAATCCCTTGATTATGAAGGTCTTGCTCTCCCACTTGTGAAGCTGATCGGCATCCATAGAAGACATTCCATCATTATGTGGCTTAAACACCATTCAGCATGCCTTAAAGCGACTCCCGAACTAACAGGTCAAATCTTAGGGAAATCTAATACAAACTTTGTGGCAAAGGTCTAGGCTTAATATAAATATAAATATAAATACTAATACAGGACTTTATGATGAGAAGTGAGGGTAATGCTGTCGTCATTAAACAAAGATTAGGGGAAAGCAAGAAAACAATAAAGAAGCTTGCTGGAGACTCCGGAAATCCTTTTATTCGTAAGTGGTGCTATGATTCATTGTCCCTTCTCGTACCAACTGCGTGGGTGCTGTGTGAGGCCCAACATTGAAGATTTGTTGCTCACAACTTTTGACGACTGTCATTGTAGCAGCTCTAAAATGTTTTAACTTTTATATTCGGACCGATTGTGTGAATGCACTTGGAACGATTAATGATGATGAAACGGCTTAAGAAGTTAGTTTTCATTGGATTTGCTCTTGTTTTTGGGGCGGATTTGGGATGGTGCTGGAATCTTATTTTGAGATGCTTTTTTGACGCGTTTGTCATGCTGCTATCTAGAGAAGGTTTTGCTAAGATAAACTGATTTTTCAAAATAGAACAGCTTATACTCGTACTAAGAGAGTTAAAGGAAATAACCAAAGCAACAGGGTAGCCGCAGATGGGATATATACAGTTCTATGGATTAGAAAAGAGGCTTCAACGATCATCAAGAATACTCGCTTGCTTTGATCACAAGCAATGTACATAAAACCAAAACATTGATGAATTATTAGAATATTTGAAATGATTTCCAAACATGACATCTAAAGCACCCTTATCCCCTCCCTCCCTCCCCAACCCCCACCCCTATCCCACCCCACCCCCAACCCTCCCTCCTAAGAAAGTTCCTGAACCCACGGTTGCGTTAGAAATGACATCAAGAGCTTCGAATGGAAGATGCTTCAAAATCGTTATAGAAGATACTACGGCCATTGTAATCAAAATGTCATATCACAAAGGAAGTCCCGTTATCCTGACTGAATTTTTGACTGATATTCAAAAATAAAAAATTAAGTTGTCTTACATATGTATTACTAACTATATGGAAAAATCGGAAATATAGCACTGCACAACACATTAAATCAAAGATGGAACAATATGAAAATGAAGCAAATGAGGATGAAACGACTTAGCTTAGAGCGAAACGAGGCGTGGCACCCAATATTGCCATCCCTACTGTAGTACACAGCCTCGCCCAATAAGCTACATCTATAAATTATTAAATTTTCTGGATGGGCGAGGCACTATAGCTTTTCTTATGCCTGCTTCTACTTCCTACCTGATTTTGTCACGCATTCCCCTCGCACATGTAAGCAGTGGTCAGCCAACACAAAGGATCTAAAGACAAAATGACGTTCAATTACAAGTCAGACTAACTGCTAATCAGAAATCGAAATGCTCCATCAGTCCACTCCCTAATCAGTGGTCCAATGAAAACTAGTGCTTTACGACAGATTGGATGTCTGTTCAGATATTGTACCTTTATGTTGATTAGACACCTAGAGACACGGAAATAGCAAGGGCCAAGGTCGGATGTGTTTGTTAGATGTGGACTTTAGACTTCTTACCACCTCTCCGCAATTCAAAATTGGGCAGGTAAAGCTTTTGAATCTGTTGTCTAGTTTGCAAACTAAGCCCCGTGTTGGTGAACAAGAATCGAACCTTTCTTCGACTTCTGCCGGCCTTGATTGATGCCAAAATTTTGACACGGCCAACGCAGACTTTTGCTCAGTTTTGTAGAAAACGTACACCTGAAACGTAGCATTTTCAGTCTGGACCACTATTATCCAGCAATAGAAGCTCGTTCACTGCAACAACATCACCATGTAAAGGGACTCTCCAACTCTTCAGCTTGACACCAACCTGCACTCATGAGGCAACCAGATCTGGCATTATCCCAATGGACTCGATCTCAAAAAACCCGATGAACTCAATCTTCTTCCACCTGCTTGGCAAAAGAAACCCTATCGAGTTTCCTGCACGTTACAGCTATTAAGATGCGAACTAAACAAAATCCATTTGTGGGACACATGCAGCTTATGCTGATGGCAATACCAATATCACACCACCAATGATTTAACCAAAAGTACAGGTAAGAACTTTCGTTTTTCTTTTCCCATTTGTAAGGATCGGTCTCTATTAAGTACTTGGTTGAAAAGATTACAGATGTTTATGAGCATGACATATGAAAGCTGCACACAGCATTTCTGCTACAAGAAACTGACTTTCAAAAAGAAGTTGCCAATCCGGAAAGCTCTTCATTTGGGTCCAGCAAATTTGCTCATCATTTTCGCAATTACAGGAGCCACCTTGGGATTTGCCTGATGCTTTGCAAGATTGGCAGGGTTTTTCATCACTGAAATAAAATTGGCCAGGTCAGAAAGAAAACAACTCACAGGTAAACCCAGTTTTACCACTGACGAACGCCAGAGCAGTGTAATCAGAACTATGACTAAAACAGAAAGCAACAGAGGACACCATAACGTTTTATTCGCCTGAGTTTAAAACCAAAGTGATAGAGGGTTATTATTTTGAGACAAAAAGAGTGTAGATTGTAACGAATAAGGCTATGAATCTGGATGAGATTGGAAGAAAATTCAAATTTAGTTGATCAAGGTCGCGTGAGCCAAGCTCAATCACGAAGACGAGCCTGAACTCGAAGACAAGCTCAACCTCTTGAGCTCAGCTCTTTCCATTACAATGGCAAGATGAGTCAATTGCGAGTTCTCGTTTATGACACAAGCAACTTTGAGCTTGTCAAGAACCTAAGCTTTGATTTTTTGTTTCAAATATTGTTTTTAATGTGGTAATGAATTGCACTTTAATACAAAAGAACAAGAATTCAGCCATCAAAATATATCACAACATTGGCATCAAAAAATTCTAACATCATAACGAATCTCAATGGAAAGAACTCCAACCATTCTGTTAGTCATCCGAAAGATTCTAGCGTCACACACAGCCTCTTGCTAAAGCCTGAAAAGACTTTTGCTTGCATTCTGGATTAACCAAGTCCTACCATTTAATTTGGTTGATATCTAATTGTTTTCAAATACTCCGATATCACCGGTACCAAGTTCCAACTAGGATGGGGAATTCTAGTTATAAAAAGTGAATGTAAGAAAACATATGAAATGCATGGAGAAAATTACAAAGACCTCAATTAATACTGAACGAAGGATCAAGGAAAAAAGAGAGAATGAAATGGCTACTATATAAAACCATAGGAGGATTAAATGCATTAAATACAGCAATTTGATACGCAATTTAAAGGACCTTTTGGGATCTCTTAAATAGGAAAACAACATATAGAAGCCTTCCCTCAGTTAACAAAAACGGAAACCAAAAAAAAATTATGAAGATTGACATGCAGTGAAAACTGAACAGGCAGCAAAGAAAAAGCGCGGCAACCAATAAAAACAAGTTATACAAAAAAACATGGTTCGAAACAACGAAAAGGTGACCCTAGACAACTTTAAAGAGCTAAATAGCACTTTAAACTACAGAGCCAAAAAATAAGAGACAACTACAAGTGCATAAAACTGCCAGATACACAGTCCCCTCTTACTTTAATAAAAATAGTATGGGGTAATAAACTAATCCAGTAAAGTACAAAGTTTTGAGCAAGAGAACCGCTGAAGCAATACAGGAATAGTGAAAGCCATGGGACCACTACCGCCAAAATAACTACATGAAAAATCCTTCAAGCACGCACCCCACCCCGCTCCCATCATTGTCATGGGTGCCAAATGCTACTGGCAACACCAGTTCCCTTGCTGCCCTGCACAAGGTCAAATCGGAGCATGCCTTGCACTTCTATAGCGCTATCAGAGGTCAGGTACAGGGCTTTTCACAAAGAACTTTCTTTCCGCTTTAGTTTCACCTCACCAAAACCCTTTTTTCGTGGGTTAAGTTGTTGTAGTAAGTTCATTGCTTATCCCTTTTAGGTGTATTGCCGATTTAAAATTCAGTGGCTAGACTGGTTTAAATTCCGCAACTTTATCTCTCGTTCCCTCCCTCTCTCCCTCCTAATTGCATATGAAAGCCCATTGCTACCGAAATAACTACCATTTGAGATTCCGGAACTTCATCATCCCCACTATATGTAAGAACTCTCTGCTCTCTCTAGCACGGAATTGGAAAAAAAATGAAGATAATAATATCACCCAACTTTGCCATTATAACTATGTGGAAACCTACCATGACTGCTACAACTAGGTAATCAAGGAATAATGTGGAACTACCAAAAGAAACAACGGAAAAAAAAAAACTAAAAAAGGTACCATCTTGAAGAGCAGCCATGACATCTGGGTCTTTCATTGCCGCCATCAATTCAGGGTCCTGGTATGATTGGAAACAACAACAATGATTTCAATAAACAACAATAACAAAGGAAAAGAGACGATGGCATAAAATAGACAGCAGAATGGCACAATAAGTGAAGTCAGATCAAACAAGTAAATTCATGCTCACATCCAATATCTTGCTAAAGTCTACATTGCCAGGCACGCCTCCGGGCGCACTGCCAGGGAAACCTCCAGGCATGCCTCCTGGCGCACTCCCGGTAAAACCTCCAGGCGTGCTCCCCGAGAAACCACCGGGCATGCCCCCAGAAAAGCCGCCAGGCATTCCACCAGGGAATCCAGGAAAACCTCCAGGCATTCCGCCAGGAAATCCACCTGGCATGCCCCCAGGAAAGCCTTCAGGCATTCCACCAGGTCTTCTACTTGATGATTGCTCTTTCTTCTTGGCCTTTTCATATGCAGCCTAGACAGAAATAGAGATGAATATCAGCCTTCCGTAGACAAACAGCTGCACAAATTCGTAGCAGAAGATTGTACAAGTAATTAAAGTATACTTGAGCTTCAGCGCGCCGACGACGTCTCTCACGTTCAATCTTCCTATCATCTCGTTCTTTACGCAACCTTTCATACTTCTTGCGGTGTTCATCGATTTTGTGTGCATTAGGTTCAACCTGTGTAGACCAATATTCCAAGGGAACAGTCAGAACAAATCAAGTATAATGCAAACATCACAAGCAATGCTCAAGTGTTGATTCTTTTTAAGCGATAAAAAGAACATTGTTAGGTCGAATACACAAAAAGGATAACCACACGGAGCCTATAATCCACATTGTCTGGGCTAACCTTCTTTAGTACAGCACTAATTTCCTCATCATAGTCCAGCTTCGATGCCAAGTGAAGATCCTTTGCAGCTTCTTCCCAACGGCCAAGCATCGCTAGCGCCATGCCACGAGTTTTGTATCCTTTAGCAGAATCTGGGTTAATCTGAAACAAGACTTGCAAAGGATTAGCTCCCATGTTGAACAATAACACATTAAATTGTCACTTGCAAGTTGGCAACTAAAGAAAAATTGACAGGACAATCATGAAGTCAATTATTGATCCTGCCCACAAAAGTATCAGTAGGAATGCTCCATTATGAAACTAGCAACATCTAACCTGTCCGACAAGTGGACATCAGTCACCTCCACTTGCAAGCAAATTGATGAGAATAAGAATTACCTCTAGGGCTGCATTGGCATCTCTGATAGCAGCATTTGGTTTTTTCATTTTGATGTATACACTAGCTGTTAAACACCAAAACAACGTTATGAATTAACCAAAGAATTACAATCATGGGTCGTGGCAGATTGAAGCTCAAACCAAGCTGCACCTCTGTTTCCATACATAATTGCTGATGTAGGATTGAGCGAGATCGCCTGGGTGAGCTGGTCAATTGCTTCCTCCAGATTACCTGATGAGCAAAATGTCATTAGATATCAAACATAAGCATAGTACCGAATGGGAGAAAAAAATCACAATACCTTCAGAAAGTGCTTCCATCGCCTTTCCTTTCGCCTCTTGTGAAGCGTCACGGCATTCTTCCGTGACCTCAACAGAAGGATCTCCCATCTATACGGTTAAAAGTTAAAAGATATTCTTCCAAAAAAAGACAGAAGTCATTGTCTCATATCTCAAAGGGTGTATTAATAAGACCTTTTGTGGCGGGTCGTTATCAGGTTCCACTGTCTCGCCTTCAAGCTCAATATCGGACTCAATTATCTCCTCCTCTTCTTCTTCGACAGGCTCTGGTTTGGGCTCCTCCATGTCATCCATGTCCTCATCACTCTCATCCACCTCATATTGCGGCTACTCTCCAAACAGCAAGTTTCAGAACATCATCACCCTCATCCACTAAAAATCTAACTAGAATCCACGTAAAGCATAACAAACCCTAATCCTCAAACTCAATTCGTTAAATAACATAATGTAGTTATAGATCATGTAACTACTCCCTTCATTTCATGATTTCTGTCCATTTTGACTTTTTGCAAATTCTCAAGATAAAGTTCAAGTATTTAAACAACATGTTGAGGTGCTTAACTCAATCAAGTAAAAGCCAACTAGGGCAAATACAATGAGTGAAGTCAATACTTATTCTAAGAATCCGTAAAAGGGACAAAAATTGCGAAACATAGGGCGTACATTCAATCACAAGCCACACAGTAGTCTAATCACAAGTACGTCCAAAAATTAGACTAAGATTTCCGATCAAACGTATTAAACCCTAAACCCTGACCTCCGGTTTGCGGTCCGCAGACGTGGAACCAGATGGAACCTTAGCTCCGAGGCTGAACATACCAAAAAAGAAAAAACAAATCAACATCAGATTCAACAGTAGAAAGCCACTGTCACGCGTACTGTGTGTGTGCATCTGATTATATTAGTTAGGGTTACCTTTCGAGGTAGTCTTTGAAGAAAGAGAGAGAAGGATCGGCGAGAAGGGACGGGTTCTCCTTGCAGAGGTTGACGAATTGCTTCAGCTGCTCCACCTTGGCGGCGTCCATGGCTGTCGATTGAAAGCGAGGGTTTAGAGGAAATGCGAGAGAGCGAGAGATTCGGTTCGAAGCGGTGATGGTTTTCTACGGTGGGTTCTTGGTGGGGTAAAGACCAGCTTTGGACCAAGAGCTGACTAGGCTCTTGTAGTTCTAGTAGCTTCGAAAAGGATAAAGTTGATTTAAGAATTTCAATTTTCATTTTTTTTTTTTAATAGCGACACCTCGTGCTCTTTATATGTGTTCATAGATTTGAATCTTGATCAAGAGCTTGATGGAGTATTTGGTAAGTGGTAATTTGTCATCATTGAAGACATTGTTTTAGTAGCTTCAAAATGGATAACGATACCCAAGATTTCAACCTTGATTTTTCTTATTTATAAAAAGAAATGCATTCATTTTAAACGTCTCTGTTAGTAACCATGCAGTACTCTTTATGCATGTAAATCGAAGATACCAATCTCGCTCCTCAGGTCAAGCAGTAGCATCGAAATGGATAAGGATACTTAAGGATACAACCTTGGTATTCTTATTTATGAAAGGAATGCATTTATTTTAAACGTCTCCTCCAACAGTAGTCATGTAGTACGTTTTATGCATGTAAATCAGAGATTCAAATCTTGCTCCTCAGGTCACGTAACCCTTGGCACGTGTTCACTTGCCGCTTTTGAAGATTTAGTAATTACAGCATAATTTTGTTTTTTTGCATTCCTTATTGAGTGTTAACTTTAGATACTATTGATTAACCTAATATGTCAGCAATAAGAGTCGCGTGTTGCTATCTACACGTGTGAAGCTTGAAGTTAGACCTAGTCTTTCGAGTTCAGTAACCATTGGCACGTGGTCGTATGTTGCATTTGATGTTTTCTTTTCTTTTCTTTTCTTTTTTGCCAAAAGAGCTATTGTTGTCAAAATTAGTCAATGGTGAATTAATCTAAGCAAGCGGCGAGTAAAGTTTCAAAAGTAAGAGCTTGAATATCATATCATATACATATGTAAAATATTGCAAGGAGCGTGAGTGCCAGAGGGAGGAGTCACTAAAGCTATTATTATTATAATAGAAAAAAGAACAACAACTGCTGTGACGACCCAAAAATCTGGAGCTTCGTCGTCCCGAACTCCCAGAGCGTTAATATATCTCATCAGATTAAATTATATCAAATTCTATTTACTGACACATACTTCAGAGTATTTAACTAGACATTAACTCAATTTCTTCAAAATACTGCTTAAACTTAAATTTAAACAGTTAAAACTTAAGTTATTTACAGAACGACAAGCTATCAATACTGACCCATACAAGGATCACACATAACAGTGGTGGGCTCTCTAGAATCTCACGCAAACTCTAAACTTAATCCCGAGCATGCTACAGTTGATTGTTACCTGCAAAAGGAAATCAAACGAAGGATGCGATTTTAAGAGCTCCGTAAGGTCATTCAAGGAACAACCGAATGAATTTCAAAAGGATATGAGAGTCAATTCTATGATTATTTTTCAAAACATTTTAAACAATCATAAATAATTTGATAATTTTCAAAACGATCATTTAAATATCATTTTCAAAACCATCATTTTAAAATATAAATTATGATTTTTCAAAAGGTTTCAAAACGAACACATATACTTTAAGGGTGATATGGGAAAGGGTTTCAGATAATCACAATATGGGGGAAAGTTTCAATTCAATCCCCTTCAATCAGATATCAAGACATTCATTTCCAATCATTTCTAAAACAAATCATTGTAAGATACAGTGTAAGCAAATTCAAAGATATTAACCATGGGCAGAGGCAATGCTAACAAAGTACACATGAATGATATACAATAACTAGTCATTTCCATCGAACAATAAACTAGACCTGCATAATTACGCAGGTTCAAATCATCCTTATAATGCCTCCCTCGTAACAGATCCCCAGGTACCGAAGACAATAATCATTGAATCAACGAGAATTCAATGCTTGACTTGCAACAAATTGAAACATCAACATGAATTCAAATAACCGATATCAATTAGGTTTCAATGACAATTAAACATGCTGATATTAATTTATCGCTAGGAATTCTATAATAATCACAAATAAATAGAAATAACAAATGCGAATAGTTTTTGAATTTAGACATAACAATTCAGTTTAAAGAATGCAAAGAGTTATCAAATAAGAGGTAAGCATTGATAAGATTTTTAAATAACCGATTCAGGTTCAATGTTAGGGTTTGCTTGGCAATAACATGCTAATATCAATGTATATATATATATATATATATATATATATATATATATATATATATATATATATATATATATATCAGTGTTCAACAATAGTCATAGGTAAATCGAAACAATACTTACGAACACAAGTTATCGAAATTAGGGTTCAGACAGAAGTCTTTACCCAAAATTCAAATAGAAACCCTTACCTAGATCTAAAGCTAACTTAGTTTAACCGAAAAGTTTTTTACTTTAACATAAACGGAACAATCAAATGATCAGGATACAGTCTACACTACGATATTATAAACTCCATACCGACTCACGCATACTCCCAGAATGAACCCACCTCACCGGATAAGTAAAATTACCAAAATGCCCCTTATGGGTAAAATTACTAAAAGCACCCCTCTCATAATTAAAATTACCAAAACGTCCTTCCTGTAAGTAAAATAACTAAAATATCCCTACCGCAAGTGAATTTACCCAAAAGTACCTTTCATAGGTAAAATTATCAAAAATACCCCCTCTGGGTGGCAAATTACCAAAATATCCCTAGGGATTCCCGCTCCATAAAAATATCAAAAACACTTTAAGATACCTTTTTAAGCCTCATGAATTCATTTTTTGGTTAAAAAGTAATTGCAGAAATTTTTGCCCGAAAAATCCTGAACCGGTGTCCGGACCAAACGCTCAGAAGTCGCTTCCGCTAAAAATTGCTATCGATCTCGGAATGGCACGAAATTTTAGATAATAAAACATATCAACAATATAAGATTTTTCTAAAATTTTCAGATTAAAATAACTTGATTTGCTATGTCAAATAATTGGAGAATTCTTTTTAATCGATACTCTAATTTAGCGTCCTTTGCAGATACCGAAAAATTCCAAAATTTTCCACAGCATATGTCTCAAAGAATAATGGGGGTCTCATTTTTGTACTTTGTCAGATTTTTATCCAAATTATTTTTAAAAATTCGTATAAAACTACTAACCTAATGTCTCCTTTAGTAACAATTACAGTCACTTTTCACGATTAAAACCCACACTAATTCACCTTCAAAACACACAGTTCATCTTTTTCCTTTCTCCCCCTTCTCTGCCGAAGCACATGGACACTCAATTCTCATACACACTCACTAATTCATCCCCAAAACACACTCTAAAACACTTGAAAACCCATAACACCATTTGAAACACACACATAATCACACGATTACATACACAATTAACATATACTCTCCCACCCGAACATACAGACACACAACAACACACACACACACACACAATCCCACGCATATTGAAGCACACACATACTACACATTATCACACACTTAACACCTCTTAATCACACACCCACACACAATACGCCATCAAACACACACACCTCTCTATTATTACATACAAACGCACAGATTGTTTCATGAACCCATACACACAGTTCACACACAGCAGCAGCCATGCTATTGCTCCTCTTCGCCTGCCTTACTCACACACACAAAATCTCTCATACACTCACAAACACACAAACCATAATTCCCCCCATACATCCATGCCCGAACACACTAATATATATACACACAAACACAAAGTACTCGAAAATACACACGCATTGCACAGTAAAATTACGCGCACACTCGCACACTAAAATTGTATACTAAGGGAGAATTACCCTTGAAAATTCTTCCAAATCTCTACTTCTTCCCTCCGTTATCTTCTTCTCTCCCGAAGCTCTGTTTTCCTTTCTCTGTTATGTTTTTTCTATTCTTCTGATTTTTCTTATTTCTATTTTCCTCCTCCAAAAATCTTTTTCTTTTCATTTAATTTTCAGTTAATTAAAATTTAAATCAGCTTAAGACAAATTTCTCTAAAATTTTACACCTAACATGCCATTTTTGAAAATTGCAAAATGGTCGTAAAAGTTTTTCATATTTACAAAATAGCCCTAAAAGTTTTCAATTTTACATTTTGACCTTTTAAGCTTCCATACTTTACTAATACCCAAGTATTGCTCAAAATTATCGTCCGTTTATTTTTCAGATCACAGATTGTTATTTTAAACCACTCAAAAAGTATTGGATATTACATTGATCATCTGCTACCATATCCTAAATGAAAGTTCACAAAATACAGTGTTGGCAACTTAGTTAAATTGACAGAGTGATATGGTCGTCCATATTATTTACGTTGGCAACCCAGATCCCCTTTATTTTCTAAGTGAACTTCGTCGACCGTCCCATTATGAAGCGGATGTTCGCTCCATTATGGGGCAGGGAAAAAAATTTACATTCTCAGCGGACGTTCATCTCATAATGGAGCGAATCATGGAGAAAAAAAAGTGATCTGATGCACTTATTTGCAACGGATGGACGGCAAGATCGCGCTGACATTTTAACTTATGTTGCCACCGCAGACAAGAGATTGGATCCCATCTTATATAACTCGACGACTAAGCGACATAAGCTTTATGAATTCTTTAATGTTGTTGTTGGGTAAAAGGATTTGAGTTGGTTGAATGTACTATTTGGAATAAAGTAATCTATTTATTAATAAGACATGGATTAGACCTTGCAAATGAGTAACTACGGATAACACATCATAGGTACAGGTTTGACAGTTATGGGTAGACAGGATTTATACAAGATTTTACACAGGGGTGCAACTTGGGCGGGCTGGACGGGCCCAAGGGTTAAACCATGACTAGCTTACTCTTTAAAAGTTGTGTCAATATCCAGTCCAGCCCATCTACGGGCCAAATAATGTGTCAACGCCAAGTTCATCAAAATTTTGGTAGACACGGGCTGGACGCGGACTGTCCACATGTTGTTCATGGTTACAAATTACTTTTTTTTTAAACGATTTCGCAACATATCATTGATCATCCAACTCTACAATTTATTCATGATAATGAAAAAAAATACTTTAAAGTCTTAAAATGAACTTAAATATAAGCATGGTAACACATATTGGGACAAAATGAGAGAGAAAAAGACAAGAGTTTCTAATCCTATAATAAGAAATAAAGTAAAAAAAGTAAAGTCTTCAAAGATCTTTAAACATGAACAAAAAGTGGGAACCGTCGCTCAACCCGATTCAGAAAAATAAGACAATAATATGAGCATACATTTGGCTTTGAGGCTTTGACTTTATCGAAATGGGGGCTGAGAATTCAGAAAGTACAAAAAAGAAATTGTATTCTATTAGGTCAAGAGTTTGACATTCGAAATTGCATAGACTTGTGTGATCCACGATTTTTAATGACTAAAAGAAACAAAATAAATATATTGTAACGCGTGTGTGTGTGTGTATTATGAATATATTATAATTTATATTATATAATAGTTAGATGGACGGGCTTATAGAAACCTTTATCCATGTCCAACCCATATTTTTTACGGGCTCAAAACTTGGAGCCCACGTCCATTATGGTCACTACAAAAGTAAGATAATGTCCATATTTTTGCGGGCTGGTACGGGTTGCCCGCTCAAGTTACACCTCTAATTTTACGGGATATATTTTCTTGAACCCATGTATGACCCGCCTTCAGCTGGGGCCTGGGTATAACCACATACTTCAAGGTATCCCCACCCCACCCAACTACATATTTTTTCTTTCTTTTTCGTAGTCAAATAATGACTTTCTTTAAATATTTTTAAGCATCCAAAGAACCATAAGCTTAGACATGATGCTTTCAACTCGATGGCAATTTCAATGCTATGTGTTCTATTGTACTAAATCGGATAGATGTGGTAATAGTTAGGACAAGAGGAAAAGAGGAAAAAAAAAAAGCCATTAATGTTACCTTTTTAATGTTACCTTTTGTATTAGTAGCATAGATTTGAAATATTTTTCCAATCAAAAAAAAAAAAAGAGAAAAAATCGATGGCAATTTTGACAACTAAGATCGTACAAAAGTATTAAAGCACTTAAATAAAATAGAGCAAAATTAGTCTTAAATGTAATCTTAAATCATGAAATTAAAACACAACCAAATAATAAAGGAAGACACATTCCCTCTATAAATTCAAACTTAGAACATTAAAGTGAAATTTCAAATGACCCTTGCTTGCTGAACAACGTTCAAGATGATTTCTCAAAAACAAAAAAAAAAAAGATCAACCAAACTTTATGGAATATGTTTCAATGCTACATGACTTGCACCTTGCCCTGTTTTTTTTCCATCATATCATTTTGTAAAACTCACTCTCTTCGAAAAGCTTATTCTTATCATTGTAAGAATTTTATCCGCAGGTATATCCATGCATGACCCGCTCTTACTCGACCAATATGAGTATAGTTTAAAATATCCGCAAATGTAGGAGCCGAAAAAATGAATGCCCATATCTAGTTTTTCAGCCTCGGGCCTGATCTAACTGCTGGTCATGACTGGGCTTTGCCGTGTCTAACAATAATTAGCCCATGTGTGAACAACAATCATCAAGCGGCAGCATCAAAATTCATTCCTGGCGAAGAGAAGGTAAATATGACAGATTGAAGTTTCATCAGCCGATCAAGCCCGTCGATTACCCAAAACGAACCGGCAAGAACTCAAACTGCACTATTTAGCAAGGATGGTCCTATTACCGAATCACTATTTATTTATTTTTTCCTAAGCAGGTTACGTCACATAGTAATTGTATCACTTACTTTGAAAAAGTTATATGCTACTTCGAAGAAAGTCACGAAAATTTTGATGTATCAGAAATCGATTCTATAGTAAAAACATTGGTCTTTGACGTCCCGCGGTCCAACATAGCATACATGAAGTTTGTCTTTTCCATTCTTTCTAATTATTTACCCGTCGGAAGACCACCATTCTTTCTCTCCTCAAGTTAGGCACCCACCACTTCCCTCCCTTCAGGTCAAGCATCAATTCTCTTGCTTGTAGCCAAAGTTCTTCATTGTCCCTTATCTACGTCATCAGCAATTTCTTTCCTATTGACTTGCAACTTTCAATGTTTAATATTGTTGTTGTAATGTCTCTGTAAACATGTGACACTTCACCTTGAATGGCCCAAACAACTCTAATCTCTAAGATTATGTGCAACTTCTTTTTTGTTTTAAGAAGAGACACCGAAATAGGTTCCTCTTTAGCCTGGGCTTCACTTGGACTAGTTTATCGACGAAAGCGTTTTTCGCAGGCAAAAAAAGATTAAATCCCTCGAACCAGCATCTCCAAGTAAAGGCAACTTCACGAACAATACAGTGGACTCTTTCATTAGAGAGACTCGCGGAACTACGCTTATACCTGTTATGCTTATCCACCTCGTCAGTTGTTAAACTCTAGAACGTTACGTAGGCCTGCTCGGGCATCCATTACATTTCAAGGTTAACTCAAGGAACAGAAATTTAACATTCACATGAGATGAGATATAGCCTAAGAGGCCACAAGACAAGGGGTATCCGCGTAGGACTAAAAAGTACAAGATAAATTGCTTATAAAAAAAAAGTACAAGATAAATATGGTTATATGCAGCAACAGTCACAGCGTGGAGACGATACAAATCAACATAAATTTGCAAAAGATCATAAAGGTTGACATAATTTCAACAAGTAGAAGACCAGAAGCTATTCCTGTATCAATCTATTACTCATATGATGGAGCCAAGCAAGCAATAAGACCTCGAGACTCGAACGACATGCTAGTTCCGCTCCCAAAGAATGGAAGACATTCCTAATAAGTCATCATGAAGGCCCAAAGCAACAATAGGCCAGATGCTCCAGTTGATGCGATCCTGCCCACATCATTGCCAGGTTGTCCTGTAAAACTTCCCCATCAGAAACGTGTGGTTGATTGATAATCCCAACTGGTAGTAATAGATATTCCCATGCCATTTTGTAAGCATCTTGTGCATATGTGAATTCCATTTTTTAACAGCATACCACATTCAAAGCTAAAAGTAGGTGACCCGTGACAGTGTTAATCGTAAATAAGAATGTCATCGAGCTTATTTAAGAAGAAACAAACCCCCCCCCCCCCCTCCCTCCCCGCCCCCAACCCCCGGCAGCCCTTCCCAGTCCCTTTCTGCCTCCACCCTGCTCTAATTTGGCCTTTGGGTACACAGTGCAAAGGGAAGAATATGTTTCTCGATGACTAACATGACTTGGACTTAATTTGCCTAACTCTACAATCATAAGTTTCTTGCAAGTATTACTCACAAAGAACTCGTACATAAAAACGTACACTGAACAATGAATGACAGCCGGATGCTGTCCAAGAAAGCTAAAATGGCGTCACTGAAGCAGAAAATCCTCCTCAGCCCAAAAAAGAGTGAAGAAAGACGCGTGATTATTACGGCCAAAAACCTAAATAAACAGTCTCTGGTGTAGAATAGTCACATAACTATAGCATTGATGAGGCGCTGCCTAAAAAGTGTCTCGTCTCTTCAATGGCCCGATGTAATAATCCAGTTTCAATACCATAAGATTAACTGGAACCTCAACTGTATCAGATATTGGAAGGGCAGCCCAAACATATACGTATACATCGTAAACATTACAGCTATAAATGGAAAGGACAGACAATGAAAAAGGTTTTAGCCAGTGAGATATACAAAAGAAGTAGCAGAATTTTCAAAGGAGAAGCATGATATGCAATAGAATGAACGATAATCCACACAGCAATGAAGGTTCGGTGATTTTTTATCAATGACCTTTTCAAACGTATAATAGAATTCTAAACATATTAGCAGATATTGTCCTGATAAAATCCATCCCAGCAATTAGTTGTGCGGAAAAACAACAAAAAAGGCTACAGTGGTTGGCTCATGAAATGTTTTTTTGTCTCCTTTCTCCTTCTCTTTCTCTAACTCCCCCTCCCCCAATCCCAATTCCCCAGATCCCCTTCCTCTGACAGTCTAGCTTGGGTACAATGCAAAGGAAAGAAATGGCTTTCCTTGTCACACAATAAAACAAAAAAACTCCTCTAACTTTTTTTATATAGGTAAGGCTACTCAAAAAAGTCGCCATGAAAGCAGAGGAAAACCCAAAAGATATACATTCAACACTGAAACATAGTTGTCCAAAAAGGCCGGAAAGGTGTCACTCTAATCAGAAAAAATCGTCCCCGGCGTAAAAAAAAGGAGTACATAATATAGACCTTTAACTGCTCAAATTACTATAGAACGACATAAAATAAATTATGGCAACTATCACCACCAGAAACCTAGAAATAAATACAATTTGGTAGTCACAGAGACAACATCAGTAGAACAACGATGTGTGGCAGTCTTGTTTTCACACTTCATTTGGTATGATATGGCAATAGAAGAGGCAAGGCATAACAAATAACACTCCGAGTCAAACATGGAGGCACCGAAAGCACAATACAGCTCATCAAATAAACAAAGGCTAGACTCATCATTTGACGAAATAGTTGAACCTTCAATTAACTAAATGACCCTAAGAAACTCATATAACTCTCTTGGACACTTATGGTGCCATTTGTTGCATAAAGCGACCCCAGACCAAAACTCAAGTTCACAGGTTATAATAATATATACTTTGTATATGATGAATAAATGGTATAGTAGTGCCAGCTGGTGACATAAAGCGGAAGTGCGGTACATTACCTGGAGGAGGTGGTGTGGTGGAGGAAGTTGGAGCTGTGGCTGCAAAAGAAAATGAAAGTGACAAAATTGTTAGTGAAAGTGTCCACCTCGGGGAAACTTGTTCTGAACAACATTCAATTAACATTGACATTGACCTAACTGTTCCTTCTTTCCCCTTTTTTTCTTTGTTCTTTGTTTACCTTAGGATGTACCTGTCCTTTTGAACATCACTTAAATCTTTGAATCGTGTGAAAATCTTGACTCTGAATACATACCATTGCACTCTGAACTATAGTCCTTGCCCATTCAAAAGGAGAATGCACGTTCATAAATACATTTCATGGGTTTGCAGATACTTTTTCTTTTCTTTTTTTCGATATAAGAATGTTTCTGCTGCACTGTTTGCTCTCTTAAAGGGTTGAGAAAATTACAATATTTGGTGTTGAGAAGTTACTAGCTTTTTCAGATTCTTTTCCGAAACAAACAGATGAAACTATTTGTCCTTCAAAAACAAGTTAAGGCCCAGAAATCAAAAGGTTAACAGCAGCCTCAGAAATCAGCAATCCACGTCCTATCATATGAATGGCAGTATCATTTCTAAAAGCTCTTCGTTGTTATTTCGGATGCACTGATGATTTAGTAATTTCCCTTCAGACTAAAAAGAACATTGCCCTAAACTTTGATCAACACTGTGTACCATAAATAATTTTGGAATCCAAACCCACCAATTCCAAAGCCCGATTGCATCAAAAGAACCAACTAAAACCCACTAACAAAAACAGCACGTGCCACAAAAAATACGTACCTGTGCAGGCGCTGAGATCGCCGGGTATCTTGCAGGTGGCACTGAGATTAAGCGCCTGAGTGACGTTGATGCCCAACGATTCCAAGAAGCCGGACTTGTACAGATTGCACAGACACGGCAGTTCATTCGTCACGGCTTCTCTGAGCGGGTCGCAGCATGAACTCGGCGGGTTAGTCGAGTTCATGTAGTTGGCACAGGGGACCAGCTTTGAGGCGCACGACGGCGTCGGTTGCCCTTCCGCCACCCTAATCGCCGCCGCCACCGCCACCATCACCGTCAGCATGGCGGCCATTTTGGTATCACCCATTTTTCGTTTCTGCTACCTCTCTCTCTCTCTGTGACACACGAACTCAACAATGAGACTGGTGGAGCGGCTGTTAATAAAGGAAGGCAAATATCCGCGGTGGCCGGTGGGAACGGGTTTGCCTTTCTGTGCCCGCTTCTATTGGTCTATATACGCAGGTGCCCGGATACGTAGGGTCAAGTTTTCAAAGTGGTTGAATTAATATTGAGATTTATTTTGCTTCAAAATTCTTAACTATGTTTGACTATTCTACATGTGTGTGTACATTACCATGTGAATATCTACACTATTATTTCAAGTTGGAATTCTTCATCATTTTTTTTCCATAGGAGGTTACTTAGTCCTTTAGAGTGTGTTTGAAATCATAAAATTAATAAAATTTCATTTCAAATACTCAAATTTTGTTGTTTAGAACATTAAAAAAAAATATTGAAATTGGATTTCATGAGATTTGATTGGATTTGTTTTTACAATACGAGATCGGAAGAAAAGTAGTTGAATTTCTTGGGATTTAGATTTACCTGGATTAAAATAATTATTTACCAATCTTACCAATTTTTAGATCTCTCCAATAATGAACTCACCACCATCGTTTCATTGTCGCTACCGCCACTCTACTTTTTCTACCACCACTGCCGCCACTATTACTGCCACCGTCGCCGCCGCTACCATACCACTTTTAACACTACCACACACTACTTTTACTACCACCACCACTCCCACCGCCACCACCACCACTACCAACGTTGCCACCCCACTATCACTACCACCACCACCACTACCACCGACATCACTAATGGTGTCACTTGACCACCACAAGTTACACCTCAATCCCACCACCGCCACCATCATTACCATCACTTGAACACCCAATCACTTTCGCGGTCGATACTGCTACCCCATGTGGTGCCGCCACCACACCACTACCACTACCGTGTGGTGGCAGTAGCACACTTGAAACTACTTACCGTACTTCGTTTCCCACCTTAAGTCAATGATATAATTGTCTAAAAATTTATTTTCTTTGTTTTTCAATCACAAAATAGAAAATCTGTGATTTGAATTCCCGTTCATTCAAAAAACAATAATTGAGTTCCAAATCAAATACCGAATTTGAAATCCAAATCCTAAAAGAATTGGTTTCAAATAGACCGTTAAGCACGAAAGAATGTCTGATTCGGCTAAGACATAAAATGTGCCACCTCATCTCTCAAGAATGCAGTTAGGCCTAAGCTAGGATCATTAATTTATTCAAGTCATAAAGTTCTTGTGTTTGCTAGGATCGTTCATATATGGCAGTCGTTCAAGTCATAAATTTGTTATGTTTGAGTCTTACGTATAAAAAGATAGAATGGATTCTGCACGTCTTTCCTAATTGACATGAGGTGGAAGTCGTGACTAGAGCAAGCAAATTTTTCGTGAACAATTTAGCTAGAAAGGAAAATTTCATTTGATTGATTACTAAATAAAGTGTAGTAAGGTTCTAACATTTAGCGAGAGAGTGAACTTTGAGAAAGATACGGAGGACAAGCAAAGGTCACTCCATTAAGTATACAATAACAGGATATCAGTGACAAGGTAAAAAAATTCTACCAATATATATAACGTGTAAAACAGCTAATGACCCCCTTCTACTACACATGATATGCGATTTTACCCCTCCTTTTCAAAATGATGTATAAAAAATCCCTCACAATTTACGAAATTGGATTATTCCGTAAGTTTTAACACTGCGTAAGCAACACGCTTGTTGACTAACAGAATTGTTTGATAATGAGGACTTTGTCCCTTCTTTATTTTACCCCCGTCAATAACCCCCACCGTCACGGTGCCACCCACTTCCACTACGACCAGCATCCCCTACCACCTGCCACCACACATACAAATAAACAAACACACAACACCAAGGTTGCCCCAACATCCACTCTACACACACAAACGCATAACTTTGCACATACACACAAGCACACACCAATAAACACACCACTGCACCCCCTCCCGCAACACGCACAAATACACATTTACCATGTGTCACCCCCAAAATCAATTGGGGTGTGTGTGCGCGTAAAAATGTGTGGGCGTGCAGTGTATGTGTTTGTGTGTGCATGCTTGTTTATGCATGCACAGTGTGTGTAGGATATGGGTGGTGGTAGGTTATCAGGGTGGGAGGCGGGGGTGGCCCGTGGTTTGTGGGTGTGCGTGTTGGGTAAGTATGATGATGGGTGATGTGGGGCGACAACCTTCGTGGGAGTGTGTGTGTGTGTGTGTGGGGGGGGGGGGGGGGGCGAATAGGGGCGACAATGAAAGTGGCTGGCGACTGTGGGAGTGATTGACGGAGTCAGGGAGAAAGAGGGGTATTAACTTAAATGTGATAACAAAAATGAGTATTGATATCATTTAAATGAATCCATAACGGTTTTATCTAAAGCACTCAATTTAGTTAATTGTAGAAGATTTTAGTACATCCTTTTAAAATAAAGAGGTAAAATCACACATTATCATGTATAGTAGATGGGTTCAACCCCAAATAATTGGTGTGATGTGAAGATAGCCATGAGAAAATAAGCTGTCTATTTGCCGAGTGCGTCGGCCAAACAAGTCCACACGTGGTTGTTAGGTGCTGGTCAATGGAAAGAACCGGTGAACTAATATTAAACTTTAAACGGGACGAACACCTGGGTGCACCAAACTCACACGTGTTTCCAATTAAGGTTTGGGGGAACACGCTGCACCAATCAATGAGTTCCCCCCTTTAACTATTCAAATAGATTAAGAGAAAAAAGAAACCATGTTCTATTTTATAGATTATTTACGTGTTACGTGTTAAAAACGGGAGACTAAAAAATTAAGAGAAAAAGCATTATAAAAGTTCTCACACACCAAAAGAAGGTCCAAATAAAAGAATATTAAGAAGTGTATGCACGACTAAGCTACTCATGTATAAAAAAATATTTATACATCAAATAGGAACAATATTCGTAATAAAACGCTAGTCTACGTTTGGGAGCCAACGTTATTTTGGTAAAAGTTATTTATGTTTTGGCAATAAGTACGACATATTAGCTTATATTAAACTTGGATATATGAAGCTGTATATAACCGTAGTCCATTGTAACAAAAGATATATACAAGAAAAAAAGTACGAACTAGATGATTTTGGTGCGTTCAAATAAAGTTATAAAATGTGCCGGTTCAATAAAGATTCATAAATAAATAAGATAAATTCCTTCAAAACTTTCCCAAACACCTCTAGAATTTTCTAGATTAAATTTTTTTGAATTAACTTGTGCAATGAAGACCATTGACTTGACCTAAAACAGCACAGGAAAATCTGACATTATTGGTTGGGATTCTAGATTTAATATTTTTGAATTAACTTGTGCAAATGAAGACCATTGACTTGACCTAAAACAGCACAGGAAAATCTGACACTATTCACGACAAGTCAAGAGGACGGAAGAGTCGGTCTACGAGAAGAGTTGTGAAAATGACGGGAAGACCAGCACCAAGCAAAGCAGCCGAAGGCGGAAGCTTCCCGTTTGGCCTTTTCATTTGTTGTTACATGTAAAAGCAAGAGATATTCAAGCCTGTCGGCTGTCACTATGGGGGTATTTTGACTGCTGAGTTCCCAGTTTCTGGTTTTCACACGGTTCTGGTTGAGAGATTGGATGGTTGTGAGATATTTTTATTGATTTTTTTTTTCAGCGATAATTCTTAACGACACTTTTTAATGTCATTAGATAGAAGTTATTACAAATATTTAACAAGAATTTTAATTGTTGTTTTATGAAGAATTGTAGGTAGCTTACTACAACTCTGGTAGCATCCAACATTTTTTTCTTGTACAAATCATTTTATTCATTATTTAACAGTTTAAAATTTAAATTAATTTACAATTTAATATGGTATCAGAGTTTTGGAAAGGTCTTGAATTCAATTTTTTCTGATTTCGTATTTGATTCCCTTTACTATGGTGCAATTTATACTGTGTTTAATTGTGTACTGAACGGTGGTGCACCTACAATGTCTCTCCATGAGAAAAATGTTAAATCATGATATAAAATGCTGGGCTTATACTCTTTACCAGCTCAATCTTTTAATAATAAATGGCAACTTAACATAAACAAGCATGATAATTTTTCCTATTATGCGGTGATGAAAAAAAAAATTGTACGGGCATTGAAGTTGCAAGCATAGATAGGTTTTTTTTTTTTTGGTAACTGCAAGTATAGATAGGTGAGTCCATGAAATTGCAATTGGGACACATTGGAAAAGTGTACGTTGTGGGCCGGACTTCTAAACATTGGGCTTAAACATGCACGAGTAGGCCAAACTTGTGATGTTGCACCTTGGTCTCGATTTTTCTCGACTCTATTAAACATTTTTGGGTTCCTCGTCTCGTACAAAGGAGAAAGAAAAAGGAGAAGCTCTGAGCTCACCCATTCTAGTTGGAGTCCGGTGGAGTTATTGGAGCACACGAGAGATCACAATCTTGAAGCATGAAAAATACTTTTGTTCATAGTGCATGAGCAAATGTGCGCTTAACATGAACACATTCGAAAATTTGACAATTTATTTATATTAATGGACAAGATCATTCAGTACAGTGAAATATACCATATAACAATTTCTCGCCTTTTTTTTTTTCCAGAGTCCTCAATGGTAGAGACTATTGGTCCGGAACCACGAGAGATCCGACACATACGAAGGAAAAAACATATATGGGCTCCCTTTCCCTTTGGGCTCTTTCATGTATGAAATTCATGAACCATTTAATGTTTAAGACTTGGGTTAGGCTTCGGTCTCAAGGCCTTTCAAATGATCGAAATCAAATGGATAATGCACTTAACCAGCAACGAGTAACGACCAGACATCAAAAGTTCTTACAAACGGCCACTCATGGCCGCCTCTCTCGCCCTCGGCCTTGCCAACACCGCCTTCACCACCACACTCACAGTCGACCGCAGCAAAGCTTTCACAAGACCAAGCAGTTTAAAGACCAGAATCTGCTGCGTAACATGGGTATACTTCGCTCGATCTCCATTTTCGCTCAATTAAAGAATTTTCAGTGCTTACTTTTATCAGTAGTGGCAGCCTGAAACTCGGGTTCATTCTTGTTTGTGTGAAGGAAGGACCCAGAAGGGATACTTGGCCCTCCACAAAGCGGTCACATAGCTAGACGTGAGTTTCAGAAGCGCCTCGAGAAAGACGCCGGAGCCAGAGAAGATTTCGAACGCCAAGTCCAGGAAGAAAAACAGCGTCGCCGCGCACTGCGCGAGGTAAAAAGCTAATCAGGATTTCCTTCAAGAGCTGGGTGTTTTTTTCTCTCTCTCTCTCGCTCTTAATTAATGTGAGTTTTTATTTGTGTGTTTGTTTTTGCTTGTATTAGTCTCGGGTTATACCGGATACTCCAGGAGAACTGATTGAGTACTTCCTTGATACTGAGGCTCGGGAGATTGAATTTGAGATAGCTAGATTGAGGCCACGGTTAGTTTTCAATCTCGATTGCCTTGTTCCATTATCAAGCTTTTTAAAACTAAATGTTGGCTAGCCATATTACCAAACCAGGCATGGCTTTTGGCAAAGCAATGCCTATTCTAGGCGGGTTGTACCATTGCTTTGGCCAAAACTAAGTGTGTTTTGGCAATAAGGATTGCTGAATGTTTGAGACTAGCAATTGTTTTAGAAGGAAATTGCTTCTTCCCGTGATATAGATATGTGATTGTAAATGGCTAGCCCTATTATCAAAGCAATTATCCGTAGCAATGCCTTGGGGTGTTTGCACTACCTAATACTGTGACTGTAGATTACTTTGGGAAAAGGCAAATGTGCTTGGGCAATAGGGCTTGCCTTGTGAATTCAGAAAGTCATGATGTTATAAGTTCAGTTATCTTTGTGCGAATTTATAATTGGTGTCTCAGTCGTGGTCATTAAACATAATCTATCTTCCAATAGAACTTGGCTGTGGAGCTTATAATCGTGTACAAGAACTTTATGGTTACTTTGTGGAATACATTGATCATTGACCTAGTAACTCAGCACAAGTTTTAAGGCAAGGCATTATCTGTGAATTTTGTTTAACTAGTTAGATCTTCTGAATATAAGTATACTAAGTGCATCTTGTTGGGTTAACTTGTTAGAAACAATGACGTTGAAGCCTTAGTTGCCTGAGTTACGCCGGGTTTTTACGGTAAAGATGGCACCATATATGGGTGCTCATTAACATGCGAGTCTGTAACGATCTCATCAGCTTCAGCTCTGGCAAGATAACATTTTGATATTGTAGCACGATCGGTTTAAGCATGCAAGGTAACAAGTCTTATGGCTTTACAGGATTTTATGAGGTCATTAAGGTTTAGGGTTGTGGGGGCTGGGAAGGACGATCATCTTAGCTAGTAGCTACTTATCCAGATATTCTCCTGTTCTTTTGGTACATTTTCTAGTAACATCTACAGTGCCCTATACTAATATGCAACTCGAAAATTTATACTGCTGGCAGCGAAATGTTATTGGCTCACTCTACATCTTCTCGAGTCTGCATAGACACTAGTTAAAGAGGATTTATTAGTGAGTTTTAATTTGCATAGAAGCGAACTTCCATACGACAGTCTCTAATAAGAGACTTGGTATTTGGTTAGGGTCAGGACGAGCATTCATGCAAACTTATAAGCTCCACGGTGACTTCGAGGTCACAAGTTCTAAGGGCGGAAACAGCTCTATGCAGTCTTAGGGGTAGGGCTGCATACATCTAATCCTTCCCAGACCCCGCAAGTGGGAACCTCTTGCGCTGGGCTAATTCTTTTACTGTTGATTCACTGTCATGTGCACATTTATCATTGCTTTCGGATAAAAGATTCTGCAAGCAGAAACTAATTTAGTCCCAATCCAAGTTGTTCCCAGACGAGTTAATACAAAAATTTTGCAGGTTGAACAAGGAGTTCTTCGCACACCTACAATTTGAACTAGGACAACTCCGATTTGCTGTGTCAAAAACTCAGGTTAGTTTCTATTCACATGTTTAACTTATATCTGCCAAGATAAATGAGATAACTAAGAATACGCAATTACTTTGGTATTTTGTCAGGCTATAGAAGACAGATTGATCGAGTTGGAAACACTGCAAAAGGCTCTGCTGGAAGGAACTGGTATTTAAAATACGGCAAAAACGGCGCCTTGTTTTTTGTGCAACCAGCTATTCTGTGAAACCTCAATTTTTTTTTGCTCCTCCTTCTCCTTCTACAGAGGCCTATGATAAATTGCAAGCTGACATGGTAACTGCAAAAGCGAACCTCACCAAAATCTTGACATCGAAGGATGTAAAAGCAACTGTATGTGCTACCCTTTATCCCCATGATCCCAAGTCTTTAAAGTGCTCAAGTAGGATATATCTAGAATGTTTTCAACTGAAAAGCTTATATCTTGTTATGCAGTTATTGGACATGGTGGAGCAGAATGAGCTTAATAGATCCCTCTTGGCCCTTCTTGATGAAAACATTTCAAATGCTAACAAGGGGAACCAGGTGAGATGTGCTGAGAACATATTGTCCATATAATGATTTTGCATGTTCTCCGACAAAATTTATGTTGCTTCCAGAATATGATGTTATCATGCATATGACCATAGTCCATAGCCCATAAATACGACGTGTAGCAAAACACAAGGGGAAAAAAACATTGAAACAACATTCACCTCCAGTAAGAATCGCAAAAAGGAGGAAGAGAGTCAGAATGGCAGAGGTAAACCTGGAATCAGAATTGCTACACAGATTCTGGTGGAGGTCTTATAGTCATATGCTGGGATACTTGACGAATGATCAGTGCTGCAGACTTTTTAGAGTCAACCTACTTCTGACTAAAATTACGAGAGGGCCAAATGGCTGTTCTTCACCTTTGCGCAAACATGATCACACCTTACATGGCAGACATTTGTATGCTAAACAACAACAAGGTTTTGCACAACGCACTCCAAAATCACTTGTTTTCAGAAATAGCATATGGGCTGCAGATTGTATAGTAATTATTGCTAAAGACTCGGTCAGTCTGCTTAAATCTACCCCTCCCCAGCTTCCATAGGGGCTGGAGTCATGTGCACCGGCTAGCCCTTCACTCTTACTCAAGGTATGACAGGGATGGGCATCCATAAACATGTGGTTATGGATGCCCATAAACAGTCGAGCTCTCATGCATCTCAAAAGTTCCTCCTCTATCAAGAAGTTCATAGGAGACTGCTATCATTGATCGGATAAATAAATCTTTGTATACTTAAACCAAAATTTATTTTAAAGGAATCCTTCTTTAATTTCCCTTCTTGCTGGTTTATAAAATTGCAAGTCCTGTCTCCTTCACAATATTTTGATTTGATAGGAATTTTTCAAGATCCACTATGTGATATTTTGTAGAAAATTTCTGGTGCGCCCTTCTTTAGGTGTTAGATATTGCTAGCTTGACCCAAAGCTTAGAATGAAGAAGACAATCATTAAATAACCTTAATTCTAATTTCTCATCATACATGGATGCTGAATGCTTTCTGAAGAACAACTCTGAAAATATACTTGGGTGTATTTTCAATATACGTGTCTGCAGACTAAAGCTCTCCTCCTCCGAGTCATACACTGACCACCATACAATCTTAGACACAACATTACCCCCAATTTAGTGTACTGAAGTGTTTGATATCTTCTCTGAAGTTGCCTGTAAACCGTAAATCACCTCAACATTGAAGTAAACTTTGTTTCTATCATGCAGGTACAAGCCGCAGCATTCATGGAAAAGCTTCGTGGGGCAGTGCTCAAGTACATGACGGTGTAGTGTTCAGGTTGAGAATTGAAGCCTAGTTTTTTGTCTCTGTGGCGAGTTCTTGATGAGTTCCTCTTAGTTCTCTATTGGCTCCATTTGACGGTTTAGCCCACGCTGCATCACCTATTATTGGCAACAGTTAATTATTGTACTTGCTTTCTGTAGATTATATTGTTCAGTTGTTGAAACAATAAGAAAGTATCTTGTTTCCATATGCAATGTAATAGACCAATTCCCTCTCTACGTACTACGAAGCAGATGAAACAATCCTTGCAATTGCAATGTATAGTGCTTTGGAGCACAATTTCCACATGATCATGTGATTTATTTTGGTTTTAAGATTATGCATCAAGACAGTTTTGATTTTTTATGTGACTTCAGCACTTGCTTGATGAAAATGGATATAAATCCTTCTTAATCACCGGGGTGAAGCGGTGTTGCTGGCCAATGGGATGCACCTCAAAACTAGAAAGCTTTTATTGTCTTGGTGAACAGCAGTAAAATGTTACACCATAGCAGGCTCGTGCGTCTACGATTACTAATTTTGGTGGAATTTTGGCTAGATTAGATGGTTCAGATTTGAGAAAAAGGGGAGTTAAGACCAACTACCAAGCCTCCATAATGCCGATCCAGTTGGGAAGATGATACTTCATGCTGCAGTGCCGGGTGATTGTGAAGACCACCTTTCCCTTCTGTACATTATTTGGAGGAAGCAACTCTAGGGTGAGGGGTGAATGCAGATCTAGTAGGGTTTTAATGAAAAGGTTTTAGTGTGGAACCGTGGGCCATTCGTGTATACATTACAGCATCATCGTGGTATGTTAGGACAGTTCGTGGTTAATGAAGTTATCCTTTCGGAGGCGCAGCCTCTACATGTTTCCAGGATTCAATGTCAGCCAACACCACGACATATAGACAACCAAATCACCTCACAAACATTTTTGTGCAAACTAGATTAGGGTTGGCTACACGGAAGCCTTTTTCCGCACAACCAACAGTATGGTATTCTTAGCGGAGGCTACGATTCTTTAGTTTTCTCTGCGGCCACAACCCATTAGTTGCAAATCTGCCTACCAAAATGAAGCGGGTTTGTCATCTTGGAGATCTTGCCTTATCTTTGCGAGAGTTGGGTATTTTGCGAACTTTGTATTGCATCTAACAGAGCGCTTTTCGCCGCGCTTGAGCTGGACCTCTCTCTTTCCCGGTAAAGGATGTCACACATCGTTTTTGTACACATAAATGTTTTCACACACAGTAAATGATATAGCAGGGCGTTTCTTGCCCTTGAAACAACCCCATACCTGCCCATACAGAGGTGTCTCCTTGAGACACAAAATTAATACACGGGCAAGAAGTATGTGAATGTGGATAAGTTCATGGCTGAGGGGTGAGAGCTAGATTGCTTAGGGAATGGACTTATCCAGTCACGTCTGCACACTAAATTGGTGAAATTCTTGAGCATATCCGCATACTAAATTGAGCCACGCTAGGTGGTGCAACAGTATGGTTCCAACGGGCTTCCCGGTCGTGAATATCAGCCAACACCGTAAGATCAACTTAAACAACATGTCTTCACCCTCATATTTAGGAAATGGTCTCTTGGTGGTTGTTAGAGATTGCCAAGTTGATCATCGATATGGGAAACTGTGTCCTTCCAGAATTCAGTAAATTGGTCTAAATGTGAAGTCTTCGTACACTCAGTATAATAATCATCCCAGCATCTAAAGCTAATTAAGTAAAATTATGCAGGTCTGGTTGACCATTGGCCTTCAAAGTCTTTCAATTTAACATTTGTTTTTCCAGCTTAGGAATAAATAATAGCAGTTGTTGGGTGTCTCAAATGGCACAGCGGTTCATCCTGTTCAGTTAGTTTTAGAGAAACGAGGCAGTGACTCAACAAGCTGCATTATGCTAATGCCCTCACAACCTTGCTGTATGCAAGTCAAAGTTTGCCTCAAAATCTACAAACTTGTGCTTTAAATACTCTTTCCCCTTCATGCTAGTTGTAGAGCATCCCTACACTCACAGCCAGCCTCTCAATTGCCTAAAAATAAGTTGTTTAAACAGTACAGTGCCAGTTTTATTTTAAGTGATTGCAAGATCGTCATGTCGAGTAGAGTTTTGAAAGACTCACTTAAGAATTCAACGCTTGTGCGGATCTGGCAGATCTCACTCTTTATTTGTCTTGTTCCAAATCCGACTCAAATAATAGGGCATTCAGCACTTGTGCGGTAGATGATTAAGCCAGATTTTTCTTTTGCCCTTGCAGAACCCACAAGCTCGACTAATGTTTACGAGATGCAGCAACTTTACAACGGAGATCCGTAACCCACAAGTTCGATCGCGACTAATGTTACACAACACGGCGTGGCTAGGATAATGCTCGTGAAGTAATCTAAGCCCTTCGATGAAATGGAGAACGAAGCGTAACATCTTATAAGAGCGAACAAAAACATAATAATACTGTCGAGTTGTGGGCAGTTCGTGATGGTCTTATGTTGGCTTGGAACCAAAAACTTACGAAACATTCTGTTAGAGGTGGACGATCACAAAATTGTCCTTTTACTACTAAATAATGCATTCTCCCCGCTCTATTGAGACTTTGGTTTTTGACTGCAGAACACTCTTTAGATACACCTGACTTGCAAAAGTTTCTCATGTATATAGGGAAACTAACTTTGGCGTGGACTTCATGGCAAAGCAGACATGCAATCAGCAAAAATGGTACTGGTGTTAGAATTACATGCTGATATTTTTGTCAAATCTCTTTTACGTTGATACTAGTAGGAGAGTCACTCAAACGATGTGACTCAAATAATAAATATTGAATACATAACACATCTCCCGTTTTCCAAAGAAAAATTAAGAGTGGAAAACAATAAAGGGAAAGCAAGCAAATAAAGATTGAGTGAGAGTTAAGCAAAGCATGTGCCGTCTCTTTAAATTTATTACCAATCTCAAAAGGAAGGACAGAGATATTTCTTCTCTAAACCAAAAAAAAAAAAGAGATATTTCTTCTCTATTTGAATTTTAATATTGAGCCTCGAAAGGTGGATAGATGAGAACCCTTCAAGGCTCTCTATATTTATAAAGCTCCCACTCTCTCATTCACTCCATCTCTACTGTCCAAACACCAATACCATGGCAAAACTTGGCCTTTACTTGCTACTGCTCTTGTGTGCCCAATATTTGGCTGTCACGGCAGTAAGCCCCGACTCAGCCAACTTCATAAGGGCCTCATGCCGAGCCACACGCTACCCGGCTCTGTGCATTCAGTGCCTCTCGAGCTATGCCAGCACCATCCAGCAAAGTGAGCGTCAGCTGGCTCAAGCCGCCTTGTCAGTGAGCCTGGCCAGGGCCCGTTCCACCGCGGTGTTCGTGTCGAAGATGAGCAGGGTCTCGGGGATCAAGCCGAGAGAGTACCGAGCCGTGAAGGACTGCATTGAGAACATGGGTGACACGGTTGATCAGCTGAGCCGGTCCATCTCGGAGCTCGGGCACATGGGTCAGGTCCGGGGCCAGGACTTCTTGTGGCACATGAGCAATGTCCAGACTTGGGCTAGTGCTGCTCTCACCAACGAGAACACTTGTGTGGACGGGTTTGCGGGTCGGTTCATGGAGGGAAACGTTAAGGCTGCCATTAAGAACCGCGTCATCAACGTGGCACAAATCACTAGTAACGCTCTCGCCCTCGTGAATCGCTTTGCGGCCAGGCATAAAGACGCCTTGCCCTAGATTTTATGGTGCTCAGTGTGCAAATGGTTTGTATTTCGAAGTGTTGTAGTCTGTAGAAAATCTGCCCATGTTTTTTGCGAGTTTTAGAGTGGGTATTAGTACGTGTTTTGGATCCATTTTGCTGCTGTTGAGCCCTCGGCTTGCTTGTTTTCTATGTGAAATTTGTAACGGTACATAACTAATGTTGTCCTTTCTTCTTTGTACCCAGTTTTGGTGTTTTGTGTGAAGCTGCTTGCATGATAATAGTCTACTGATTGTTTAAAGGTACGATGGTATAAAAGTGAGATACGAGTGAAATACTCAAGATGTAATGTTCAATTATTGTGTTCGTCTTTCATACTCATAGGAGTACCTGACCGCGATTATTGTCGACACCATGATTGAGGCTCAAGCTCCTCCTCATTACTATGAAGTTCCGATTACTGATGCTTGGTTAGTTGGTTATGCATTTACGTAGAGTACTTGAGCATGCGTAGTCTCAAGGTCATGACCAAGGCAATTTGTGAAAAATCAAGTTCTTTTTCTTTACTTTTATTTAAAATTATGTTGGTCTGATCATACATTTTGTCACGACATCATGGCCGATAGCATATCGAAACATAATTTGTTACAGTACGGCAAAGGCATATGGTGATGCAAAGGCATATGGTGAATCACAAGTTCTTTACAAGTAATGTGCTTGTTATTTTTATTTATTTCACTGTTGAAAACTTTATGAGCCTCATACTATGGACTTTTTTGTGAAGCTTTAGCATAGAGGCCACCAACACATGGTCCTAGGTCGGCTCTTATTCTTATCTACAAGTTGGCCTTGGTTGCTTACATGCTTAAAGAAAGATATTTAATAACAAAAATCAAGAAAACACCTAAAAAGTTTCCCTTTTAGATAAATAAATCTTGCAGGATTTAGTGAATTTGATACGGCTTCTATGACTTTGTGGGCTGCTTTGGCAGTGAGTGTGAGCACTGGCTATGGCCTATAGGATCTAAGATGGGGCATCTTTTAGTTAGTTAATTGCGAAATTTCAAAAGTTTGAGGTGGCTAAAGCCTACTTATTGTACTATAATCCTCAACCTAATCTACAAGGATTAGTTTTAAAAAAAGTAAAAGTAAATGCGAAAAACTCCCCTTTACTTAACCGCCTCGAGAGAACTTCTCGACACATCGATGACGCTCTTAAAAAGTTCTTCTTTTGGTGCAAACGATAAGAACCAAGACCTAAAGAATTACACTTCTCAGGCGCAATACACCCAGTCCGTCCACTTCTAACGCAGAAGCGATCGTCTATCATGGGGGCTTTCAAACACTGTCGTACCATGGCAAAATGGGACATCGATCTTAGATAATTTGTACACACAAAGCACTTAACTTGATACTTATAGTCCTTTTTAGTGCAATAAGTTTCCTGGAATTACGGATACAAATTTGAGGATGTTGTCACTTTGGACGTGATCTCTTTCCACTTGATGTCATTTTCAGGAGAACAACTTTGGACTTCTTCCACTCTACAAGATCGAATCTAATCATGCTTTAACAACCCCATCAAATGAAAAAAGAAGTTAATATAGAGCATATTAAGGGTAGGCTAATCACGCCGCTTTTTAGAAGTTTCGCATGAATTAACTCGTTGTGATATGACCTCAGGAAGATAAGATCTCTTGCTAACTGAGCTATTAAGAAAACGATGCTTTCTATGTCTATATTTACGTACTTTGTAATCCAAACTAGAAATTAAGGGTTCGTTTGACAAATTTTTTTTTTTGTTTTCAGTTTTTAAAGAGCAGTTTTTTAAAGAGCAGCTTAATTTTTTTTATATAAAAACAAGTAGGTGTTTAATAACCCCTTTTTTTTTGAGGTTTTTTTTTTTTGTGTTTGATAACCCTTTTTATTTTGTCTTTTTTTTTTTGGTGGTTTGCGGTGGCGGTGGTGGGGTGTAGCGGTGGTGGTGGCCGGCTTCCGGTGGTCGTCGGCGGCCGGAGGTGGCTGCCGGTGGTCGCCGGCGGCCGGAGGTGGCAGCCGGCAGTCTCCGGCGGTGGTCACCGGTGGCCGGAGGTGTTCACCGGCGGCCGAAGGTGGTCGCCGGCGGCCGAAGGTGGTCGCCGGCGGCCGAAGGTGGTCGCCGGCCGCCGGAGGCGGCTGCCGACAGTCTCCGGCGGTGGTCGCCGGCGGCCGACGGTGGTCGCCTGAGATGGCTGCCGGCGGTGGGAGGGTAGTGGTGGTGGTCTAAGAAAAAAAAACCAAAAGTGAAAGAAAAAACCAGTTTCTGGAGTTTTTTTTTTACTCTTCAGTTTAAAAACTGGTTTTTATTTTTTTTTTAAAAATGGTTACCAAACGCTCTTTTTTTTTCAGTTTTTAAAAACTGAAAAAAAAGAGGAAATTTTTTTTGTCAAACCTAGCCTAAGTAGCCACATGAAAACATTTTGCTGTTAATTTTACATTTTCGACCAAAAAAAAGAGTTAATTTTACATTAAAAAAATATGAGAAATTAAGGTAATTGTCTATTATTGTTCAGAACGTACATAACATACAACCTTCTACTTGGACAACCAACAAAGGTTAAGAAATATGGTATGTCTAGAGTTGATTTTGGGTGCATACACAGAGAGAGACTGAAATAAACTTTGCAAACTGTTGGAAAGTTTCAATGTAACGATGATAGTAAAGACGCGGAATAATCAACGATGAGATGAGTGAATATTAAAACCTTGACATCATATTTTATGAAAATTCTTTCTTTCTCGTCAGATTCCGCCTGTCGGTTACACCGTGTCATCCGTAACACCGTTACACCGATGAATTTCTTGTTAAGTTCGACCTTCGAAAACAGCTTCTTGACTAAAACTTTTGCCTCTCCACCATCAAATTAAGGATGGTATTTCCGTGGGTTTCATATGCGAATTAAGCCCAATGGTATCCCTTTAATCTTTGAAGGTCCAACTTGGCCGTATATTCGTTATCCCAGATTACCATCTTTCTTTCTTTTTTTGAAAATATCTTTATATTTCTGATAATAAATTATTTTTTTTTTGAGAATATCTACTGGTGCACAGAGATATTATAGACCCCGCAATAACAGTGGCCACGTGAAGCCCAACTGCTCATGGAAAATAATGGGCTAGAGCTAGACAGACAAGGCCCTGACGTGACCACATGGATGGAGCCGAAGCAGGTAGCATCATTCTCTACTTTGTGGGCCCGGAGGCTCATGTGTGCGAGGAGTCGGCCTGGGGGGGGAAGATCTTATTCAAAGTTTTTAAAATTGTTTCAGTTGCGTTCCTTTTTACAGCTGTAACGGCTTTTTATAAAAGTAATGTGAATTTCGTACTCTTTTTATAATGCAAAAATGTTGTCATTGGATTGCCATTCGTTCTCACTTTTTTGTGATCGCTTTCGTATTTATTCTCGCGAAGTTTTGAATTTTGGGGTTTATCGAGTTGGATTTTCAAATGTTGTATTTGTTTTTTTGGTACTTTGAGACTATCAGATAATGTAATGACAATATTGCGTTCCTTTTTCTTTAGACCAACTTACGCACTCTATATAATATATGTGTTCATAACGTCTTTTGATAAAGTGCATATTGGCGACGAATCTCACATCGTATGATGCAGAGAAGGTAGGAAATATTTGAGAATATAATCTCTTTCGAGGACTTAACTTATCCACTGCGATGTTGTTGTGGAAATGTTATTTCAGATACACTGCTGCCAAAGCATTTTATTGGAGCAAGGACTGTAGGTCTCCAAATGCTATTACTATGGACCAAAAAGAATCTTAAGTTGCACTGTGCCATGATATGGATGGAGATTATATTTTGAATGCCAAAGTTGAGCTGTTGATAAATAGTGATAAGAGGTATCCAACATAAAAAAAAAGAGTCAAATAGTACAGGATCTTTTGGCCTTTATTTGCTTAAGCTAAAAGAGAACTCACACTGTATCAGCGTCAACGCCCAGCTTGATGCACGACAGGATCATCTCGAACCTCTTATCGGAGATTCACAAGACTGATCATGAAAGCTTAAATCTTTACAAAAGGGGAGACAATAGTTGTGTCCATTTTGACGTGTCGACGCTCTCGGCTAGGCTCAAACAAAATATGTAAATGACAGACAAGTGACTTGCATTTGATGGTGAACTGTGAGTTCTTTTTTTTTTTTCTTTCTTTCTTTTAGAGGGTAAAGAGTATCTTCATGTCAGTTTTAACGTCAATTGAAAAACTGTGAGAAATTGGTGAGTAGCAAAACGTAGGAGCTCGTTGTATTGATAAAGGAGTTCGAAAATCCTAAACACTATCTTCTGTTGGGCCTTACATAGTTAGCCAGCCCAGCCCTTTAAAGGGTAGTTTGTTCTGGGCTTTATCGGGTTGGGCTCAGCCCACTGTGAAGGCATATGGTTCCTTCCCGTCTACGCCAGTTGATAAACTTTGCCCATTGTGTAGAGGACCTAAATTAAGCTAAAATTTTCATGGACCCGTTTTGGGCTTCAACTGAAAGACGCCCTTTTAATTACTGGTTATGCCCACTTTTCGAGCATGCGTTGCACCTGCTTTTTCTTTTTCATAATAATAAAAGGGATATATACATATGAAGAAGATTTCCAAGCAATCGATAAAGGATAAGAAAGTAGACACGCATATACACAGATGTTACTCTCATCCGGTATATATCACAACTATAAAGAAAAAGCACGCAAAAAGTAAAAGAACGTAATATACAACAAGCTGGTCTGCCAACAAAGATAACCAACAACAATAAGATTTTTGTTTTTCTAATTTTTTTAATTGGATCAGGATAAACCTGTCAACCGGTCAGGTAAACCAGCTCAACTTGTGAACCCAGCAATCAAATAAACCCAACAAAGTCAACATCTCCTTATGACCTTGACAGTCCACTGAAGACCCAAGACCACCACACACGCCATGCCCATGCACATCACCGCGCTTTATTGCCACCGATTGTAGTGCTGGAAGCGCCCATCACCAACCATCCAGCACACCGCCTTCCACCCAGCTCACTTTCAACCCTTACGTCCATGAAACAAACACCACCATTAAAACAATCCAAATGCTCCACCACCCCATATCCCGTTGGCGATACACCCGCCTACAGAACCAAGTCCTTCAACATCTACCACTGACCCAATAGCACCTTCCCTCGCCAAATCTGATCTAACTCCAAGATGGAGATTCGACAACGCCCACCTCAACCACCACCATCAACAGCTATTTCGCCTATCAAAATCACACCTAGTTACCCATCACAAACTGCACACCCTGCACTCCGATGCCACAACAACCGTAGCCACGGATCTATAATCACAAGATCTCTGGCACAAGGAGGTTTAAAGAAAAATAGAAATGCACACACAAACATAAATTAACCACATCAATGTAAAAACCTACCCTAACACACAACATATTGAAAGAAACCGACGGTGCTGATAGGACAAAAGAGAGAGGCGAAGGTGTAGAGAGTGGCGAGTCATGGACATTGCCATGAGACGGAGTGTTTGTCAATTATATTGCTCAAACCTGTTAGAAATGGATATATGAGTAATAATAATTAACGTCCAAGACCATTGATCTCGATCATTTAAAAATGTTACATTAGAAGATTGATGTGATTCAAAGGAGGTTGACGGAGAAACGAGATTATTTTAGAATATACGTCACGATTTTACATATTGTGACCATTAATTTTGGACCATCTAATATTTTCTGATACTCAAGAGTGGACTTAGAGCACCCTAATTAATTGGATCGGAGATCGGAGATTGCTGGCCTTCCAACGTAATTCAAGTAATGAAACTCCGGGCATGGCTGAAGCCACGTCGCACTGGGCCTGGTGGGCCGTCCAGGTCACTGACACCTCCAAAATAGTTTGGATAAACGGGCCCACTAGAGCACACCTTTATGGGCCCACTTGCTCTCATCTCGCAAGGATAGCAATTAACGTGTACGTGGCAGTTCCGCAGCCATCTTGCTTTTTAAAGCCAAGAAAAACAAGTTGTTCTCAAATGACAATTTTGTATTCGAAGAGAAACTCCATTAGTGACAAAATTGATGCTAATTGTTCACAATTTCAAGTGTCTATTGAGGACAAAAAAAATAGAGAAAACATCAAGGACAAAACAAATATCTTTTTTTTTTGTCAAATGTCCCTTTATTTCATTGAAGCTCGTAACATATACAAGTATTTTCAATTTACAAATATAAAGCTATTACTGCTGATATAACATAACATCTCTCTAACTATTTACATGAAAATTCCACCATCTATCCCCCAAACATTACACAGGTCTTTGTTCCTCTCTATTTTTTGTATTTTACTCCAGTTGCCCACTCTATACTTCACCCATTGTTGTATGGCACTAGCACATCCTTGAGGTGTAGCCTGTTTTTGTTCAAAAATCCTTGTGTTTCTCTCCATCCAGATTCCATAAATTGTAACAGCAAGGGAGAGTTTTAACTGAAACTCTTCCCTCTAAAGTGTAGTATTGCAAACTGCAATAGATGTTACCAAGACACCAATGACAGTCTTCTTCCAAGCTTTATAAAGATGAATTCACAGACCTCTTTAGTATAGACACGCTGCACAAACAAATGGTCTATGATCTCCTTATGTGATTGACATAGAATGCGTCTGTCCTCGTGAATAATTTTTCATTCCTAAAGTTTATCTTTTATTCTTATTCATCCCTTGCATACCATCCATAGTATCACATAGCATTTTAGTATAATACCCCGGACGAAACAAATCTTGAGTCCAAGCCATATAAAATCAATATTTTGGTACGTTATTAAACTTTAAACTTGTTTGTCGCTAAACGTTTTAATATAGAAGAGTAAAAAGTTTATAGCCTAGCTCTACAAATGAACGAGCATAAATGGTTCACCCCAAATAAGATGAAGAGTGTGTGCACTGTATACATTTATCTGTTTAATGCGTAAAATTGTTACATCAATTTGGTCGAAGGTTCAATTTATCAATCTCTAAAAGACCTTGAAAAGATTTGACATAAAAACCCATGTGCAAATTAGCTCTGATTAGTTAATTAGGTCTCATATATTTTTTGACTAATGCTAGCCTCCTAACTAAAAAGAAATTTCCAAAATTTAACTCCCAAATCATGTGACAAATCGTAGTTGAGATATTTTTAGACAATGCGATTCACCTTTTTTTTATTGTAACAACCGATGTGTCTCACCTTATTCTAAAGTCAAAGTTTAAGAAGGGTAACGTAGTCACATTTCTTTAGTCTCATTTTACTCTCGTTAAATCTTTAATCAGACTATAATTTAAAAGCAGATTCAATGCATAGGCAAAAAGGCGAAAATGTGAAAGTTGGAAATATGAAAAATTTATGGACAAATAAGAACAAATTTGAAACGGTGAAAAACCAAGAATTTCTTGTAAAATGCCCGCTGCTTAACATAAAAATAAAACAAGATGAGTTGTAAATTGTAATACAACCACTAAGCCAAGAACCAAGTACAGGGGCAAAAGGGGTAATTCAATCCTTTATAGTTTTCCATTTCTTTTAAGCCACATAAAAATCATCTCCCAGACCCCTCGAATTTCCATCGAAAGCCAAATTTTCTGAGAGGTAGAAACACACACACACACACACACCTTACAGTATCTTCGTTATCCCTCTAACCAGCGCAAGACTGTGTGTATTTGTGCGTGCGTGCGTGTGTGAGTGAGTGATAGAGAGAACGAGTGTGAAAGCACTTGGAACTTGGGAACTGCTGCTGAATTTGAGCAGTGAGAAGGAATGGCGGCAGAGACGGCGGCTGCCTCTTCGATATGCAGCTTCAACGGGGGCTCCTCACGGCCGAGGCCACTTCCTCTCTCTCCTCGCCCCCACGCCCTCCGTAAGATCCCAGGAGGTGCTCGCTCCGAGTTCTTCGGAAGCTTCAGGCTCGTTTCCACTGCTTCCAAGCTCTCGACCTTACGACCCCACCAGCAGCAACGGAGGAGGCACTTGTCTGTTTTCTCCATGGCTGCTGAAGGTATATACATGTATCTCCCTCTCTATGCATATAGGGATATGATTAGTTACCCATTTTCCGGAATACTCTTTTGGGCAATTAGCGTAATTCAGTCAATTTCACAGTGTGTGTGTGTACATGTATCTCCCTCTCTATGCATATACATGTATCTCCCTCTCTATGCTCCTTCAGCGTGTTATGCCAACTAAGCACTTGCTAAAGTTTTGAACTTTGGTTTGTTTTTCAGAATTGTTCTAACTTTTGCCATAAAGATTTTTTTTTGATCATATTTGGTGCATTTGAACATCTCCTCATTGGCACTGATGTTTGTGACACGGTGTAGGTATAATTAGGTAGCAATAGGTTATTGATGGCTGATGAATTTTCTCTATCGAGAACTCATGTCTGTTATTTTAGTCGAAGTAATGTCTCTGAAATTCCATGTAACATATTATAGACGTCGCGAATTCTTAATAGACTTAGTCATCTTGAATGTCTTAAGTACTGATTTTAGTCATCTTTGATGTTCGAGAGAATGTCAATGTTTGACCTATTGTGCTTGCAAGCTGATGATTTACACAATCTTTTGTTTCGTAAAAGCTGTCGATCTTTACATCCGTGATGACATTGTCTACTAAGCCTCTTCTTTCTTTTTTTCTTTTGGTGTTCCAGAGGGGAAACGCACTATAGCATTAAGTGAGTACCGCAATATCGGAATTATGGCTCATATAGATGCAGGGAAGACTACCACAACCGAACGCATTCTATACTATACTGGTAGGAACTATAAAATTGGTGAAGTGCACGAGGGAACGGCTACGATGGACTGGATGGAGCAAGAACAAGAGAGAGGGATCACCATAACTTCAGCTGCAACTACCACATTTTGGGACAAGCATCGGATTAACATAATTGATACACCTGGCCACGTTGACTTCACACTTGAAGTGGAGCGGGCTCTCAGGGTTTTGGACGGTGCCATATGTCTGTTTGACAGTGTTGCTGGTGTGGAACCTCAGTCTGAAACCGTGTGGAGACAGGCTGATAGATATGGGGTGCCTAGGATATGTTTTGTTAACAAAATGGATCGTCTCGGGGCTAACTTTTTCCGAACAAGAGACATGATAGTAACAAATTTGGGTGCCAAACCACTTGTGATTCAAATTCCAATTGGGTCAGAGGATAGTTTCCAAGGAGTTGTTGATCTTGTAAAAATGGAAGCCATAATATGGTCAGGAGAAGAATTGGGAGCAAAGTTTAAGTATGAGGATATTCCGGCGGATCTTGAAGAGTTGGCTCAAAAGTACCATGCAGAGATGATTGAGACCATAGTTGACTTGGATGACGAGGCTATGGAGAAATACCTGGAAGGAGAAGAGCCTGATGAGAAAACTATTAAGAAGTTGATAAGAAAGGGAACCTTAGCAGCCAGTTTTGTTCCAGTGCTCTGCGGCTCAGCTTTTAAGAACAAGGGAGTTCAGCCGTTGCTGGATGCTGTGGTGGATTATTTGCCTTCTCCACTTGACTTACCACCAATGGTGGGCACTGATCCTGAAAATCCGGAAGTAGCGGTTGAAAGGAGCTCAAGCGACGAAGAGCCATTTGCTGGATTAGCTTTCAAGATCATGAACGATTCATTTGTGGGATCCCTAACATTTGTAAGAGTGTATGCAGGGAAGCTTGCTGCAGGATCTTATGTGCTGAATGCAAACAAAGGGAAGAGAGAGAGAATTGGTAGACTTTTAGAAATGCATGCCAACAGTAGGGAGGATGTTAAGGTAGCAGTAGCTGGTGATATTGTTGCTCTGGCAGGGCTAAAAGATACCATTACAGGAGAAACATTGTGCGATCCTGAGAATCCGATTGTGCTTGAACGAATGGACTTCCCTGATCCCGTGATCAAGGTTGCCATTGAACCGAAGACTAAAGCCGACGTTGATAAGATGGCAAATGGTTTAATTAAACTCGCTCAAGAAGATCCATCTTTCCACTTTTCACGGGATGAAGAGGTTAACCAGACTGTTATTGAAGGAATGGGGGAGTTGCATCTCGAGATCATTGTTGATCGGCTCAAGAGGGAATTCAAGGTTTGCGTCTGCAGTCCTTTGCATTTCTTTTACTAAACGTTTTGAATTTTTATACAATCTTATACTTGTCAATATTTCATGAAAATCGGCAGGTGTCATAGGATAGAAAGTACAACAGATAGACATAAAAAAATAGAAAACCGGCGTGCTATCTTAATTGACAAAGTTGGCTCATATGCTGTGTGTTCCAGTAGACAATTCATTTCTACCGTACACAGTAGGACAAGGTGATTTAGCTCGCCACAATTGAATTGCAACTTTTGGGGTTTTGAGTTTGACCTTTTTCTGCACTTGGTACAACTAGAAACAATTACTTCTCCGAGTTAGACCACATTCTCGCGCCTTTAGACTGATGCTATTTCATTTTTTTTTCACAGATGCTGTTTTTCAAATGTTTATGTATTACGTTCAGCAGTTTAGAATTATTTAGTCATATCTTATTGCACCGGTTATGCGAAACTGGGATCTTGATAAGTGATCCGTTCGCGATTTGATTACTATTCGTAGTGTGGTTTTTAACATAGGTTGCACGTATTCAGAAGTGTAAGTGAGCTTAGGCTGATTATAGTCGTGTGCTGTGCCAGTCACATCTAAAGCCGGTTAAGTCCTCCAAAGCTTCGCTGGCATCCACCTCAGCAGCGTGGAAGGCCAGATGCCCCCCCCCCCCCCCCTCTCTTGCATACGTGCAGGCAGCATTTTCCTAGGTGCCATTTGCTTGTCAGCAGCTGTCATTATGTATCTGCCACAGCTAGAGGATAAAAAAATTTATCTTCTGTTTTTGTTTTGTCATAATGGTTGCTGCTTTAGCAATGGACAAAAAATGCGCAATCGACCTATCTATTTCGTTGCAGGGTGCAACCACTAACAGTTGGCTGCACCTTTATGTCTCATGTTAGATCTAAATTGCAGCCTTGGGTGGGAAGGCCCTATAGCCTGCCCCTATAAGTAGGTGTATTGTTTACTTCTTTATCTTGTGTGGATTGGGATGTCCTTTTGCATTGGAGATTCACTTATTCTTTCTTGTCCAAATGCAAGGACATTCAGTTGCTTAATGTTTTGACTATGGGAGTAATGCTGTAGAGCCGGGCTAATAAGAGTACTTTTCATTCGTTTCTGATTGGTTTTTGTCCTTTCGTTTTGTCCTTTCCTTATTAGTAGTTGCATTTACCTTTAAGTCTATTAATTTTCATAACTTGGTTTGCTTGCTACTTTTAGGTAGAAGCTAATGTTGGTGCACCACAAGTGAACTACCGAGAAAGCATCTCTAGAGTCGCAGAAGTGAGGTATGTCCACAAGAAGCAGTCTGGTGGGCAAGGGCAGTTTGCTGATATTACTGTACGGTTTGAGCCCATGGAACCAGGTAGTGGGTATGAGTTCAAAAGCGAAATTAAGGGAGGTGCAGTACCAAGAGAGTATATTCCAGGTGTAATGAAAGGATTAGAGGAGTGCATGAGTAATGGAGTGCTTGCAGGATTTCCTGTTGTTGACGTTCGTGCCGTATTAGTTGATGGATCTTATCACGATGTCGATTCAAGTGTCTTGGCATTCCAGCTGGCAGCTAGAGGAGCTTTCAGGGAAGGCGTGAGGAAAGCCGCTCCAAAGATGTTAGAACCGATAATGAAAGTTGAAGTTGTTACCCCCGAAGAACACCTGGGAGATGTGATTGGTGATATCAACTCAAGGAGAGGACAGATCATCAGCTTCGGTGACAAACCTGGTGGTCTCAAGGTACGTAAAACACTGGTGTTCTTTTCTGCCTTGTTATTTGCGTGGTCACCCCTCACCTTTAAAATAGCGTTTTCTGATTAGATTAGGTCTTCCTTCTTCGAAAAGAAAAGAACTAAAGAAACTAAAGCGAAGAGCTTGGTTTGATGTTTGAGTGGTGGTAATATGGTAGACCAGAGACACTGCAGTGAACTTCCCTCTGTATATTCCAGCATATGACTAGGGATGCTCCTTGAAAACGCCGAGACTCTTTGGCCCCCGGCCTATTATCCTGCCTCATGCATCTCTAAAGACGAGATTTAAAGTTCCAAATCTCGCTGTGATTCATTGTGAAGCAGTGTGCTAGGAATAATCTAAGGAATCATACGACACATTATTAGACCATGGCCATTAGATATCGGAGCACCCCTGATAGTTGGTCATGTTTTGATGTTGTTTTCTTTTTCATTTTGTATCAGGAGCTCGATTCAACAGTTCCACTGGCGGAGATGTTTCAGTACGTCAGTACCCTCCGAGGGATGACAAAAGGCCGTGCTTCCTACAGTATGCAATTAGCAAAGTTCGACGTCGTCCCTCAACACATCCAGAACCAGCTCGCTACGAAAGAGGAAGCTGTTGCTGCTTAGTCATCTTACGTTTATCCTCTCTTATTTCCCTTTGTTCACCTAAGGTTGATATTGATGCTGATTCTTCCTGTATAATACATGAATGCGTTGAACTTATAGGATACATACAGTTTTGAGCAAGCTCTTGTGATTATCGAACTTTTACCACCCATTTTTGTGATGAAATCAGATTCATCGGTCAAGCAGTTCCACCACTCGATCTTTGGTAATGAGCCACCCTAACCCCTAACTTTTGTTTGAAGCCCAAGGCTAAAGGTCGTGGATAACGAAACTATGGATAACACCACATAGTTTTGTTCTGTGAATAACACCACATGGTTTCGTTATCGCGGCCATTGGTTATTAACATAATCCAATTGGAAGATCTGTAGAAAAACAATAAACTCGTAAACAGTCTCTAAAACAACAGTAGACCCCTCTCGTATAAGCAAAAAAAAATATGAATCCCTCGCCCGACGCTAAGCTATAAACAGAACTACAAACAAGCCAATGTGCCAAAGTCGCTAAAGTGAAACAAGAAAGGCAAACGTAGAAAGCCGCTTGATTTTTATGCAAATCCACCGCCCTTTCTCAAGCCTAGCAGGTAACACCACTATTCATACCCTGGCTCACTAAAAAGGACTCAAAAACAATAAAATAGCCTAAGGGATCGGGGCTAAACCCAAATGTGAAGGAACCTTTTGTTGTAAAGCAAGTAGTCGGGAGTAGAAGAGAACTCGGTAATATGGAATGTCTTGGTCTTGGAGAGGAAATAATGTTTTGCCTTTTGGAACTTTCAGGGTTAAAATGATCATTAGTAGTTCTACTCCCCTATACTTCTGCAGAGAAGTTTTAACCTTCTTCTGCTGAAACTACTTCCTCACTATTTTTGCAAGTGTCAGAGCTCCTTTATGAATCATCTGCCCCTGATTTAATTCGTTATCTCACCATTTTTATTAAGCAAACAAAACCGTGAGAAAGAAAACTCGGAGCCAACCTTGAATTAAACAGAAGGGAAAACCTTCAAAACCATTATATCATCATCTCAAAAAAGTATCAAAATGTGACAAACTTCTGTCAGTTAATCCACTAGACTAGAAATACACACTGGGGGAAAGACGATAGATGGATTCAGAGTACATTTGTTGGGGGCCATCTTCCTTTCCAAGTTTATCTCATCTGGACAATCCCTGAGCTGATTAGTTTCTGGATTTTGTTCATCACAAGAGGGTTCTTCATATGGTCCTGCGCGGCCTTGGGATTCTCTTGCAAGTCGACCAACACCTGCACAAAAACAATCCAGTGTTACCGCAAATAAATCAGGGAAAGAAAACACTACCGAGGTTATAGTTGCAAACACAAATCAAAGAAATCTGCATACCTGTCTCATGACGGGATCTGTGAGAATGTTCTGAATCTCTGGATCCTGCATTCCCTTAGCCTGGAAAAAAAGGAAAAACTTAACACCACCTCTCTAATTGGCTTCAACATGATAGAACTAACACAGGGTGAAACGTATCAAACCTGTCTTTCCTTCAGTTCCTCAGGGGTTAAGTCCCCACGGCTGGCCTTGTTAATTTGTTCGACACACCTGCAGAACATTTTTATGACATTAACATGCAAATTCAAAACACAAGAGCAAATATAGCCACTTCACAAGATAACTGGAATGCTCTGGTTGCCATACCTCCTTACACCGTCAAGCAATTCCTGGTTACGAGGGTCGTGTTTCAACCCCTCCTGGTATGTCTCCATAGCTTTGTCATATTCTTTCATGAAAAACTGGACAGCACCCTTTCTAGTATAACCCTTGACGAATGTGGGATCAAGTTCAAGGCATTTCTCAGCATCCTTAAGTCCCTCTGGCATAGCCCCAAGTTTTGTATAGCAAGCAGCCCTATTACTGTATGCCTAGAGATATAAAAATCAAGAAATCACAAAGCAAGTTAGACGAGGACAAAGCACTCAACTTAATACAATTGTTGTGTCTGGATAGCAGAAGATTGAACAATACCCTTGGGTCCTTAGGGTTCCTCCTCAAGGATTCTGTGTAGTGCTGCACAGCCTCTGGATACTTCTGCTCTTTAAAAAACTCGTTTCCTGAAATTAGTGGTTGATTTGTAATGTACACCTATGTGCCAGTCTGGGGAAAAGAAGGGGGAGAGAGGAGAAAGTCCCTAAAAGGATAATATAACAAAAAGAATTACCTTTCTCACGCTCCTCATCAGCTATTTTAGGATCAAAATATTCTTGTTGCTCAAGGTCCTTCTTTGCTTTCTCAGCATCATTAAGCTTCTTCAAAGTGTCTGGATTGCGATGCTCTGTAAGGGCTTTCTGGAAGGTCTCAATAGCAGGGTCAAAGTCCTTGGAAGTTTTTGCCATCTTCACCAAAGCAGTGCCTTTTCTTGTCAAGGCCCTAGCAACCATCTTATAGTCTGACCTGAGCTCTCTTCCCCTCTCAACAGCTTTATCGCAATCTTGAATGCATTCGGCATACTGAAACAAATGAGGAAGTGCTTACATATACCTTCTAGACTGGAAATAAGAAAACATGCTCCAAATACAAAGGTTCATAAAGATATGACGCATAGACTACGTGTCATTTCTGACAAAGCATCTCGTTCAGCTTCTATTTTTCATATTATAGGCATCTTGTTAAGCATTTATTATGGCAATGTCAACTTTCAGCAGCCAATCCACAACAAAGAACATCAACAGAACGCCCATATCATCTAAAAATAGCAGAAACGACTAGTCTACCTCCCTTTTTTTAGTTGTTTCCTTGGCACTTTGAAGGTAAACTGATGCAATTATCCTCAGCAAATATGATTAGAGTGATAATCCTTGTATACTTAGAACAAAATTTAAATCAGGACTCAAAACTACAACCCATCTGCAGACTCGCAATCAACTATGAACAAACAGCTCAACTGTCTTTGCTGTAATACTTGACACTGAACAAGGGCATCTGCCAAAAATTTATCAGCTGAGATACACTTGCTTCTAAAGCTAGCAACTATACTAGGTCACTGGAAATGAATATATCGCTCAGCAGCAGTGGTGACGACATACACATTAAATGGCTGTCATAGCACAGTCCAAAAAACTCTACAGTTAGTACACTATTCTTCTGCCCCTATTTATTCTTATAATTGCATAAATGAAGTAGACAAGTTTGATGAATGTGAGAGATTTCCGTGAAGTACATTTCAGACACCAAAAAGCTACTCCGGACTCACAGATTGAATAACCGCTACTATTATATGTTAATACACCTTTTAACCCCAACATATATATTTTTGTTATTCAATTGTTATCTCTTAAAAACCAATTATTAGTCTAATCCCTCAGGACCTATTCAAAAGTTATACATATTAAAATTCTACCAAGCGTTCCTTAAATTAGTAAACTTCTTCATCAGAGAGACAACTCATTTCAATACCGTCGCAATATCTTCCAGATATGTACTACTCCATAACTCCTTAATAGTAATAATCTAACCAATCAATTACACCAAAAGCAATATACTAGACCCAAACAACAACTTCAAAATCAGAAGAAACATTACTACTGTTAGCAATTAACAATAGACAAAGCGAGAAACCAATCAAACCAATTAAAGCAAAAGCAAGATTCAAGTCGTATACATACCTTACCCATCTCCAAATACACAGCAGCCCTATTCGTGAGGAACGAGACATCAGTATCGTCCAGCTCAATCGCCTTCGTGTACCGCTCAATTGCCACATCAAAATCCTTCTTTTTATAAGCAGCATTACCTGCCTCCTTCTCCTTCTGCGCCTTCTCCTTCCTCTCCTTAGCCTCTCTCTCCTCGTCCACCACCTCCATCGGCTCCGGTTCCGGCTCCGCCTCGGCGGGCCTCTTCCTCTCCGCTGCTGGCGGCGACGCATCCGGCACCTCCTCGTCCTCTCCCGGCGACCTCGTCGACAGCTTAATGTTCAACAATACCCCCAATGCCTGCATAACCCTCTGGTCCTTCAAATAAAGATTCAAATTGCTAGGGTTTTTCTGTAAATCCTGCATCATACGAACAAAATCTGGCTGCTGGAGGTATATCCGGGTGGCCGGATCGGCGGTGAGCTTGGCCCACATCTCGGGGCCAAACGCATCGCCAAAGGGGTTGGAGGACGACATCGGTGGGGGCCGTGCCCGGTTCATAGCTGACTGCGCATCGGATAGTCCGGACTTAAGGGCTTCGTTGTCCGGATCGAATTCGAGGCCCTTCTTGTAGGCGGAAACGGCGTCGTGGTAGTTGTGGAGCCCGATGTGGGCCGCGCCGAGGCGGGAGTAGCCCTTGGGCCAGTCGGGCTTGAGCTCGACGGTCTTCTCGGCATCAGCTAGGGCCTCGGTGTACTGGTTGAGCGAAGCGTGGGCGGCGGATCGGTTGGAGTAGAGGACGTGGTTGGTCGGGGAGAGCTCGATCGCCGCCGTGAAGTGGCGGATGGCGGCGGGGTAGTCACCGGCGGAGAAGGCGGCGTTGCCCTTTGCCTTGGCTTCGTCGGCCATACTTGGGATGACGTCGAGTAGTTCGAAACCTTAATTTCCTCGCTCTAGAAGGTGGTTGTTTTTGAGGTTTACAGAGAGAGAGATACAGTGGAAATGGGGGTTTTAAAGAGAGAAATGGGAAGACTTAACGAGAGAGTTCTAGGTCTAGGTCGACAATTTGGCTTCTGGAATGTTCGTTCGGGTTTAGATTGGGGGAGAAGGTGTTTGGCTACGGGGGTAGGAAATCCAAACCCAAGATTGCACGTGACTGACGTGTTATCCTTTGCTTGGAATATGATTTACATTATCATTATTATTACTTTTGGCGGAGGGCTAAAATACCCATTTAATTAGTGGAGTAAGCCCTAATCTTACACTCTATAGTGTATCACTGTTGTACAAGTTCAATAAAAATTTGTTGAATTAGATGGTGCATAGATATATAATCTTTGCCCGTCGATCTTTTAGTTTTTATTATATAGCATACGTAGTGCATGTGCAACAAAAAGATTGAAAGAAATTTATAAGAATTTATTTTGTAAAATGTAGAAGAGATTGTGAGAGAAAATTACGAGAACATAATTTATGTAGGTAATTATAAATAGACAGAAAAACAAAAGAGATAGAGGTGGGTGCGGGGCTAATATGTAAAAGAATAATGGACTCTAAGTTAATTTGCAAATTACTTTAATGACCATTACTATGTCTTTTTAGGGATACAAAAGTAGTGATTTCAATATAAATGAATCAAAGGACATAATCGGAAGTTCAAAAAAACCTTCACCATAATGGCGTTCTTCTTTAGTAATCGTATAGATAAAAGGGAATGTTAAAGAATATAGATTATCAACAATTTGTGCTACTATATTATGCATGAAATTTGCACAATGTGTTATATGCAGAAGAGTCGAGGAAGTGCTTGTTGCTATTTAGGTAGTGCCAAAATAGCTTAGCTATTCAATATGTATATTACACCCGATTTCTCTAAGTTTTTGTTTTAATACACTCGTTGTCCCTGCCTTTTAGAAAATAAAACGGACACCTCTTTACATCTTGTTCCATGTATAACAAAAAATTCGGCTATTTTCCATCCATTTTTACATAAAAATATTTTCAAAAGTCGAAAGTACCCCTACCACTATCACTTCGTAATTAAATAAAGTCCCAAAATCAACACCGTCCAAACGAAAGCTTCCATCCCCACCCACAATCATCCCTTCTCTACCTAACCCTTCCACCCCCTTACTTGATCAAGTCCACAGTGGATGGAACGATAATTGGTGATAGTAGGGATTGATGTGGTAGCAATTCAATGGTTATAGTTAGGGTTGTAAATGAACCGAACTGTTCATATTCGACTTGTGGTTTGTTCTTTAAAGAACTCGTTCAGGTTCGTTTGTATAATATACGAACCGAACATGAATAAAAATTTAGACTCGTTTATTAAGCGAGTCGAGCATGAACATTTCAGAATGTTCACGAATGTGTTCGTGAACTGCTCATTTGAATAGTAACTTAACTATAATATGTTCAAAGTCCAAAAGCCATATAACTTAATTATAAATTTTATTAGTTTAAACTCAGAAGCCTAAAATCAGTTAGACAATTGGGCCAAGTAACGTTTAGTTCTGATATGGAAATAATGATTTTAAATGAGAATATGGTCTTCAAGTTCGAGTTTGGTTCGTATAAATAAATGAATGAACTCGAACCGAATACGACTTTTATGAACTGAACAGCGAACAAGTTCAAGCAAGATTTTAAAGATTAAACGAACACGAGTATGGCTTAAAAACTAAACAAACGAGTTTGAACATATCTCTACTTGGCTTGAAATCAATTCGTATACAGCCCTAGCTATGGTGGAGTTGGTGGCAATTTGATGGCTGGCAATTTGGTGATTGTAGTGGATTTGCATTATTACTTGGACCATGGATTTTTGTTGGTGGTGGAGGAATCAATAGGTGGTGGTGGATTGTTTGTGGTTGTTGGGATAAGCTAGGGGTGGTGGGGCTGTCTGTTGTTGTTGTAATAAGCTAGCGGTGGTGGGTCTGTAGTGGTGGCTAGTCTATGGTTGCGTGTTTGTGGTTGGTCACCAGTGGTTGGTTTTACAATGGTCAGTCTATGGTTGCGTGTATGTCGTGGGTTGGCCGGTTTTTTTTGTTGTACCGATGGATTTCAGAGTTATGTTAGATTGAGTTTAGGAGTCTGAAAAGTGTTAACATTAAAAATTCTTTCCGTGTAAGGATAATTAAGTCATTTTCATTTTAGATTTAATATAATTTACCAAAATCTGACTAGGGTTGTCAACGCAAGCAAACGAATCTGGCCTACGTACTTAAAAGGTTCTATGGGCTATGGGTGGCAAAATTAAACTCTTGGGTTTATGGCTCGTTTGTTGTTGGACCAAAAAAAGGAAAAAAGAACAATACTAGAATTCACCTGGGTGGCCGAGCTGAGTCCGTCGCGAGTCCAAGCCCTTTTCGCCGCCTGGCACCTGTCTGCAGGTCCGATTGCCGCCGGTAAGTCGTTGGCCCTCTCAGCTGTAAGATTGCAATGAGAGTTTACGCTGCAATTGCTTGGGTAACTACGTACTACAAGGCGATTTTGATCGTAAAATTTAGTTACTTATGTAATGGACATGTGGTTAAGTTTGTGCTTCATTATTCATCTCAAATGATGATGTTTAGGCATCTAAGGTAGAAATTAGCACTGGATGGTGATTTTTGAGCTCAATGTACACTAACTGTCACTTGAGACATGATATCTCAAGAAAATAAATAGAAGAGATAAATGAAGACATAAAGAGAATTGACCAAATTTTTTATGCGTGTCTTTTACATTGGGAAGAACATGTATGTATATACACAAGAAGAATCAATTAATCCCTAATTCTAATCCATAAAACCCGTGATCCACTATCAGTGGGGTATGATGAGCATAATTCATGTGATTCACTATCAGTGGGATATGATACGCATAATTCATGTGATCCACTTTTAGTGAAATTTTGTCACAGACCAATAAGAAAGATATTCCTTAACACTCCCCCTCAAGTCGGAGAGTGAATATCATGAAGTCCCAACTTGTTACGTAGTATCTCGAATTGAAATTTTCCCAATGCTTTTGTGAAGAAATATGTTAACTGAAAGCGGGTAGGTACATATGACGGTTTGATCATTCCGACTTGTAGTTTTTCTTGAACAATGTGACAATCTATTTTAATATGCTTTGTGCGCTCATGAAAAATAGGATTCACTGCAATGTGAAATTGATTGGTTGTCACAAAATAATCGTGTGGGAGCTACCTGTGGAACCCTTAGATCTTGTAGAATATAACGTAACCAAGTTAGCTCTAAACATATATTTTTCATAGCTCGATATTCCGTTTCTGCTGATGATCTAGAAACATTAACTTGTTTCCTGGATTTCCATGAGACAAGAGAATTTCCAAAGAAAATGCAATATCCCGTGACTGACCTCCTTGTGTTACGACAACCTCCCCAATCTGAATCATAAAAGGCTTTCGAAGCAAGATTGTTCGTGGAAGGAAATAGTAAACCTTGACCATGATTACCTTTGATGTATTTAAGGATTCGTATGGCTACATCCCAACGAGGTTTATGAGGCTCATGCATGAATTGACTTAGCGTTCGAACATAATAGACTATGTCAGGCCTTGTGGTGACTGTAAAGATAAATCAGTATGCCAACTAGTCTTTTATATTTAGTTGGATCACTCAGTAAAATTCCATCTGTAAGAGTGAGCTTCAAATTTTGTTCAATTGGAAATTTGTCTGAGCGTGCACTTAGAAGTTCTAAATCTTGTAAAATATCTAGTGCATATTTTTTCTGAGACATGAAAATGCCTTTCTTTGAACGAGAGAATTCAATACCTGAAAATTATTTTTTAAGTCTCCAAGATCTTTTATGCGGAAGCATTTGAGAAGAAATTTTTTGAGACGTTCAATTTCTTGAAGATCATTCCCAGTGAGAAGTATATCGTCAACATAGATGAGGATCACAGTGAATGAAGTACCTTTAGCTTTGGTGAAAAGAGAATAATCAGCCTTTTTTTGATTGTTGATAACTTGCCCCTTGAATGGTCTCTGAAAATGTGAGAAACCAAATTCTAGATGCTTGTTTGAGGCTATAAAGGGATTTGTTAAGCCAACATGCAATGTTCTCCCTCTGTCGACGAAGACTAGGTGGAGGTTCCATATACACTTCTTCTTGCAAGTCGCCATGAAGAAAAGCATTTTGAACATCTAATTGGTAGGCGAACCAATGTCGAGCAGAAATAATAGTGAGAAGACAACGAAGTGTAATGAGTTTCACTGTAGGAGAAAATGTTTCCTGATAATCGATTCCTTTAACTTGAGTATATCCCTTTGCGAATAGGCGAGCCTTATAACGCTCAATTGTGCCATCAGATCTGTATTTGGTTTTATAAACCCATTTACAGCCAATAGGTTTATGACCATCAGGAAGTTGAACCAAACTCCAAGTCTTATTTTGTTGCAATGCTTCTAATTCTGCATTCATTACTTGTTGCCAATGTGGATCAAGGATAGCCTGAGCATATGACTGAGGTAAAAAAGTACAATGGGCAAAAAAGATACGAAATTATGAAAGAAATTGAGAAAGAGAATATCAAGTACCTGGCGTAAAACTTGGCACTGTGGAAGGATGATTGACTTGTGCTAACAGAATATAGTCTATATGCCATGCTGGAGGTTGCTTGGGCCGAAGGGATAATTGGCGCAGGGGAGGAGGGGAAGGAATGATATAATCTGAAGAGGTTGAAACATGTTCAGTGGATTGGGCTGGAGATGAGGATGTAAAAGTTGGGTAGGATTGAGAGAAATATCCTCTACGGCTGTAAGTTCAGCTAAGGGAGATTGTACGGAAGATGTAGATTCTTGTAGGGTTGCTGGCTCGATGGGTTGAGGTTAGGAAGAGGGGATGTTTGTGGGTAAGGACGGTGAATATTTCTAATTGTCCATGGAGACGGGAGAAAAATGGGGCAATGTGGAAGTTGGATGTGTAGCCGACATAAAAGGAAAGATAGTTTCAGAAAATTTGACATCACGAATAACAAAAAAAATTTTAGTTGCCAAATCATAAAGTTTGAAACCTTTTTGACCAGTAGGATACCCAACAAAGATGCAACGTTTGGCACGGGAATCAAATATATGTGTGGGATGAACAACAGTTGCGTAACACAGACAACCAAAGACTTTCAAGTGATCAAATGATAGTGGATGATTGTACAATAATTCAAAGGTGACTTGGAAGATAATAATGGGGTTGGCAATCGGTTGATAAGGTAGACATCAGTCAATACACATTCTCCCCAAAAGGTAAGGGGTGAGTGAAACTGAAAGCGTAGTGCACGTGCTACAGTTAAAATATGACGATGCTTGCGTTCAACTACCCCATTTTGTGTGGAGTTGAAACACAAGTGTGTTGATATTCAATACTATGAGAGTGATTTTTTTTTTTTTTGCATGGACGAGAATTCTTTGCCATTATCTACTCTGATTGCTTTGACCGAAGCATATAATTGAGTTTTAGCAAATGCAATAAAAGACTGTAAAAGTTTTTGAGTTTCTGACTTGCATTGCATAAGAAATAACCATGTGCACTTTGTAAAATCATCCATAATTGTAAGAAAAAAAAATGAGCCCCTGAATGAGTGGGTACTTTGTGTGGACCCCATATATCACAATGGAACAAATTAAATGGAGCACGAGTTGATATAGTACTTGAAGGAAATAGAAGTTTAATCTGTTTAGCTATAGGACAAACAACACAATTATTATCCTAACAAATATTATGAGAAGGCAATAATGGAGCAATTAATCTTAAGCGAAATGATGATGGATGTCCTAGACGCATGTGCCACAAATTTGAGGGTTGTGGAACTCGATGAGGACATGTGCCTGTTGTAGTGGGGACATATAATAGAGACCACCACGCTGCTTACTCGAGCCAATTTTCTTCCCCGTAGCCAAGTCCTGCAAAGCACAAAAGGAGGGAAACAAAATGGCACAACAATTTAAATCATTGGTGAGTTTGCTAACATACATCAAATTTAAACGAAAAGAAGGAACACATAAAACGTTGTCTAAGGTGATATCTGAGTTAAATGGTATGGTATGGTGCTAATGGAATTGATTCAGGCATATGACCCTGTGGGTAAATTGACAAAGGGTATTGATGAGGAACTCAAAGCGTAGGATCGGAAGTGATGTGATTAGTAGCTCCGCTATCCAAAATCCAAGGCTTAGTGAATACATAATTAATTGAAGCATTTTGAAAAAGAGACAGACCTACAGCATTAGCATCGCTATGACCATGAGACTTTTGATTTTGAGTCATCATAGACAAGGCATGAACAAGTTTTTGAAGTTGATCTGTAGAAAGCCGGGTGAATTATTGGTGTCTTACGAATGGACCCCATGTGTAGATTGAGAAGAATCTGTTGCATTAGCAACATGAAATGAATTGATTGCATTTCCTTGAGAGCCACGTTGCCGCTGTTGTGAAGTGTTGTGTGGATTACCTTGGCCTCCTGTGTTGTTGGAAACCCATGTCCCATTTTTAAATTTGCATCTGTCCTCTGTATGACCTTTTATATCACAATACTTACAATGAAATTTTAGAGTGCGACAACTTTCAATTGTATGACCTTCTCTATTGCAATACTCGCAATGCTTGTATTTGGATTTATTTGAGAAATTATTTTCACGTTTCTGAATTGCAGCCGCGATGGAAATTTTTTTAGTTGATTCCGGTGTCATTTGTCGCTGCGTTTTCTCTTGAATAACAGGGAATAGGCTTGTCGTACATTAGGCAGTGGCGACATCATGAGGATATTTGTACGTACAACATTGTAGGTGTCATGGAGATCCATGAGAAATTGCATTAAACGGTCTTCTTCCCTTTGCTCATCATGTGCTTTCATTTGGTTACAAGTGGGAAGTGCTCGATATGTATCTAACTCGTCCCAAAGGCCTTTGGATTTTGTGAAATAAGTTGAGACAGTCATGGTACCTTGTGAAAAAGAAGCCAATGATTTTTGAATCTGGTAGATAGCTGACGCATTCTTTTGTGAAAACTAGTCTTTGAAATCTTTCCACACTTGATAGACAATCTTTGCATGAATGACTCCTTTGGCTAGATCCGGTTCTACCGAATGAGTAAGCTATGATAAAATCATGCTGTTGCATTGGTTCCATAAAGCATATTCTGTTGGCTAATCTTTTTCTGAAGGTTGCTCAATGGATCCATTGATGAAGCCAATTTTGTTCTTAGCTGTGAGGGCATGAATCATGGATTTACTCCAAGATGGATAATTGGCTCCGTTTAATTTGATGGATATGAAGAAGTGACCAGGAAGATCTGAATGATGAACACAATATGGATTTGATGGATCCATGCTGAAATTGATGTTGCTGGTGTTTGAAGGTTCGGAATGAAAACAAATACTAGAAAGATGGCTCTGATACCATCTTAAGAAAATGAAAAAAGAGATAAATGAAGACATAAAGATAATTGACTGAATGTTTTCTGTGTGTCTTTACATTGAGAAGAACATGTATTTATATATACAAGAAGAATCAATTAATCCCTAATTCTAAGCCATAAAACTTGCGATCTACTAAGGAAGATATTTCTTAACATGATAGGCTAATAGTAGAGGTTTTTGGTATTGGTTGAAGCAAACTGCACGAGTTCCAACTTTGTCATTTTTTCACTTCACCAAAACAAAAAGAACTATATTGCTTGTCTGTGATATGGTGTTTGCAAAAGGCCACTTGTAATTTTATGGACCGTAATATGTGACAAGTTGACGGGGATAGACCAAGAATACCATGCGGGGACTTGATATTTAGGAACTTATTAGACGATATGTGCTCAGATAGGGGAGAACGGATGAAAAATAGATTCATTTAGTTGTGAGGAAGACTTTGATGAATGATGACAACAACAAGAGTCCCCCAACTTCCAAGAAGTCGAAGTAGCATAAAGGAAATTCCATGCAAAAAATAATATAAATGGCTTGGGTTATATTGTCAGGGGTGTTCATCGATAGTTGTTTGGAATCAACAATTAAGTTTGTAGTCTTGAAAATGACTAAAACGAATACGGCCAGTCTTTTCTGTAGTTATTTTGCGGATAAGAGATACTCCACATCTTATTTTATTCCAAGATTGCATTTGCTTCAAGCGAGTAAACTTGCAAAAGCGGTCACTGAAGCACGAGTCCTTCTATATGGGTAAAGCACCGGGGTTGGATATGCATCGTTTGAGGGTACGGTTCGGGTGCGGGGTAGGTACGTATCGGATTTTGTTGTTTTATTTCGTAATAATTATCGGGTGCGATTCGGGTGCAGATGACATACGGATTAGGCGTATCACATACTTGTCGGGTCAAAACATAACCTTTAAAAGAAGTTTCGGGTCAAAACGTAAATAAAGAACCTATACTGGCTTAATGAACGATTAAGCTTCACCTGTGAAGACGGTCTGAGAGTGAGAGAGAGGCAGAGCAGCGGCGGCAGGATCGAGGGGATGACCGCCCGCGACCACCTGCAACTCCGGCGACCACAGGCCCTCACCTCCGGCGACCACAGGCCCTCACCTCCGGCAGATCTGTGAAGAGGAGAGAGAGAGAGAGAGAGAGAGAGAGCAGCGTCGACCACCGGAGACGACGGTTTCTCACCTCCGGCAGTATTTTTCGAGAGGTAAAGTTCTTGTCTTCCTCTCTATTTTCTCTACGCTATACCTTCTGTCTTCCTCTCTGTTTGTGGGTTGTGGCTGGTGACTTGGGACGGTTGGACCAATTTTTTCAGTGTGAGGGTGTGAAGTATTTTGTTTCTATTTTTCATGGTTTTGTATTGATGATTGGTTTGAACTTTGTTACTGCCTACACTTTGATGCTACATTGCTACTTCTTTTATGATGTATTTGGTGGTGGTTATTATGTATTGGATGGTATTGCACTATTTTAGAATGGTTAATTATTGCATTATAAATCTTTGATGCACTTTCTTAACATTCAAATGTCCCTGGTTTGTTTAGAAATTGAATACTACGTGTACATATTCATAACATATATATAAAATTTGCCGTATCCGCGCTGCACCCATGTCCAAAAATTTTAAAAAATGCCATATCCGTGTATCCACACCCATATCGTATCCGCACTCGCATCCGTGTCCGTGCTTCATAGAAAGTCAGGGAGCATTGCAAGAGTATTAAACCTCTAAGGCTATGTAAGTAAGAAACTACCACTATATAAAGATGAGCCCGCAAAGTGCAAGAAAGAGCAAAATAACTGGTAGAAAAGTGTAAGACAAAGTAGAATACATATCGGACCTTGGGATTGACTTTTCACCACTAGAGCACCATTAGAGCTCTGTGAAACGAAGGATCTCCAACCTACTCAGAACTTGGAGAGAAGCCTTGAATTGTCTGAGAAGCTTGAACTCGGAAGTATTGACGGGTTGTATAGTCGGTTATTGTCATCACAGAAATCTTCTCTTCATCAACCTTTAATAGGTATTCAGGCTTGATAAGAGTGATCTTACTTTCAATTCCTGCTTTTAACTGGTATCACTAGTGTACCGGCAGCCTTTGGCAGGACCTTCTCACTCACTCGTGTAGAGCTGCATTTGGCTTAGTCCTTTTCCTTTTTTGTGCCTTTCCTGATAGAGTTTTGTAGAAGGGATCTGGTGTGCTCTGTGGAATCTTTCTCGCCCGTGTTTGGCTACCATTATGGGTATGTATGCTTAGAGACCTGCACACCTTGATTTTCCTCAAAAGGAAAATGATCGTTACAAATCTCTCTAGTATGTGTCTGTGCATCTCTGCATATAAAAACATTAGATATAACCTTTAATTGGTTAGCTGGTAACTTTGGTAATGAAGTATGGCAGATCACTATTAAATTTTTTGGAACAAATAAACAAACTGTTTTTATCAAATTAATCTTTAGTGCAACTACTTGTGTCAAGCCTAAGAGTGAGTAGGTAGTAGAAATGTCTATTGCTACTTGGCGAACTCAGTGTTACCTGGTTCGCTGTTTGCTTCGATACATGGTACAGGGACTGGTACGGTTATGTGGTTGCACTACATGTGGGAGGTTGGCTCAGTTGACTCGCTACTTGGGATAGTTTTTCGGTAAGGAACGGTTTTTTGGTTTCCTTTGGCAGGGTATATACGTATCTGAACAAGTTTGTATACAGTATGTGTATATCTCACTTTGCTTGCCAAGAAAGGTGAGGGAAAGAAGAGAAGATTAACATCTATCAACTAATGGCCGACTGATATTTTCGTAGGATATCAAATAAAACACAATTTACTAACATTTGGTACACATGTTCGGGTCTCTAGATTTAGAGTACAAGTAATCCGGATTACCATGTTCCGGATTACCATGTACGCGGAACTCTGGGGATGAAGGGAAATTAGGCAACTCTGGGTGAACTAGGCTATCAACCTTTATCTATATGTAGCGGGGATGATTACTGCTTGAATCTGAAAAAGGGATGATATTGATAGGGTCCTAAAGGTCTTGTTTTATTATCTTCTTGATAACCTTCTTTTTCCATATTTACATTTCCTCCTTAACAAAGTCATATGCTCTCAGGAGGAACCATAGTTGCGATCCAATGAGTGGTGCTTCCACCTCTAGTGGGGTACGGGCCGCTTTCTCCTACTGCGTACAACAAGTACGAAATTACGACTATCATCACTACCTTTGCCTTCTTGAACTTCCTACAAACATGAGGAGGGCTGGATTTGCTCTCCGCGCTTTCAATATTGAAACGGCGAGAGCAATGGATGTTGCTTCTGATCCGAAAATAGGCCTTATGCGACTACTTTGGTGGCAGGAAGCCATAGACAAGATCTTTGCAAACAAGTTAATCGAGCACCCAACAGCTCAGGCCCTTGCATCTGTGATATCGGAGCATAAAATTAGCAAGAGTTGGCTGAAGCGGTCTGTTGAAGCTCGCATCAATGATGCCAATAGAGAGTTTGATGAAATCCCAGGGACAGTTGAAGAGTTGGAGCAATATGCTGAGAACACTGCATCGACTATGTTGTACTCAACACTTCAAGCAGGTGGTATTAGGTCCACCGCTGCAGATCATGCAGCGTCGCATATTGGAAAGGCTAGTGGCCTTTTGTTGCTGCTCAAGTCGATTCCATACCATGCTAGCCGCAACCATTGCTTCTCGTATATACCAGCTAAGGTGGCAGCCAAACATGGGTTATTGGTCAAGCAGGGAGGAGAGTCTCAGATCCGTATGGATTCTCGTGAGGGCCTATCCGATGCAGTTTTTGAGATGGCTTCTGTAGCTAACGCTCATCTGCAGAAGGCTCGTGAATTGGCTGGAACAGTGCCTGTGGAGGCTCGCCCAGTGCTTCTACCGGCTCTACCTGCCCAGGTCCTTTTAGACTCCCTTAGTAGAGTGCAATTTGACGTGTTTGATCCGAGACTGGTTCGAGGGATTTTGGGTGTTCCTCCTCTGTCGTTCCAGATGAAACTAAAGTGGTATTCATGGATGGGGAAATACTAAAAGTTTCTTTTCATCCAACTTCCAGACAACAAAGTTGACACAATAAGGGTTCTCATCCTCATAAACAGCAGTTACATTGTGTACGGTTGACCTCATGACACTTCTTTTGCGAAATGCAGATGGTTTTTAAAATTGTCTGGAGGGTAAGAAATTGGAGTGGAACTAATTTTGTATCGTGATGATTATGCTGTAGAGGCTTTCACAATACACAGGAATTTTTGTAATCTCTTCCTGCAACAAATTTTGTAATCCCAAGTTTAGACTTCTGATCAGTACTTATCTACCCAGTGAATAAATTTAGGTTGATTTACCAGCTTTATCTGTTCATCGCTTTTCGATCATTTCATTATACGTCACGACTGATTTACTCATTCATCAATGCATAGTTGTGAAAGAGAACGACCGATCCTTAAAAACAGCGACCGTTGTTAATTAACGTGATTCTTGACATTGATTTTACCAAGTAATGTTTTACCAAAAAGGAAAGTTTCACATGTACTTTGATGCTTTAGTTCTAATTTTCTACGGGCTTTGAAGGTTTCATTCTGTATAGGAAAAGGGAGAAAATCATTGTGGATCTCTAGAAAAATTTGAACCGAAAATGAAGAGAACCGCTAGAAGAAGGGCTTGAACCTTCGACCTTGTGGTTAACAGCCACACGCTCTAACCAACTGAGCTACTCCAGCTTTGGTTCTTAAATTTTATGTAATTGAACATATTATGATTTTGTCCCCAAAATCCGCAGCTGTTGTCTCCTTACTTTTCTTGTGGGTCTGAAAGCTTTTCCCTACTTGAATGCCAAAGGAAATGAAGAATCACAGGGGACAAAATGCCAATAACGTGAGCAGAATCTTAAGGGGAGTGACAACTTATAGCTAGCAGAGCCTAGTTAAAGCGGCTTTGCTGTTTATAAATTGGCTAAATTACAAATTACCCCCCAAGGTTTGTAACGTTTTCTAACTTAAACCTATTGATTTTAATTGTATCACATAATATTTTAACGTTTTCAATTCGTTGTAATTGGGCCCAACGTCATCTTGCTGTTAAAAAAATTGGGGACGGCCGTCGACAGAGGGGCAAATCTATCAATCTCTTAAGTGACATATGTACGCCTCTCACAAATCTAGGATCCGGATCCTCTGCTGTGGCTAGGGTTACAGCAGGGGTGCTGTAGCCCCAGTCACAGCCGTTAGATCGAAATAAATGAAAGGGAAGGGCTTGGATTGATGCCACGTCATCCGGGTATTTATCTCTCAGCATTTATTCTGCCGACCCAACCACACTTCACTTCATTCACTCTCTCTCCAATTCCTTCTGCCGATGTCAGGATCCTCCACCTTCCGGCAGTGGCACGGCGACGGCACATCCGGTGGTGAAACGGCGACGGCACATCTGGGTCAACCTTCCGGCGAGGCATTGACCGGTACACCCTCTCTTTCCCTCCGACAGCCTGAAATCCATCCGTGCGCCACCTTCCGTCGAAGAGGATCTACACCTTACGGCGACACCTCGTTTTCGATGATGTGTCTGGACAAGCGTCAATCTTGCTATTTGTGTTTTGTTATATCTCAACCTGGAAAGCAACGCACTTCCTGTTCTATTTTTTTTATATTTACATTCTCTCTGTTTGTTGCAACCGATGAGCTAGGTGCTCCCGTTAAAGTTTCAGGTTCTTTGTGGCGTTTTAGTATGCCAACCGGCAAGGACATGGATCCAGGACTGAACTGATGATTCAACAATTTAAGCACTTTGTGTAGACCTAAAAGAGAGAGTTTCGTACTTCTTGAAAGTTGGCACATAACTTGCCCATAAGTGCTGAAACGGCGAACGACTTCAATAGATTCAGGTTGCAATCCGTTTTCCGAAACAAACTGAGCAAAGAAGCAACCACGTTTGATTGTCTCAACATTAAGCCAATGCCACTACCATTATGTTGATTCAAAAGGGGAGGCCCAACAAATATTGGCATTTGCCTGATTAATCAAGCTCACTGTGTACAGTGAGCTTGAGTCTCGAACTATCGCCGGCGTAAGGATTGACTGCTTGGTAGATAAGACGCCGGAAGATTCTGTGGCTAGGATGTGGCGTCGCCGGTCCACGAGGTGTCGTCGGTGTACCGTGAGACTTCGCCGGGAATGTCGCCGGCGTAAGGCTTGGTAGATGTGACGCAGGAAGCGTGACCGGTGGATGTGGCGTCGCCGTGGACGGCGTGAGGAGCTGCTGCCGCTGGTCGATGGACGGTAGGCACGCCGGTGTTGGTAGATGCGTCGCCGGAAGAAGGAAAATGGGTTTTGGTGACGTCGCTGTGTCGCCGTGGACGGCGTGAGGAGCCGCTGGTCGATGGAAGGCACGCCGGTGTTGGTAGATGCGTCGCGTCGCCGGAAGATCCTTATGGGTGGCGGTGAGGTCGCTGTGCCTTCGCCGGGAATGTCGCCGGCGTAAGGAGAGCCCGGCAGACTGCTGTGGAGAGAGAGAGTGAATGGTGGTTGGTGGCCGGCAGAGTAAATGAGGGGAGGGAGAGTAAATGAGGGGAATTAAAGTCTGGGTGACGTGGTGTGATCTAGACCCTTCCCTCCCACCCACAAGGATCGAACGGCTGTGACTGGGGCACAGCACCCCTGCTGTAACCCTAGCTACAGCAGAGGATCCGGATCCACCCTTCTATTACAGATCTACTCCATCTGATAGGTTGGTGGACATGCTGTGCTGGTGGCGGCAACAGTGGGTTAATGGGGCTAGACTATGGGTGTTGGACGGGGCGACGAATAATGGGGAATGGGCTGGTGGTGGGTGGATGGGGCTTGGTTTCCTGACGCGTTGTGGTGGCGGCTATGTCCGTGGGTTGACATATCTGGGCTATTGGTGTTGAAGAGGGCGACTGACATGGTTGGGCTGGTGGTGGGTGGATGCAGTTTGGTTGGTGGACACGTCGTGATGACAATGATGGCTGTGGGTTAACATTTTCTGGGCTGTTGGTATTGGACAGGGTGGAAGACGGGCTGGGCTGGTGATGGGTGGATGGCTTAGTTGAAGACACATTGTGGTGGTGGCCGTGATTGTGGGATAACGTATCTGGACTATTTGGATGGGGCTGAGCTGGTGGTGGGTGATGGGGCTTGGTTGGTGGACACGCTATAGTGGTGGATGTGGTTGTGGGTTGACATATCTGGGATACTTGTGTTGGACAGGGCAATAGATGGGGATGGGCTGGTAGGGGGTGGCAGGGCTCAATTGATGGCGGGTTCTGTGTGTTCACGAATCTGGGCTATTGGTGTTGGATGATGCGGCCGACGAGGCTGGTGGGGGAGGGGGTTGGACAAGGCTGGGTTGGTGGATGTGCTGTGCTGGTGGCGGCGGCTGTGGATTGATGAGGCTGGCTTTGGGTGTTGGACAAGGCAATCACAAACGGGTTGCGCTGGTGGATGGGGCTAGTGTTGGGAACTTGATGAAATCGGAATCACATATGAAGAACCTGAGGTGCGTAATTGCTGTCTTCAAGGGTTTTATTTTTTTTCACTCAAAATACGAGTTTGCTGATGGGTTGATGACAATTAATCCTCTAAGATACAACAAAGTCTTTTGAAAATCTGCAAAATTCAAAATTTCTCCTTTGAATTATTTTTGAAGCAGTGTACGTTTTGACTATAACAATTTTTACAAAAAAAAAGAGTTTTTTTTTTTGAAATTACAAGTGAGTGTTCTGAAAGAACTAAAAATCTTGTATTTATAAGAAACTTGAAAGTGTGAATTTGGACAGACACAATTGTTGGGAAAAAATAGTTGTAACAGTTTAAAATAACTGCCAACATATTATTTGAAATAAAAAAAATTTGAATTTAAATAAATCATATCTTTTTAGTAAAACTATTTTTTCGCGACCACGGCAACTTAGCATTTAACTCACGCACCTGCACGCGAGTAGTACGGGGACTAGAGTACTCTAATCTTACTACCAAGTACATTGTAAAAGCACATTTCCACTTATAAACCCTTTTCAAAATTCATTTTCAAGTAATGTGGGACAAAAAAGTTTGCTTGTTTTCAAACAACTCACGGACCCAACAATCCCCCACTTGTTTGAAAACAACAAACAGTTTAAAAAAAAAACTATAGCCAAAATATACGAGAAACTAATATGCGTACGTAAAGGTATCTATCGATTTAAACATTTCGTTAGTGTAAATAGTTCAAAGTTCTATAGGAGTTACTAGTGGCCTTAACTTTAAACTAACTACTCTTTATCATAAAACCGGAGCTATTGCACACATACAAATTTCTTGTTTCAATGAAAAATTCTTAGTTAACTTAGCACTATTATGGCCTTGTGTTATATCTTGTTTCATGAATTCTCTAGAAAGTAAATCCAAACTTTCATAAGAAGCGGCACCACTTGTAAGTTCATATAGGTGAACTTATGCTATATGTTTTCGTTATTAGAACACATTACAAAATAGTCCCATAGAAGAAACTCTCAACCTACAAATCCTAACAGACAACACTAACACTGAATACTTGATTATTTAGGAGCTCACCATTATCAGTACTAACAATCACATATCAGTAACCTGTTTTTATCCTTTAAACCTTACGACTAGTTATTTCCTGGCCAGTGTTAGGTCAGGTTACCATTACTGGAGGTTGTTTGCTTGTTTTCAAACAACTCCCAAATCCAACAGCTGGGTTGGTGGCAGGGCTAGGTTAGTGGAGGAACATATTGTAATGGTGGAGGTATGACGAGTTAGTGGTGGTTGGGATTGGACAGTGAGAAAGAAGACTTGTAAGCTTACGGATTTGCCCCTCTATGAAATCACGTGAGGGGCACATGGGAACAATTGTCCAATTTTTTTAACAGAAATATAATTTTATATCCAATTGCAACTGAATTAGAATGTTGGAGTATTATTGATACAGTTAAAACCTTTGCAATTCCCTTTTAAATTAGAATCGACATTGAATTGTTTCCTTTTGTCTAAATGACATGTACACTTTAGGCACGAAATGCATGTGCAATATTGCATAACTTTAAGAAACGGACACGCATAGTTGCAAAAAACCTACTTGTACTCATGTATCATCAGAATAACAGAAAATAAAGGATGGTGTTGCATGTAGACTTTGTCTCCGGCTTCCACGTTTCGTAAGAAATTACCTTCTCGTCCATATCAATACTGGAGTATGAAGTTTATCTTGGTAGTGAAATTGATGGCATTTTGTAAATTTGAGGAAGGTAGCTGTTTAAAAATGATAACTCAATGGTAAATATCGCAATTTAAACGGAGAAATGAGGAAAAATAATTGACACTTGAAATACCGTTATTACCATTTCATAAGCCTTATTCTTAGAAGTTAATTCAAAAAAGACTTCAACATAAAGATACTCCGACTTATTCTTAATAAATCACAAAATACAAAAACTTTTATCATACTGAGTGAAATATTGTAGACTTATTTGCCTACTAATGTAGCAATGTATAGTTTCCTTTTTTCTACATTCGGCAATTTTTAATTCTTGTCGTAAAGTCCGACCCAATTCAAGACCTTCCCAACAACCCACTCAGAAAAGTGAAAATGAAAAGTGAACCAACCAAACAAGTGAGCTTAAAGCAAGGGCGAAAGACACAACTGAGGGTAAAGCAGAAGCGTAAATGCCTACACAGTTTCACAAATTCACCAAGTCATAGACCCCAAAGCAATCCATAGTTCATAACATGTGGTTTCTGAGGCTAACCTATGTTGCAGACCTTATAACTTCAAACAAACTTAATGAACTCTCTGTTCTACCACATTTTTACCGTAAACAATTTTAACGATAAATAATTGTCGCTAAAAATATATTATATATTATTATGCTAAAATATATTTAGCCATACAGTGACGGACTCACCAGCATACAACGAGCATCCACATGGTTAACTTATACGAGTCTTGGACCCACCTTTTCCAGACGTTTTTCGCAGGTGTCTCTCTCTCACTTTGCATGGCAGCTTTAGCCGCTTTATATGTACGCACCACACGAGTTGCACAATATATAGCACCAAGTTTCTCTCAAGCAGCTGCTGGTTTTCCTTTTCTCGTGTTCACCTTGCCGGTTTCCGGTGGTTCGGTTGCATCGGTTCCTTATTTTCGATGGCGTTTCATCGTCTTGTTTTCCACCTCGCCTTGCTGTTGCTTGTGCTTGTCTTGTTGCCTTCTGAAGCTGTAGCAGGCCGTGGAGCCGGTCTGCTGAACCGGTGGGAGCCGTTTATCCGGTCACCTGTGGTGACAGAGGCCAGTGAGCAGAAAGGGAACGGCACGAGGTGGGCGGTTCTTGTGGCCGGTTCAAGTGGGTTCGGCAATTACCGGCATCAGGTTAGTTAAGAAGCTCTGAGAAGCCAATAGTCACACACTCTTGTTAACCCTGTTTAGGCTTTCTGTCGCTAAAAGTGCAATTAGTTTTTGGCCACGAATGAGGTTTGGTGCGTACTAGACATTTTCATAAACATGATTCTCACAAAGGAAATGACATTTACACCTCTTATATATTTTTTGACCCTTTTTTTAAGCTAAAAATATACTCAAAGTAGGAAGTGTTAGTTTTTTAGCGACATTCAAGAGGTGGTTTAGCATATTAGGGGCGGAAATAGCCTCTCCCTTCCCTTACACATGATTTTCAATGAGTTCAAAAGCTCCTCTGCATAAGTATCATCAACTGCCACGTCGTAACTTTGATATGTCCATAGCTCTCCTGAAAAAATTGATAAAATCTTCTTATTGAGCATGTCTTCCGTTTCATTTGTTGTTGCAAGAATTGCACATTTAGTAATGTATTCGGCATGAATACAATTCTTTTCGATGGATGGGATGATAAAGTAGTCAACATGTTAAGGCACCGAGCTGGTTTATCTGTGCCATGATATCCTTTGTAGCTTTTAAAAAAAGGTTGATAGTGAAATGTTGACTTTTTCCCCTACATAGACTGAAAATATAGAGTGTAATACAGGCAGATGTATGCCACGCGTTCCAAATATTGAAGAAAGGAGGATTAAAGGATGAGAACATAGTGGTGTTTATGTATGATGACATTGCGACGAACGTTCTAAATCCAAGGCCCGGCCTAATAATCAACCATCCTAAAGGTGGCGACGTTTATGCTGGTGTTCCCAAGGTACATATTCCTCACGATAAATTAGTCCAAAAAATAAAGGGAAAAAAACATTTTATATGTAAACAAATGGTTCGGCTGCATCATCATATGCATATGTCAATATCAGTTAGTATTAATATATTTGTTGTGGCATCACTTTAAAAATGGTTTTGGTGTTTGGTACTGATGAGGTTGTTGTTGAGTTCTACACTTTCAGAATAAGAATTATGCTGATAAAGTAACCTTTTTTAATGTGCATTCCACCAATTGTGGCCATGGTGGCACTGAGCAGGAAACTTTCATTGTCGCGACAGCCATTAATTTGATTTAAGTCCGTCCACTTGGTATGCGTCATAGCGTGTTGTTTTTCTTTACTGAACCAAAGTTGCTTCACTCGCAGCATGACCCGACTTCTGCTTATGCGACACCGTCCAAGGACAACCCCGTTGCACTCTATTTCTGATGAAGTAGTAGTTTAAATAAATTTTATCTTTACATTCATAAGGAGCGTGTTTAATTGCTTTAACTTCTTGGGACACTGCAGGGCCATATGGTTTTGCATTAGGCTTAATGAATATACTTGTTTTTTTCCGGTTCAAGACTAAGGGGATCTAAGGGTAACCTTTCTCTCTCCCCCCAAAAACATTTACTAAAATCTCTCTTATCATAAAAATGTCTGCAAGCGCTAGTAGCGAAATTTCCATTACCATCGGTCAGGTTTCACTGTACGCTGGGTCTCTTACCAATAATGAATAGCAAAGCTGCTTGGTGCTGTCAACTGTTTCAATCGATATGTGGCCGAGCACCTTATCTAATTAACCTATAATGGCTGTCTTAGGACTATACCGGTGAGCACGTGACTGCACACAATCTGTTTGCCGTGCTGCTCGGAGACAAAAATGCTGTTAAAGGTGGAAGTGGGAAGGTTGTGGACAGCAAACCCAACGACAGGATCTTCTTGTACTACTCCGATCATGGCGGTCCTGGTGTGCTTGGTGAGTTTGAAACATTGTCTGCCAAATTGATGATGTAGCTTTCTAATAATAATTCTACTTAATTAGATTAGCTTAAGACTAAGCATGCTCACCAATTCTAACTTTGAATCCTCTATTTTCTATTTAGAGAGCGACTTTCTTGGCAACATTATGCATGTCTAGAAAACAACAGCTACTCAGTGATCTTAGTTAAGGATTGCCGGCATTCCAATTGTGATTTTCCTGTTTAACTTGTTTAATTTTTCGACATGCACTGTTTTTGGTAGTGGAGCCTGTGGAGGATAGGTCAGCATGAAGCCTTTTTTTTTGAGAGAGAGGAGGGGGAAGGTTAAATATTCACTTGTAGCATACCATATCTCAATGGTTGCTTGGCGTCGTCCAAGTTCTAATTGAGCATTTCTTCTTTTAAATATTTGCCATATTGGGGAGTGGGGATGATGAACACTGCGCATGACTCCGTACTATATCCTTGTAATGAAATCCCAGGGATGCCGAACATGCCTTTTCTATATGGCGTTGATTTCATCGAGGTGTTGAAAAAGAAGCATGCATCTGGCACCTACAAGGAGATGGTAAAAGATTGTTCTTTTCGCTTTTCTAATCGCGTGCACTCAACTACTCTGTTATATTTTTGGAGGTCTGCCAATTTTTGTAGGTTATATATGTTGAAGCATGTGAAAGTGGGAGTGTCTTTGAAGGTTTGATGCCTGAAGATCTAAATATTTACGTCACAACGGCGTCAAATGCTGAGGAAAGCAGCTGGGGAACATACTGCCCTGGGATGAATCCTCCTCCACCCCCAGAATACATTACTTGCTTAGGGGATCTCTATAGTGTTGCTTGGATGGAAGATAGGTATGTCTGTTGCTTTTTAAAAGCAAAAACCTCTTGTAAATTAGGAATCCAGCATTTAAACGGAAAGTTTTCAGGTGACGTGAAATATGTTTTTTGTCGTAATACTTGGATCTTGCGTAACTAGATCACTCGTATGGTTCTTTAGTTTTAGGTGTTGCTAAGTTGGCAGAATGATGCTTACTAAATTCTTTCTGCGGTTTGTCCTCAGTGAGATGCACAATCTGAAGAGAGAAACCATAGAACAACAGTACAAGTCGGTGAGATTCAAACTCGTAGATGAATTTTGAGACCAGTAGAGCGATTCTTTCAATTGTGTGCTTTGGTAACTTTATTTAGGTGAAGGCAAGGACTTCCAATTACAACACATATAGCGCCGGATCTCATGTGATGGAGTATGGAAGTAAGAAGATGAAATCAGAAAGGCTGTATCTCTATCAAGGTTTTGACCCAGCCACCGAGAACTTCCCACCAAACAAATTTCACCTCAACACCCACATGGACGTGGTTAACCAAAGGGATGCAGATCTTCTTTTCCTTTGGCAAAGGGTGAGCTCCATTAGCTTTTCTTTCCTATTTTTCCTCGTGAAGCTCAACGACTAATGCTTGAGGCATACCATACTTGCTTGGATGTGCGATTGACGAGATACTAGATCCATTTCAATGAACTAATGCCAGAATTTCCACATTGTCTACCAAAAGTAATCTCCAAGCATGAAAGAAAAGCTGGTCGTGCGGTTTTATTGATTCTTGGATCAGAGTGGTTTTTGCTTGCAGAATATGGAATTACAAGAATTCTCCTTATAATTATCAATGCGTGTTCTATTGTCGCTACATCCCGTACATTGTTAATGTTGGCATATATGTCATCCAGTACAAGACATCCAAGGATAAAGACGAAAAGAAGGCAAAAATTCTCGAGCAGATTACGGAGACGATGAAGCATAGATTCCATTTGGATGGTAGCGTGGACATGATCGGAGTGCTTCTATTTGGACCAGAAAAGGGGCCTTCCATACTTGGTTCCGTCAGAGACCGGGGTTTACCCCTTGTTGATGACTGGGGATGTCTTAAATCAACGGTACACATAGTAATTATCTTTTCGTTCTTTTGAGTAGTTGCCAATTGTCACTGTCGGCAACGGTTCAGTTTTATCGTACAGGTCCGGATTTTTGAGTCACACTGCGGGTCATTAACGCAATACGGAATGAAACACATGCGAGCATTCGCCAACATTTGCAACAACGCGGTGTCCCAGGCTGCCGTGGAAGAGGCTTGTATGGCTGCATGTAGCGGGCATAACCTGGGGCTGCGGGGTCATTCAAGTGGAGATTATAGTGCTTGATTACAGAAGGTGCAGAAAGTGACACTATACGATATCTCCTTTCACGAAAAGGTTAGAGGTTTCGGTTGTCATCCTTTTCCGCACTTTCAGATTTCCAAAATGACCTGTGAATACAACCCCCTATGTGTCCATGTATATGTTTGGAGAATAGTTTCCCCATAAATGATAGAAATGTTGTAGACTCGAGCAGCAAAGCTTTTGGATATGTTTTGTTTTTCCTTGGCCCTTGGATATATTTTTTTTTTACCCTTGTGCTTTGAGACCTTTTGAGCAGATTTTCGATGCTCCATTTGAGACCTTTTGAGCAGATTTTCGATGCAATTACTGTACCATGTCACTGTTACAACCGAAGCACAGAAAATTTTCTCCTTTAAGTGTCCCGTTGACGATGCACGTGCAATCCTCTCCTCAAGTGTTATTATTCTCAATAACAGTTTCACTTGTTGTAATTAGTTCAACTGATTTGTCTATCAGTTGAACAGATTTTGGGAACAGTCCAACTAATTTCTAAGTTAGATTTTTTCCTTTCAGGATCTCAGCAATCAATTGTTCTTGAACTATAAGAGTGACACTTCTCTTCTGAGAGCTGTATACGAAAACTCTCTTGAAAAACTTCTAAGTCTCTCTCACTCTCGCTTGCACTTCACTTCATCATATACATATGTTTGAGTGAGAAACATTTGAAAAGATTCATCGAGGTATTTTCTTGACTAAGTTCGTTTTTGATTAAGATCTTTTCACTTAAGAAAATTTAGCTCATCTTGTATCCTCTTTGTATATCCTCAAGGAGTATAAGCCATTTCATTGATTAAGTTATAATCTAATATTTTAACAGTAATTGTTTGTAAGCCTTGTAAAGGCTAAACGTTGTACATCGGTTTGAGCTAGCACTCAAAGCGAGCCTAAATTGTGAAAGGTTCGAATGTATACTTTCTCAATCTTGTTAATTTCATTTTGCACAGTTCTATTTTTTATAATGTTTCCAGCAAACACCTATTCACCCCCTCCTGTCTAGGTGTGGTTAGGTATGTACATAAACTATTTCACACTCACCCCAAAGGCATGCAATAAGCACAAATATGGCAGCAATTTAGCGACAAGCGCAGACATTGGCGTTACTATAGTTGCTAAAAAAGTTGGCTTTACAGAGTGCGCTAAATGTCAATCTCAATCGCCTATTAGACGGTTTGTATACACCACTTTTTTCAGTACCGATTAATCTCCTGTACATAAAAAGGGTCTACTTGAAAACTAACATTGACGTGTGTCTCACTTCTCGAAGGGGACAGTTATTTTGGGACAACTAATCTTACCTGACATACTTCCAATTTTGTACTTCCATTTTCGTATAGGGGAGGTTAAAGCAAAACCTTTTCGGTCGTGGGGCATGGCACGTTATGCTCCTCCCCTTTCGGCTTGGTGTTATCTATCTGCTGGCCTAAATGTTCTCCACTTCGCTGTGCTTGGTTTGGTTCGGGGTTCTTCATGTCAAGCAATTAGAGGGGTTTCCGCCCATTGGGGACCATCGGAAGTTGAGCTTTTGAGATGCCTTGTGGATCAAATAGGTGTAGTGTAATGGTGGTTTATGCTCCTTCACTGCTTTAAGATTGTTTGATTCCAAGAATGTGCCTCTGTGCCACCAAGTAGGACTTTCGGTTTTTCTTCATGGGGGCAGTGTCTGAGTCAAATTAAATTTGGGTACCTGGTATTGTACTCTTCTCATGACGCTATCAAATCAGTATACTTGTACCACATCATTCAGTCTAATGATGTCCAATATTAAAAAGAAGAGAAGTTCATCGGTATATGATGAATCAATTAACACTTGCCCTTATGAGTATAAGGTAGAATTTGAGGTGATCCTATGCCTCATTCTGTCTAAAGCGGACCCTTAAGCACAGGTAGAATATGAGGTCACAAGTTGAAGATTATGGCACGCGAACGGTATTATATTATAGCTTTATGTCCATTCCAAAAACATGCTGGAAAGGAGAAAAAGCCAATTAAGTATAAGAATTGATCTCAATCCCTATGTGTAGTGATGTGAAACTATAACTGTTTCAATGATTTCAAATGCTATGCAGTTTACAGGATGAGTGGTTTTATTTTCTTCAAAAAATTAGTCACGACGTAGTTAGCATGTTTTCTAATCAATGACCATATCGTTCAAGATTTTTAGGACTGCAAATATATGTAGGCTTTACATAACTGGATCTCCAGATTGAAACCGGTTTGATAAGGCTGATGTATAATTAGAATCCTGACATTTGACAACATGCATCTCAAATTCATGTTGAAGTGGGTAACTGAGGGCAAAATATTGTTGCCCATGCAAAGTATGTTCAACACTTCATTGTTCTTCTTGTAGATGTTGGTTGTATTAGCGAACCCACTAGGAGATATAGAGGTGAGTCCTAGCTTCCAACCTTTAACTAAGATTAAGATTCTCTGCTTTACTGTAGACCTGGTGTGACACTTGGTTTTACATTTTTCTGCTACAAAATATGTTAGTCTCTATTTCTAAATTCATAACGTCAATCTCTCTCTCACTATGTACACATTCACTTTAAAGCACGCCAAATTACGCTTGTCCCTCCCCTAGGGCCAGTGGCCTCTTTACCTCCTTTGACTCGGTGAAATAAACTATGACGCCTTTCTTCATATTTAAAAGAAAATGTTGATGGTATGCTAGCCATAATCAATATAGTTCTAAGCACGAAATAACCAAAAATACATTTCATTTCAAGTAGATATTAGGTGGTTCGAAACTAATGGTCCCGTTTGCATAGGCTGATGATAACCTTCCGCCTCTCTTATTACATCAATCTCCTCTAATCTAACAATCTAAATCTTAAATGATCGAGAGCAATGGTTCTTGACCAAGACATCAACCAAATCCCGGGAGGCTTCATGACGTGAAAGAGCATGTCTTGTTCCCATCCCCTTGAGAATTAGAATCTGTGATTTGCATTTGCTCAATTGGTGAAGAATAGATCGTGGGAGTTTAAATTCTGAAAAATAAACTCCTATCAATTGCCATGCTAAGACATAATTAGGACTTTGGCATGTGAGGATTTTGCAATATAAAGTCTAACTCTTCACTAAATAAACTATTCGTCGCTAAAAACTGACGAATTTGTCCTGTGGTGACAAATCTGTACCTTTAGCAACATCTACGTCCATCTGATCTAACCGTCACAGCCGCCGCCGGCTCCTCCGTGAATGGAAGCTGCCACCGCCCGTGGCGGCAATCCTCGTTTGCACGTTCTCGAATTCGGATATCCGACACGGTATCTGGATCCCACCCGGGTGATCAAACCCGTAAACCTTCTCAGCCTCCCTCAATAACTCCTCAAAAAGCGGGTGCGTCAAATAGATCACAGGCACCAGTATCCTATGCGCATCATCTTCCTTCTCGCCCACATACACCGGCAAATGCCCTTTTGGTACGCTTACCGGCTGGGACCTCACCGGGTCGTCACCGAGCCGAATGTAACCCGAATTGGGTTTCAAGAAGCAGCGCTTCATAGAACGACCCCAGCTGCATATCTTCGCCACGGCCTTGTCCGCACAGCTCGGCGAGTTCAGGAATCGGCAAGTCCGGGCCTTCTTCCTTCTGTGAACGACCCATCTGAAGATCTTCACGAGCCTGCGTCCTATCCTGAATCCTCTGATTTTTCTCATGGTTCCTGCTGTTGGAAATCTATGAATTGAAGAGGGTTTGATGAGAATAAGGGACTCTGAATCGGGTTTTGTTTGGAAGGAGGTTTAAGGGTCTGCGATTGACATGGTTAGGTAGAGATGGTGTATGTTTTTGTACTTGTAACGTATGCTCTGTTGGTATGGGTGTCTATATGGAAGCGTCTTTTGGTTTCTTGTGATGGCTTTGCCCTTTATAGAGGGTGGTGTTGAGGTAGTACAGGAGTGAGAGATTCCTTAGATTCTTCTCATTGAATACAAACTACATGTAAGAAGAATATATATACAGAGACACACAGTGTGTGTGTGAGAGAGAGAGAGAGGGAGAGAAGAGGGAACCCTGGGAAATGGTCGGCACGATGTTGCAGGGGGTCATAAAGTCAGCTAAATGGGAGGTCTGATGATTCTGGGTACAGTAAGTCCATTTGAATTTGTACTTGGTCAAGTGCTCCGTATGAGACTAATAAGTCTTTTTAAAATAGAAAATACTATTGTAATTAATATCTTTTGTTGCACGGACCAGAATTTGTTACCTTAAAAATTCGGAATGATAATCTTAAAAAAGATGCGCTATATCCACGATACAAAGTTAATTAAACTGGATTTGATTTTTATACTGCAGCGCTCTCATGTAGCTGACCAAATTATTTTGTTTCCTACTAAACTCATTAACATTAAACCCATATTAAATAAAAGAAATTGATTTCGTAACAGTTTTTTTGGCGCCTATCTCATTTAAAAGTCAATTTTTTTGTAGTAAACCTATGATTAATTTTTTTCCTTTTTTCTATACGAGTTTTTTTGAATGCCAAGCTTTTAAAATTTTGACTCCTTAATGATATATTAAATTGTCAGTCAAGTATTTGAATACAGAGGAATCTGGTATTAAACTCTAACACAAACGTGCCATGTTGAAGAGTCAAAATTTTAGATAAAAATTTAGAATTTTTTTTTGCATCCGAATGAAAATCAACCAAAATTAACCGATCTAAGCTTTATTTTCTATCAATTGAAGAAGGGGGGGAAAAAAATCTAAGGTTTTGGGCCAGGATCATGTGGAGTGCTGGACCACAAAAGATTGGAATCTCCTAAAGACGACAAACTCTTCACAACCACACACGTGGTACGCAGTATAGAGAAACATTTATAATGTTTTGGCCTGTTTGGCTTCTACCGTTTGTTTTGGCTTTTCAGGATTTCCGTTTTAGTTGTTTGGGAAATAGATTGTTCAGTCTTTTCATAAAGGGTGAGGGTGGGCGAAACATAACAGAAAAAAAGTTAGGTGACCGAAGAAAGATGAAGAGCAAAGCGGCATGTAAAGGCAAGAAGTTTGTTCCGCTTCAACTAACTAGCGTGATCGACTTTTTTAACGATTATACACGGATGGTAAACTGCGATTGAAGAAATTAAAGAGACTCATCTTATGTAACAACTTTTGTGTCAATTTTCGTCGTTCTGTTTGTAACGCAGCTTAAACTTCTTTTTCGATCGATTAGAACTGCCTAAAGTGACTCGTGGTCTGAGTAGTTAATCTAAACAAAGACAGCAGACTTATAATCTCGTTTCTTAGTTGGTATCACGTTATCACTATATTTGTTTTTCTCTGAAGTTTTTCTAATACTAAGAGTTGGAACTGGTCCAAGCCATTGTCATCCAAGAAATTGGAGAACTATCTTTGTTGAAACTAGTAATAATACCGAGGCCCTTTCCACTTTAAAAAAAATAAAAAATAAAAAAGATGGGGTCTACGGTTCCGACTGAGCAATTACTTAACTTTACGAGGCAAATAGCGGTGCTTATCGAACAAGATAATAACAAATACACTCTGAAAACAACTTAATTATTTCAACTATACAGTATTCATGGTTGTTAGTTTTTGGGTGAAAAATAAAGAATTTCCTTAAATGACTTGACCTAATTAAGCAAGTATTCTACCATCACTAAGGCATATGATATTTGTGAACCACAAATGTAGAACACAAAAATGTCCATTGATGAAGCTTTCGTAAACTTTACATGTTGGCAAATGATGTCGTGAACCACCCAAACCTAATTTATAAGCGCATGAAGTTAGTGCAATCCAACGTACTCTCCTTGTACACTTGACAGAGGCTCTGTTCTTGTCTGCTTAATAAGAAAGTGGGAGCCGGGAGCTAAACCATAAGATAGTCCAGCTTGATTTTTACAAAGTAACTTAAGCAACATCAACGAAGTGCCAGAACAAAAGAGTCTCTGCTGCTGATTTATTTATATTTCAAGTGGAGTATATTAGGAGTTGAGGACGACAAACAGACAACTGGGTTTCTGAGTTTCTCTATTCCTGCCGGTTTGCGTCCCCTCCATCATGCATGGATCTTAACTTCAGTACACGGTTTTTTTTAATTTCTTATCTACATATGGCTGGATTAAGTATTGGGAAAATGAGCTTGTCCATTAGGCTAGAGTTTTTTGCTTTACTCTTTAAAATAAAATTGTTACTCTCTTGATCCCCCTCCCCCACAACAACCAAAAAAGAAAAAAAGAAAAAACCCTTCAATGTAACGGTGATATCATCTTTAAACTTATGATTTTAATTATCCTTTCGGTTACTAACTAATCTCAATGTAAAGGGTCAAAAAACTCAACAACATTATTCTTGAACGACTTGGTGCCGGGCCTAACTGATTCTCTTGATCTATTCTCGTCATTGTCGATAAAGGAGTGAATGTGATTTCTTTGAATGATATTGCGTAACCAACAGTTCTATCTATTACTGTTTGACCAAATATTTTCTCCTCCCGATAACTAAATCCGAAAGTTTCTTGACCAAGGATGACTTCTTCTTAAATGACCAGGAGATTAATTAAGGATAATGGGGCAAGACGAACTCATATGTCTGCCTGTCCATTTGTACATGGGCAGAACAAAACTGACTTAACCAGTGACAGAAACCTAAGCCTGGAGGAAAAAAATCTGACAGTGCTCCCCATTTTTGTTTGCAGGCAATGCAGGCAAGCAATTAACTGACACAAGAAGGTACTTGCCGCTTCAAACCTGAAGGAGTCCATTTTCTTGGGCATCTTCATTCCCGACAATCTCACTGCAAGAACCAACTTTTTACTAATTTGATTTGATAACCCTCCGTACATGTGTCCTCCATTTTCAATTTTCAGGTTCCAGCACCCCAAACTTTGTCATTAATCTCGTTACCGTACAATTCCACCCACTAATTTTGGCATTAATCTTAAATTTGCCATGCACAGTTGGCACCCATTAGTCACGAGATCAGACAAACCAAGATTGTCAAGGACTTGTTGGCCTTTTACTTTGTTGTTTGGCTACAAATGTGTGGCCAAGGCTGTGTCATTCGCAATCTTCAATTCAGGGCATAGTTGCAAAGTCTCTTTCAGTACTTAGTAGTCGTGTACTCCCACTTTGTTTACGACCAATTCTAAAAAAATGATTTTGTCGTACATATAGTAGCATCAGGCTGTTAGAACTTAGAGGAGCTTCTTAGAAATCAAATAAAAGGATAATATCATAAAAGTTTTTGAGTTTAGGACTAAATTAGGGTCAAAGACATAATTTTTACAAAGTGAATACCCGTATTCAAATTATTGAAAAAATTATATCAGATATTCCCAATGTTAGGATTTTGTGACCCTAACTAATTCACGATTGGCTGACGCGGTAATTTAGCATCTTTAAATATCATTTAAAGTTTTTTAGTGAAATCACTTAACTTGGTTCTGGCCACGTCTCTCTCCTTCATAGGCCGTTTATAGCCTAGCTTTTTTTGGACCTTCATCTTTTGCTTTCTTTTTTTTGAAGGGGAGGTTGATAGCATGCACTATAACGGCCGATTTCACCGCAGTCCTATCATCGTTTTCAAATTCAACCTGGGCGACTCGTTGGCTGGCGACTCTTGCTTCCTTTCTTTCCCTCTGTTGGAACCTTTGTAGTCTACTCTTTTGGGATCTCGAAAGGATTGAGGCTTGGTAAATCGCCCTTTTCTCTACCATTTGTCAGTTTAGGCCGAAGTTTCTCTTCGAATAGAATTAAGCCTAATAATAGATCCTAATTTTCTTAACCCAGGGTGGCCCCTATCGTCTTTGGACACCACCTCGGTTATCTCAGCATCTAGAGACTCTTGCTTCTTTTTAAAGTTACTTTCTTAGGCATCGTTCCCCTCGATCATTCCTAGACTGGTCGTGCTAGAAACTTGATTCTATCCTAGATTTTCCTACTCTTCCTAGACTCGTCCCACATTTCTTTGGACGCATATCTTTCACTGTTCCTGAGCCAAAGAAGATTTGACCTTACTTCTTCCTTTGATGGTTTGGCTAGGGATTGTTGGCAGACTGAGCACAAAGTCTTCTGATCGAGTAGAACCTATTCGTTTGTGAGGGAGGCATTCAATCACCCCATTCAATTGACTATTTCTATCATTTCATCTTCTTGATACTTAGGATCTTTGGCTATGATCCTTAGCAGTATTCTCCACTCTCGTCGGCCAGTCTTTTCATCGATGGTTCTCCTTTGGAGATTCTCTTATCTCTTGTAGTTTCGGTGCCATTACAGCATCGAAGTATCTTTCTTTCTCCTTGGGAAGTCTCTGTCCCAATAAGGGTCTACTAGAACTACTTTCCGGGCTGAGGTGGATATCGGCCTACCGTAGTAGCTGGATGACTCCGCCCTTGAGAAACTGTCTTCCTTTGTCCTGTTGGTTTCCACGTTGATTTTCTTTCTTGGGGTAATACAACCACTGGAGTTGATAGATAGATGTAGATCATTCACAGAAGCTTGAAAGGAGTCAGAATTGATATTGTGCTCCTCTGGCTTTTCTGTAAACTTGATTACGTGGATCTCGATCTTCTCCTTTATTAATCACAAAATATGATACAATTTTTAGCTAAAACAGTCCATTCATCATGGCATTTGTAGTAGGTTACTCTTTAACTCTTCTGGTTTAGGAATTTTCTGACCAAGGGATAACCTTAGGACATCATCGTCGACATATGATTAAAAATCGAACCGGCCTTGGTGATGTCACAAGTACAAACTTTGTTTCAATTTTTGCGTCACACGAATAAAAATTTAGGCCTTTCTCAGGTTGAACTGCGGCCTTGCAGTTATATGATTTCTTTTCAAAATTTTTTTTTGTTAATTCAATCTCAGGCCGTTCTTCTATAGCATAACTCCCCTTGTTGGGTTCCTTGTAGTAGGTTTCCTAAAAGGAGTTCATCATATCTATGTTACTCTAGAGTAGTTCAACGTATTTGAGGCTTTGTAACTTCGCTCAAACAAGTCATGAAATTTTGTACATTCAAAATTTGATCATCCGATGAAATTGAAGACCATCCAAAGACGACATGACTTTTATCAAAACAATTCGTAAATGTGCTCCTTGTTTCATAATTGCACATTATTTTGTCAAAGTCATTTATGCTTTGGCATTCGAGCTTGCTTTTTTCTTTTATTATGTTACAATTAAATGCCCTTTATGCTTCATCTTAATCGTTTTTTTTATTTTATTTTCATCCTTCATCATAAACCTTGTTACTGACATAAGCCTATATATCAGTATTGACCATTAGCTTGTCAAGTTAAGAGGCAATAATGGTTGAAATGAAAGGATTTTTTATAAACAAGCGAATTTACTTCCATAATAGTGATTCTGCTCGTTGGCAACAACATGTAAGCAAAATAATAAAAAGGATGGCAATTTGGGGCCTAATTGAAGCCCCGTCCTGTCCTGGCCGACATGGTATTTATTTGAAAAAATTCCTCAAAAGATTTTGAGCAAATGAGGAGCTAAATCAATTGTGGCTATATGAGTTTTACCCATCCTCAACATACCCTAAATAGATTTTTGAAAACTTAGCCTACATCTCTCTCTCTCTCTCCACATATCATATTTTAGATTTTCTTGGTCTGCGACACACACATGCATCCCCCGCCGGCCATTCGAGCTGCCGTCGCCGCCCGTTGACCATTTTCTATAGCAATCGCCGACAATCACTACGGCAAACTCCGATAGCCGTCCCCCACCGACCATTGCTGCCGTCCAACTCTAGCAGCCACCTTTGTTCGCTGCCTCTGCCAACTAGAATAATGAAAATTATCTCTTCCAACATTATGACTAGTTTAAAACAAAATAAATTAGAAGCTAAACAAGTTGACTCGTATTTGATCGGGTTAAATGGCATTGGATCTAGATGGGACGGGACAGAACTGGGCAGGGGACATAAAAATAAAGATGACACGATATAGGGAGGGGGGTGGTGGTTTACGGCTCCCCATATTGTCTCCTTGATAAATACAGTAACAATCTTGCGATGTAGAGAGTAATTGAGAATTTGAGATTACTAAGTACAGGGGCGGAGCCCAAGCATGACCCGGGGGGGGGGGGGGGCGGCATGGCACCCCCTACACACAGCAAAAGTTTGAGAATTTTTTTTAGTTGTTTTAAATAATAGGTAGTTATGTTTAAAATATTTACTAATATGCAACCATTTTAAATATTAAATGTATTAGATTTCATTTTGTAATGTTTTTTACTTTTTGTGCCACCAGCCGTCGTAATCTTTTATCTTTTTCGTTCCCTTGTCCATCTTCATTCTTCCAAATTCTAAATCTCCAGATTTTAAAGTAAACATTAATATATCAAGGCTAGTTCCTTTTTTTCTTTTTTAATTTAAATTCTTATAGTATATTAACTTATACGTGACTATTGTCATCATACAATTGATTTTCGCACTAATAATACATATACACAATACGAGTAAAGTTTCTTTCATACAAGATTAGTAGTTTGTTGTTGACTAACTTTACAAGTTAAATAAATCACTATAAATAGTTAAATTATATGATTATTAGTCAAATTGAGTAATCTATTTTGCATTTAACGTATTCAATCGTGACGCGAATTCTTTATGTTAGCCGTTAATTTTCTTTTTATGACATTTTGGTTCTCCCGGTTATACTTTCTGGATCCGCTCCTGACTAAGTATATAAGTATTAGAATAAATTTTGGCTCCTATCCGGATTGTAGGAATCTCCCTTCAACCCCGTATATAGTGACAATTGATAGTCGCTAAATATTTCTAGTAGCTATTATTCTAAAACTTTCAACGACAATTATTAGCAGCACTTTTTTAGTGTCACTAAATAAAAGTCACTAGAAACATTTAAAGACGATTGATTGTTGCTATATAAGAGGTAGAATGAAGATTCCTCCAACCGGGGTAGCAGCCAAATTTTTTTCTAAGTATTATTTGATAAGTCAACTGAACGACATTATAAAGTTTAATTCCCATTTTGAAATTTATGTGAAATTTAGTAAAACTTAGAAAAATGTAGTTGCCACTTGCGCTCACATTATCACGGTAATCTTTTTCGGCCCATGTACTTCAAGGCCCTTAAATAGGCCCAACACATCCGAAATGGACATATGGGACTGCTGAGCAACTTCCTCCGGCCCATCTTGCTTGCATCCAAGAACCCAAAGTAGAGTAGTACGCCTAGTTTTATGAAAAATTCAAGCCCATCACCTAATGATTAAAAATATGATTAAAAATCAAACCGGCCTTGGTGACGTCACAAGTACAAACTTTGTTTCAATTTTTGCGTCACACGAATAAAAATTTAGGCCTTTCTTAGGTTGAACTACGGCCTTGCAGTTATATGATTTCTTTTCAAATTTTTTTTTTTGTCAATTCAATCTCAGGCCATTCTTCTATAGCATAACTCCCCTTGTTGGGTTCCTTGTAGTAGGTCTCCTAAAAGGAGTTCATCATATCTATCTTACTCTAGAATAGTTCAACGTATTTAAGGCTTTGTAACTTTGCTCAAACAAGTCATGAAATTTTGTACATTCAAAATTTGATCATCTGAAATTGAAGACCATCCAAAGACGACATGACTTTTATCAAAACAATTCGTAAATGTGCTCCTTGTTTCATAATTGCAAATTATTTTGTCAAAGTCATTTTTGCTTTGGCATTCGAGCTTGCTTTTTTCTTTTATTATGTTACAATTAAATGCCCTTTATGGTTCATCTTAAGCGTTTTTCTTTTATTTTCATCCTTCATCATAAACCTTGTTACTGACATAAGCCCATATATTAGTATTGACCATTAGCTTGTCAAGTTAAGAGGCAATAATGGTTGAAATGAAAGGATTTTTGATAAACAAACGAATTTACTTCCATAATAGTGATTCTGCTCGTTGGCAACAGCATGTAAGCAAAATAATAAAAAGGATGGCAATTTGGGGCCTAATTGAAGCCCCGTCCTGTCCTGGCCGACATGGTATTTTTTCCTAAGTATTATTTGACAAGTCAACTAACAACATTATAAAGTTTAATTCCCATTTTGAAATTTATGTGGAATTTAGTAAAACTTAGAAAAATGTAGTTGTTACTTGCGCTCACATTATTACAGTAATCTTTTTTGGCCCATGTACTTCAAGGCCCTTAAATAGGCCCAGCACATCCGAAATGGACATATGAGGCTGTTGAGCAACTTCCTCCGGCCCATCTTGCTTGCATCCAATAACCCAAAGTAGAGTAGTACGCCTAGTTTTATGACAAATTCCAGCCCATCACCTAATACATTTCTTGTATTCTCAGTAATTTGAAACGAATTTGCTACACTTTTAACAATTTTACAAAATTAAACAATCTTGCTTGACCTACTAATGTGACCAGTAGTCATTTGTGGTAGGGCTTGATCATTCAATAGTCGATCTGGATAAAAAAAAAATGTAAAACAAAGATGTACGTACGAGTGTTGTGTAACGGAATTTAATTAGTGCTAAATTTACTGGAATTTAAGTGCTAAAATTTTATCACGACATGTACGGGGAATCGATAATCACTATTTCTATTGGAACGATCTCATTCCACTTTATCGTTCAACTGGCAACACTTATAAAAGCAACTAAAAGCTATTTGGAGCGAAGAGTGATATCAGATTCTCACTGCAGATCCAACACTTAAATGCTTATCACGAATTCCCTTGTACCAATCTGTCTGTGATACCAAGTAATATTATGAAGGTGCATGCATTTGCAGATGGACGGAGTAATGTTGTTAGGCAGAAAGCAACCACAGATGTGAAGGGAATGTTAGGCAAATGGCCGCATAGAAGGATCCCAACACTCATGGCCTTATCTTGTACATGCCCCACTCACAATCCCTAACAGGATTGCTTCTTCGTCAACTGCAACTGCTTTTTGTGGGACAGCAGCAGTTGTTATCATCTCTAATGAACCTTCAGAAGGGTCTCTCTCTCTCTAGTACGATCCACACATTGGGAAAGACAATTGCCTCTAACTAAAGGGGTTTTAGGTATGGCGAGCTGGCTATATATGAACTTTGCATGCTTTGAAGTTTGAAATTGGACCACACTTGCGGTCCTTTTTCTCCCTCGTCGAAAGAAGCTCCCAGTTATGATTTCATTCACGGAACCAAACTACAGGGAGAGGCCAACGTACAAGCACCCACTTGCTTCTTTTACACGGGGAAAGGTGTTAAATTTTTAAAGAAGTTCCCTTTTGCAAATTGCGCATACGCTGTTTGGTCGTTGTTTCAATGTGCAGTAGATCAGCAGTAGATCGGTAGATGATCCCAAACAAGCAATGATGTGGTGAATGCGACACTAGAAACGTGGGCTAATCATGGGCGTTTTTGCATCACCACCCTACCGAGTACCACCCCACCAGCCCAAGGCTGAATAGGAGCCCTAGGCCATGGTGCCATGGGGCTATATGTGAATTTCCATTAGTGAAGTGGAAGTGTGCAATCAAATGGTTGGCTCTCGAAGTGACAAAAACCAACATGACCTTGAAGAAAACAATTAAAGATAGATGTTACTAATCTTATTTGGGGTTGCGAAACAAAGATGTTGTACGTGTATCTAAGCAGATTCCATTACTACTGCGGCTGACATCGGAGCTGACAAGGGCGGTAGGCGACCTCTCTTGGTTTACCAAAAAAATGAAAGATAATCATAAAGAATTGTGGTACAAATTTTCATCCCTTTGTTCCGATATTGGTTTCAAACAATTCTCTTAAACAAGCATGTGACAATATCTCTCACTTCAAATATATCACAATATTTCTTTTCAAAGATCGATTTTTCTCAGCTTTTCGTAATAGGCCGGTGTAGTTGTTGTCACCTAAAGGTATATTATGGGTTGCGAATACGCATTAAAAAATCAGTCATTTTTTTGAGTTTCTGAGAACAATTCTGGTCCTTGATTGAGATTGTACTAAATATATCTAAAAGAACTGAACCGTGATTTAAAAGAAGAAGTACTGAAATTCTAACTGGCTTTTGGGGGAAGCAAAGCTGCAAATTAAAACGTACTAAGTTAACTAGGGAGGCTGGTTTTAAGGAACGACAATTGAATTATTAACTTGGCAAAATGGCATATACTCATCATCTAAGCTTCCCCATTTGCATAACTGTTTAGATTTCCTTTAACCAACACTGCTAGTTGTTGGGGTAGGTCTAATTGCCAAAAATTCATAAAAAAATTTGATGGCTAACATAATAGAATTCAAAAGGTTCAAGTTCACATAAAACATGAATAATAAAAAACACATTATAATTAGCGTCAATATTAAATCCTTTAAATAGATTACTCAATTTGTCTACTAATAATATATTTTCATTATGACTTGTTAATGTTAGTCAACAATAAATTTCTAATTTTGCATTGAAAAAGCTTAACTCTTACTGTATAAATCTATTACTAATGTAATTGTTAACTATATGAGTAAATTAGTTACGTGTAAGTTAACAAACTATAAGTATTTAAACTTAAAATAAAAAGAATGAACCTTAAGCTATTTATTTTATTGATAATGCGGAGATTTAAAATTAGGGATTTAGAAGAATGAAGATAAAGCAAGAAAATAAAGAAGATAATGACTATGATAGGGCACAAAGAGTAAAAGATACAACAAATGAAATCTTCATAAATTAGTGTTATAATATAATGTATTTTTGTAAACATTTTAAATACATTAATTCATTATCTAGGAAACTAAACTAGAATTCCAAAAAAGTGAGGGGTGCCATGGCCCCCCCCCCCCCCCGGTCATGGGGGTGGTCCGCCCCTGGTTGTTGGAGTATTTAAAAATATTTTCTTTTTAGTAAGAAATATTTTGAGAAATATTAGAGCTTCGTGAAAATCTGTTATATGCTTAAGTTCAACATTGAAATGATTTTATTTTTTGCGTACTTATACTTTTCGAAACCACTCATCCCGTGCCATTATGATTTTTTTTAAAAAAAATCTTAAGGAACATGTAATTGAGAACTTATTGGCATCTTAGTTACTTGTGTTTAAGTGTCATACTCGCACAGCCAAGGGTAAAAAATAAGTGCAGGAGATACAACTTACTCGTCTCCAAACTTGATATGAGATTATAGCACCATTTTTATTCCACCAAAAATAATTCTGCTGGGCTATCCATTTTAATGGTGAGTTTCATCACTTATTTCCGATAGTCATATCTTTTATTACCGAATTTATTTATCCCAAATACATTTATCAATGAACATTTTGTAGCCTATTTCTAACTACTACTTTTGCATTAACCTTTGCCTCCTACCTCACCTACAAAAAGAAGCTTTTCTCACCTATAAGAGTGTTTAAGCTAACTAAAGCTTTATATCTTACACTTTTCATGAATTTCCAAACCAAAGTAAAACTTTCAATTCATTCTTTTGTGCAAATACACGATTGAAGCAACAGTTTAAGCTGGAATATTGTATCCTGACTGCGACAATCATAACCTTAATTACTGTATTAGGTGTTATCCGAAGGGACGCAAATTGTCTCAAGAAAGCAACCTAATATGCGCCTCATCCATGCTGATCTAGCTCTACTTTTTTATCGCACTAAAAATCTAGTTATTTTTTGTTGTTATTTCCAACAGTAGGTGATTAGAATGATTCCTAATTAAGTCCACTCTCTCACTCTTTATCTGTCCTAATTTCTTATTCTCATTCTTATTATTACCATCAATTTGGCATTATTATTGTCAACGGGACATATAAACCAGATTGCAATCATGGTTGCTTCTGTCACTGATATCACAATATTTTTCCCATTCCGAACACGGGATCCACACCTTCAAGAGGAGCCCTCAACCAAAAGAGATAGTATAGAACTGGCCTCTAGGCCCTCACTCCCCAGCAACAAAACATTACATGATGATCCTGTTTGTGCGTGTGTTTATGTGGCACAGAAGCCGAAGGCAGAGTTGACCAGCAGATTTGAAGTCAACAGGTCAAAGGGCCAGTTCTTAATATATTAAGACTTCTCTCCTACTTTATTCTGAAAATTTTTGATGCAAAAACGCGGAAGAGAAAAATGATTTGATACCATATAAATTAAATTAAAGCAGAACTTGATGTCCGACTAAGACAGGAAGCATGCTGGCTTTGTATAGAAAACTCAGTGTTAGCTAGTTTAATTAATTAACAAAGTTTCTTGGCATCTTGTTATAAAGACGTTAGATTACTAACACTAGGAATTGGAGGGATTAAGGGAGTTGACTGATTACCACTTTTTGTATCTTTATCAAGGCTATGATGTTACCAATTTTTGTGATTTCAATTTCATCGATCGTTTGAGTTGAACTTGTTTTGTTACCATTTTTACATTTTAATTCTTTTAAAAAAATTAATATCAAACACTACTTATTAACTCCTTGCAACTATATAGTTGAAATTCACCTCATTGATTTTGATTTATGTACGTGTGGAACATGGAATTCAAATAACATAAATGAGCTTTTATAATTTTGCATAAGGTGTATAATTAAAGTTTATGAGTTTTAGTAATCATAAAACTTGTATCAGAACAATTCTATACATATTTTTTAGTTTTTCGAAAATGTATTTTTTTTGTATTTTAAAATATGAAAATAAGAACTAAGAAATATAGTAACCAAATAAGGCCTTAAGATATATTTCATGAATGTAAATTTACGTTTGAGTGATGGGATGGCCCCATCGCATTGCCCAATCTGGTAGTTGACCGAGCTTATGTTGATTATAGGGCGTAACCGAATCTTAGTTCTTCCATTATCTATAATTTATAATACTATAAAGGGAAAATATGGGTTGGTGTAGCACCTTTTTGATGTTACATACAGAACTACCAACGTACAATGGTGATAAGTGGCATTCCTAAGAAATTTTAAAAAAATACACAAAATGAAACTTTTAAGTGGTAAACAACTACCTATAAAAACATGGTTGGTTTTCACAAATTAAAACTTAATTAAGTAATATAATGAAAATAAATTTTAAAGTCCAAGTTTAACAATATTTTGCTAACTTTTTTTGGACACACATGCTAACTTATTTTTCTATAATTTAAGATTCATTTTATCGAATATGACAATAACAGATGTTAAACTTTTTTAAACAAAATTTATATTATTAATTTTATTTTTACACACACGATTGATGACTCGTCGGTTATAAAGCTAAAACAACAGTTTGGTGCAAAATTTTGATCACAAGTGACACATTATATGGAGAGAAAAAATATAAAAGATTGGGAAACAAGTAAACATATTTGATGGAAAAGAAAGTAAACCACCCACTACCATCACCCGATTATTGAAACTGCGACCCCCTCCCCATTTTCACCAATTACAAGGCATACATATGATTTTTTTTTTGTTTGAGGAGCTTTTTTAGTAGCAACAAATATTTGCATGCGCTCGGACCATTGACCACTATCATTTAGAACCATCGGGTGAGCGAAGGTTGGTGTTACAAAAGTAGGGACAAAAGAATATTGGGGGAAGAAGATTGTTGACAGTATAAAATCGTTCGGGATGATCGGAACTAATGGTCCTATGCCATTTAATATTCTCTTTATTAGCGGATACTTTTAAAGCTTATGCTAACTTTTGATAAAAAGACCTTGCAAAAACCATTTTATGTCAACTTTTTGGCGGTATAAGGTTGAAGTGTGTTGATCACGCATCATGTGCAGGATGGCTAGCAGCAGATATGCCAACCAACCTCAGTTTAGACCCGCTGAATGATGTGAACACTATCCTCGCTCTCTACATACAAACAGTTCAAAGCCAAAAGTACATCAGTTTATTTGACTTAATGACTATGAGAACGTTGATGCTAAATTACAATCTGCTCTAAAAACTTAATTTGACAGAAAAATGTCTCACAATATATGTCATGTTTTAGCACTCCTCCACATACTAACCTCACTCAAACAGAAGTCTGATCACACGTGGGGAGGGCGCCTGTTGAGATACAATCACACCTCGGGAAAATACAATTGACATACAACTTATAAGAGTTGTGGCTGCTCCACCTATTGTCAATTAATTTTGAATCGAATATTTTTACATGCAAGATTTTGTGCTTAGTATGTATGTGAGCACTCCCTTGTCCGTACAGCTTGCCAAATGGACAGGATTCACGTCTTATTACAAATCGGCATTCCTTCTAGATGATATCATCAAGGTCTGCAAAATAGCCATATGTAGGGTGTTGATAGTTCAAATTGTATACACATAACACATATGTATATGCATAGAAGTATATATTGATCGAGTATATAGATTTCTTGCCCCCTAGAAAACATCTTATGCAAGGGTATGTGTTATAAGTTTTACGAGAAAAGCTAATTTGTGATGACTTAATGTTTTTTGCTCACCTTAAAAAAAAAAAAAAGTTTGCTACCCACACAGATGATTGAATATGCTTTGATTTAATTCCAGAAAAGAAGAACTTGGAAATTGGATGGAGGGTCGTAAAGAAGTCATGTACAAGATATTTCTTTCTTTGGCAAGGATAGACGAATTTCATAGTAGTTAAAAATGACAAGACAGACCACAAGTTCTTTAAGTTAAAAATTTGAACTTGAAATGATAGCAATGAAGTTTTTTGTATTTCTAGTTCCCATTTTTGCTTGTTTCTTGAGTTACAAGTACGAGAAAGAAAATGTGCAGGCGGTGACAAGGCACATACGAAGCTGGTAAACAGTCAACTTTCTTGATTTACACTATTGATTTCACATAAACAGAAAGATGACTTTTTGGTATTGAAACGTATGCCCTACTTGTATTGAACTTTGCCCAAGCTTTACTCAATACCTTTTGTAGGTGACCACAAACATAGACTTGGGGTCGTAAAATGAACTTTAGATCCAACCATCATGTATGTTGTAAACATAAGAAAAGTAGAAAAATAATGTGACCAAACCATAAATGATTTTTACTTATTATTTGAATGTATTACGAGTTTGATGTTGCAGTAACTGAATGTATATTAAGCTAGAGAACTTGCATGTATGGTGATGTAAGAATCATCCATTTCGTGGAAATAATACGGGTAAACTGAAGAAATCTCTACACAACCTGAAAAGCAGAAAACGTGTGAGCGCCAAAGGAAGATCAATTAAAACACTCCGTTGCTTGAATCAGAGTGAAATGAGAGCTCTATAAAAAAGTAACAGTGTATGTGAGAGCTAAGTCGAGAATGGTATCCCCCGGTACATATGTTACATGTGCAACGAAGACTATGTGTTAGACTAGGACCGAACCCTACTAAGTTTTGGAGACCAGTCATCCGCGCACAGGAGAGATCGAATTCAGGAAGTGGTCTAGCACAAAGTCTAGAGGGTTTTGTACCAACCTGTTAACTGTGGAGTTCGTTTTACCATTGTTGACATTTTTGGTGACACTTGTCACGCTTTCAGTTGTGGCTAATTTTTACCCTCACAACCATTTAATGACGAAATTCTCTCACCAATTGATCAAATTCTTTTTCTTCATACAATTGCTTAAAGTATCTTGGGATAATATCATTTATAGCTTTGACTTTAGGGAGTTATCTCATTTATTGACACACATTTAGCGTACTCTCAAGGAAAAAAAAAGGTGGCTATACCATTTATTTTATTGATCCAAATTCTTTACAAGTTTGTTGTTGCAACGACTATATATTACGCTAGACAAATTCCATGGTGATGTATACAATTAGAGATTGTTGTAGAAGTAAGATGGATGGACCGAATAAATTCATACAAAACTCAAAAAGTAGAAAATGAGTGGACGTCGAATGAAGACCAGTGAAAAGACCTTGTTGCTTGAGTTAGCATGGATACGAGAGAGCTATGAACAAGTGAGATTGACCGTATATGAGAGCACGAGTTGTGTATATATGGAGAGGTCTAGACTAGATAGGTTAAAATACCCGAGTTCTTCTCATTGTACGATGAAATGTGTGTGTTGGATTAGGACCGGCCCCTTGTATGTTCTGGGAGACCAATCATCTTTCCAGAAGAGAGATCGAATTAAGGAAGAGGTCGACCACGAGTCTAGAACGTTTTGTATCCCGAGAATTTGTCTGTTAACTTTATTTTACCATCGTCGACATTTTTTGGTGACACTTGTCATGCTTTTAGTAGTGGTTAATTTTCACCTTAACAACCAGTTAATCACCAAATTCTATCAAACACTTGATCAAGGTTTTTCCATCCAATTGCTTAAAGTATCTAGGAACAATATCAATTACATCCTTGACTTTAGAGAGTGATCCCATTCAAAGGACGACACACATTTAGCCTGCTACATTGCCCCTCTCTAATCTCTACCGTAAACCATCCATCCACCACCATTACTTCCATCTCCGATGAAACACAACAAGAGATAGAAGACACATCGAATCCATGATTATCAACGCCGGCAAGAACATGAAGAATGGGAGGTTCCAACCACACTGCCTTCATTTTTTTTGGATGGTGAGTAAATATTTGCGATCCGGTCAATGTAAAGGACTAGTACTTTTTGGCATGTAGATATCAGTATCTAATCTGTTTGCGTTTCGGCCAATGTAAAGAACTAGTACTACTGTCGACGCAAACATAGTTCCTTATGAACTAGTGGATCAAGTGAATTATTATCAATAAAAAGACTACTACTATTGTCGAAGCAAACATGGTTCCTTTTAAAGTAATACTTGCTTGGAGGTGGTTTTATAACCTGATACCACTACTCTAAAGCATAATTGTATCCTGAAAAACAGAAAAAACTATCTATATTATCAAAGCAAGCGTGACATTTTATTGACGTAATATCCGTATCGAGGTGGTTGTTTTACTTGATACCGCAATTCTACGTTATTTTTGCTATGTGTAATTTCGCATCAAGATTGGTCCCAAAAAAAAAAAAAAAAGGTGGTGGTGGGAGAGGAAAGTGAAGATCACACCATAGAGGGTTCGACAGGGTTTCAATTAAAAAGTGCGTGTAAACAAATTGCAACAGGGTTTGGAAGAGTTGCCCATCCTTCCTAGTAACGATGTGGGGAACCAAAACAATGATTACTTAGCTTCAGCAATGATTAAGTTCGGCTCCACCATTCGTTGAAGCTCAGCCAAATTCTCAGCTTTCCCTATAAAAACTTCATATTCATTTATGAGCGTGACAACAAGGGACAACACCAGTGTTTATTTTGGCTACTATTTTGACTTAATGATGTTACTTTTCTGAGTCCTGCTTTTGGTTTAATTGTCTTCCGACCCTTTCTCCCTTCGTACTATTTCTCTACTTTCTCTGTACTTCTATTATTTTAGTTTTCTGGCTGAACTTTCTCCGCAAAGAGAGATTCCAACCTCTATACCATGCCCAACATTCATCTCAGTGCAATTAGCTAGGCTAGGCAATCTCCTGTACAAGTATGTGCACGAGTTCTTAAGGCCTCGAGTGCGCTGCCATTTGCTTGAGACACAGAAAAAGAGTTTAACGAAGCGACTTACTTTCTTTCTTCAACATCAAAATCTCATTGCCACGTCGATCAATGCACAAGTTGAAGTACACAACTGTTAATATTGTAATATAAGCTGCATATGTAGATTTCTTAACTTGATACGGTGTTAAAGTATCTATCGTATAACTAGTTAAACGTGGCAAAGATAGATAAGAGCTTTTCTAGCCTCCAACTAGAGGTTGTTGATACAAAAGAAGAAGCTAGATATGAAAAGGTGCATGGCATCATTTTTCCAATCTTGTTAGCACCTCTCAAAGTAAATCGGGGGGACATTGTGCATGACCTTTCATGGTGCCTACAAGGCTTCGAGAATGAGTATTTCACGACAGAGGATAATGATAAAAGGTTTCTCCAACTAATAATGAAAATGTAAAATACCTTCTTACATTGATCTATTAATTATATCCCCTTAACCTTTCAACTTGAAGAGTATTGTCAAATCCACGTGTATGCAGATAGATGGAGCCACCCTATAGTGTTATGAAAAAACCACAGGAATGAGCAATCGAATAAAGGAAAATAAAATCAAGAGAGCAAGCACACGAGACAGTGACTAGTCGAGACAATGACCAGACAGTGACCACACGAGACATTCACGACGCATTCTTCATTTGTCATTTCACTTTTCAGTGCGAGATTACAAATGCTAAACCCTGACTCCGTCTCACTCAAGTTGTTGCTGTCCCGATTGTCTTCCACGTATCCCCCTAGCCGTGAGATATATATAAACATATATGAGATCCTCAGAGCGAAGCACACACTGCTGTAATTTATAAAGTTCCACGTTAAGATTTACAGTAGTTCAGCAGATGCTGATCATATACATTGTTGAGTCGATTTACAACGGGGAGCATGGAGGGGGTGGCCCATGAACCAAGATGACACTTTTATCACGTGTGAGACTTTTGCTTCACTTCTCTGGCTTGTTATTTATGACAAAAGTTTGATCAACATTTAACTAAAAGGTAGCAAACAAGCCCCTAAACAGAGGAAAAGTGAAGGCTTGGAGAACCTCGATTAACCTATCGGCACGCACAAGCACACTCCCCACTTAGCCACGAATATCTGTAAAAATTCGGCCACATGCCCGTCAAGGAGAGAGTGGGACCCGTTCGTAAAACGGGATCACCGCGTGGGTCCCGCCCTCCACAACCGGCCTGCACCCTGGAATTGTGAGCTTAATGATCAGAGGGTAACCCACGCCGGACCATCCGCCGCCACGTACCGGAGTATCATTCCGTCTAGTGGGGTCCGCATTCCACCACCCCTGTTAGCCAGTCGGACTCGCACTCGGCTTGGCTCTTCCCTTTTTTTTTTTTAAAGAAGGCAATTTGCGTGCTTTTGGATTTTACACTTTACACCCTGTTTATGATTTTTTGAGGAAGAGAAAAAAAATGGAAAGAATGGTCTCCTTTTCTTCCTTTTCATGGTTTTGTGATTTTTCAGAAGGTAAGAAAAGAAGAGAAACAAAAAAAAAAAAAGGAAGAAAAATTTGGCCTCTTTCTTCTCAAATCTCACTCCAAAATTGAGAAAAAACCAAAAGGAAAAAAATGTAAAATTAGTGAAACATTTGGAATATCAATATTATCCCATCTTTTAACAAAACTAACGCCACTTTTTCTTGTTTTCATTTCTCTCCAACTCATAAAAGAATAAACTTTGATTGTTATCCGGGTTGTAAGAATATTTCTCCAACCCTGCATATAATGATAATTAATAGTTGTTAAATGTTTCCAGTGACTTTTCTGTTAACATTTTCAGCGATAATTCTAAGCAACATTTTTTTACAATCAAAACTCACAAAAAGACTATAACTCTCGCTTTTGCTCAACTTTATCGTGATCTCATAGTCATTATAATAGACCTGATCGGTCGACCGATTCATGTGTCACCCAATTAATGCTCCGGTTCAGTTCTTAATATAGGTCAAATTAATATGTAATCAAACCATCCGAATTGTGGTGAACTGCCCATGTTCATAATGGAACGAAACGAATCTGTTTGTTGAAACCACGAATTCTAATGATACGCGCTTTGTAAATTAGTAAGAAACCAAGCTCCCGTAGTGCTAAGTGAAATCCGAATCCACATTCCAATTATATATTTTTGAGTTCTCGTAAAGTCTGGACAAACAACATGTTTGTATTCTTACCTGTATCATATCGAACGTACCGTTTTCTGAGAAATTTATTCATTTTAAATTATTCGTATAGCCGGTTGAATTGAATCAACATTTCGACTTGTGAATCGTGATTCGGTGCCTTTTTTTTAATTAACAAATCGGTTTAATTATGACAATTATGCATAATCCTTACTAATAATACGAAATTATTTTTTTTCTCATTCACGCTCTCGCTCAACGAACGAACGGGGCAAGTTGCTAAAAAATATGCATTTGGAGAGCAGGAGAGGTGTCCTTGTCGTAGTCAATTGGGTCGGTCCGTGGGTCCACTTCTCGAAAAGTAATAAGAATTTTGCGGATCGACCAACCAGAGGCCGCGTGAGGTTGCTGGTGAGGGCTTCAGCTCATTGTTAATCACCTTCCTTACCTTAAAACCTTTTAATATGCTTTTTCTTTCAAGGACAGGTGGTCACTTCTGACTCGGTGTTCTTTAGATTTGAACAAGTTCATTTCATTGCTGATCTATCTTTCCCAAGTGAGCAGGTTGGTCCATTGACATTTCATGCATTATGTACTGGAAACAGTTATCCGTGCATCAGTTAGTTTTCAACAGTACAAGGAAGCTTCTCCTAATCCATGTAAAGACCTAAAAAAAGTTACCAAAAATCAGAGATTGATTAATTAGGACTTCATTAGAATAAGATTAGTTTCTAATAGTTTGGTTGCACACAATGGTTGATTCTAAGAGATAACTACAAACTCCTCCATGTAATTTGAACTCTACAATGTGACATATATTGACCAAACCTTGGAAGGTCAAAGTTTTTTTTTTTTTCCTTTCAAATCACTAGATATAGTGCATTGAGGAGAATTCATATTATTTATTCCAGACGTTTTTTTTTTAGAATGAAATGAAATGACTCATATTGATTCGAATTCTTGGTTCAAATCGTGAAAGAACAAATTCCTGAAACACTTGAATATAAGATGGTTACTCTTTGTATCGCTTTAAGCCACGCTAGTATTCAGTGGTCAAGATCACGTTCATGAGCACACACTGCTCTTTATCACTTAATTGAAGCTATTAAGTTATAGGGACAAGGATGCATAAGTTGTTAGATCGATGACTATTTTCTCCTATCATAGCTTGAATTTACTAGAACATAGTCAAGAAACTTCATTTATCGTTGAAATAACAAACATAACACGAAGATGAATGTCAACATGATCTCGAAAAATGTGTTCACTATTGAACCAAACCACGAAAATAAAGGCCTTAGGATCATATCTATAGGACTATGTCACCTACTAAATGTCATTCATTTGACAAAGTATCAAGCATATATTAAGTAAACAAAACAGTCTTTTTGGTCGGGTGTGGGGACTTTTAAGAAGGCCAAGAGTTCCATGCCGTCAGATTCTTGACCTTCACTTTTCACCCTCTCCCTCTCTCTCTCTCTCTGGGGAAAATCTGAGGTATACAGCAGAGAGCCATTAAAATCTCATTCTGGTCTCCATCAGTTGCTGGTAGAGTTCTAGTACTTCGCCACCACCATTTTTCCGCCTCCCTTTCCTCGCCCCCAAGCTTTGCCAACAATCAAGCTCCATAAGAAAGCTATCTGATATATTAAAAGAGAGGATTAGGGGAGTAAGATGGTGATTATGATCATGCGCTTGTAAATGGTGATTCACTAACCCTTGTATCCCTTTCCCTATATATCTTCCCAAGCCTCAAACCCTTTCCTTTTCGTTCCCTCTTACTTTCCATCTGAACTCTTTCCTCGGGATCTGATATCTTTCCTTCGACAACAAGAAGACAAGGGCTATCAGGTACAGTTTTTGTTGGCTTCAGTCCAATTCCCGAGGGAAGCAACCAAAAAGCGTTCTTTCTTTTTTTTGTCTCCTTCTTCAGCGGGCTTCAAAGATTGACAGCCATAGTGAAACTCCAAAAAGTTTGTTTCCATCTCTTCTCTGATTGGTGGAGACAACAGATCTGGGGAACAAGGTTCTTGTTGGATAGGGTTTTGAGAATTATCGAAGGTTTTATTCCTCTTGTTATTTAGCTTTTCTCTTCTTCCTCTCCTCCTCCCTTTCATGATTTTGCCATTTGTCTTCGCATTTGTTGTGTTAAGTTCTTGATGATCACCTTTCGGTTTTAAGTAGTTGATTAAGTATGATATTTGGAACAACTAATGACTTCTTTACCACACGACGATCGTGCTTTGTTTCCATGTTTGCAACGATCACAGCTTGATCTGATCAATGGCTTAAGTTCGTTATACCTTCTTCGGTGTGGTTCATAGGTTAGGTTATCAATTCGTGTCTCGTATTAAGTTCGAAAACTTGTATGCTTTCAGGGCCTGATAATTTTCTTTGAAGTCATTTCTCTCCTATTTCTTTTTCTGTGTGATTAACTTTCAGAAATTCTTTCATGGTAGTAACACGCAAGAAGCGAATTCAAGTTTCATATATCTACTAATATATTTTCTCTTTGATCTTCTTCCCTTCTTCTTCTTCTTCTTCTTCTAATTTCAACTTACTCCAATTCATGTTACATGATCTTATGTGTTGTGCTGTAAATTCTGCTTATTTTAGTGCATCCGAGCCCTCTTTGTATGCCAGAAAACCAAAGTTGATTATACATGATATTCTTACATAGCATTCACTTTATGAGTGGAGAAACACCTTTTTATATATTTAGTACTCCTCATTCATGTTTTATGCCGCAAGCTTAAGTATATATGAGTAGCTTAATCTTCATCATCAAGTTATTAGAGGCTGTTTCCAGGTGGTGTCGATTCCTTCTATGTTGTCTCAGTGGTGTCGATTCTCTCTTGGTTTGAAACTTGATGGGCTTCATGGCATAATATACTGCCTTACACCATAAAATTTTGTAGAACCAACGAGTATAATATTCGTTGTGCATTGTAGTCGTAGCCAAGTCACAAATTAAAGCTTCTGCTTTCGTAATTCTATAATGCGTGCTCAACTTTTTGCTAGACAAATACGAGCGTGTGTATTATCATTCTTAGCTTGTGAAGACAAGCCTCTCTCTTCATAAACTTGAGGTAGGTCATTCTAAGATTTTGAAAAAGAAGGAATCGAGAAAACAAATACACGAATTAATGCCTATTCTTCCATTTAGCGGATGAAAGTCTTTGCTAAATCTACTCAAGAAGGTGCTTGACTGCTTAATGACAGATCAGCATGTTATCTTCTCGGGTGCCTTCCAACGAAAGTTATGGCATATACATAGTTCTGCACATGGTCATTGTCCTTCGAGACCATAAAGATGGCGTCTAAGTTGACATTAGAAGAATGTACGTGCATGTTTATGCTGGATGGTCATAATTAACTCAACCTTAACAATGCCACATACCAGAAAGCAAGATGTTCTCTACGTTGGATTGACTGGTATACATGTTAGAAGCAGATGAGGAGTTCTATAGGCGTTGAAATGAAAACAATTATATATACAATTCAATCGATGTTATCTCATGTACCCTCTGAATGGAAAATCGGCGTTTTTGATTTGTATCTGATTCTTATGATTAGGGTTAGGGTTAAGTAACTTGTGCGTTAAAGTAGTTACATTCATGTTGCCGTGCAACTAGATGATTATGCATGAAACTACTTCTGGAAAGAATTTGACTTTACTTCATTTTCTTATATTGTTCTTGATGTATTTAAGATGAACACAGCACCAGCTCACGCAATCAGTGGTGTTCCATCTTCTTTAAGCATTTTCTTATCTAACTCATTCAAAATGGCGTATACAACATAATCTCAATTTCAACATAGTGGAAACATGTAATCTTTCGCTTCCCATGATGGTGCATTATTTACAATTTTTCAGATGTAGAAGCTATTAGTTTCAACTATTTATAAGGCACTAATACCTAATATGCTGTGCATTTCAAATGCAGGTATTTTGAGTATACGCTGGAGGATATGAATACTTTTTCACATGTTCCTCCAGGTTTTAGATTCCACCCCACAGATGAAGAACTTGTCGACTACTACCTTAGGAAAAAAGTTGCTTCAAAAAGAATTGATTTAGATGTCATTAAAGACGTCGATCTCTACAAAATTGAGCCGTGGGATCTCCAAGGTAGCATTTTCTCTTCGCATCCTCCTCCAAACACCAATAAAATCTTTCTCGTTCGGAAATTTATATATCACATTGCTGCTAATTTTGAACAGAACTTTGCAAGATAGGAACTGATGAGCAGAACGATTGGTACTTCTTTAGCCATAAAGACAAGAAGTATCCGACTGGAACGCGGACTAATAGGGCTACAAAAGCAGGATTTTGGAAAGCTACCGGCAGAGACAAGGCTATTTACCGTAAGCATAGTTTGGTTGGCATGAGAAAGACCTTAGTGTTTTATAAAGGTCGTGCCCCTAATGGACAAAAATCAGACTGGATTATGCATGAGTACAGACTAGAAACAAATGAAAATGGAGCTCCTCAGGCAAGTAACCGATATGTAACTTGTTTTACTCTTTGCTTGGCTCTTTGGAATCCAGTGAATCAATTAACGTTTCAACAGCATACAGTTTTCCTCTATTTTGTTCCATTGCTGGAAGCATCAATATCATCTTTTTTTGGACTGTATTTGCATGCATGTTTTGCTACTAGTTCATTTTGCCCGCGAGGCTATGCTAATAAGCTAGGGTTTGTAGAAGATAATCGTGTAAATGTAAGGCTGTAAGCAAAGTTGCATATCCATCCATTTGTTTTTTGTGCTCAGAGACTTTCTGGGATGTCAACATAATGCAAAACGTGGTCTTACAACTTTCCAAAGCATGCTCTAATTTGTAGCAGCATACCTATTCATAGACTAAATATTAGTAGACAGTAATATTATCCTTTAATTTTATTCGACTTCATGTTTTATACAGAACTTTGTTCAAAGCTCTCCCTTCTTATCCCCTCTTCATGAGAGTGATTGTGAACATTACAAATATGTGAGGATGCTAATTAAGTCTTAAGATATCTAAAAGTAACATATCTATCGTGGACATAAATCAAAGTAACTGAGGAAGGCCAGTTATACGATACTTAATTGACACTACCATGCCAACTACATATGTAAAGTTGTTGTGAAGACTATAATACTAGATCAGTTTCCAGTTTTCCCTAAATTAGCATGAAGTACAATCACATGTTAGGTCATTGATTTCTGCAGCTTTAAAACCACAAACAATCACTGCGTTTTGCTATGTGCTTTTTTTATTCTTTTATTCTCCTGCATAAGTAAATGTCTGACATGATAAAATTTTTAAATTTACCAGGAAGAAGGATGGGTGGTGTGTAGGGTGTTCAAGAAACGAATGACGACAGTAAGAAAAATGGATGAGCACGATTCACTATGTTGGTACGATGATCAAGTGTCTTTCATGCCTGATTTTGATTCCCCAAGAAGGGCATCCAATCCTTATACTTCATACCACAATCACTACTCCTGCAAACAAGAGCTTGATCAGCTGCAGTATAATATCCCTCATGACCAATTCCTCCAGCTTCCTCACTTGGAAAGTCCAAAAGTTCCACAGTCTGCTGCCAGTGCAAGCTGCAGTTCAGTGGCTCCATATAACTTCGAAAGGAACAATGCCTACTGTAACAACATTGAGCAAGGAGTGGATCAAGTGACTGATTGGCGGGTGCTTGATAAATTTGTTGCATCTCAACTCAGCCAAGAAGATGCTACTACCAAGGAGATCACATACACGAATGCTCCAATGCCAGCTGAACACATAAACATGCTAATTAATGATTCTAAGAGGCAAGAAATGGCTTCAGAGTGCACATCTATATCTACCTCTAGCTGCCAAATTGATCTTTGGAAGTAAGAAGCACACTTACTATAGTAACTAGACAATCTTTGCTAATTGTTGTAACTACAATTTCGACTGGAAGAAGTCTTGATCTAGTTGCTGTACATAATAAAACTAATACGGTAATGGCTTTAGCGCACTGTTGAATATCTGTCTCAGCTTACCAAAGAGCAGCAGGAAACTAGTCAAAACCAAACGTGATGTTTATAAGTACATGTAAGGTGGATTGTATGGACGAGTGCTGTTGTGAATGACCTGGGATTGGGGAGTGTTCAAATATATTGAACCCACTATTGCAGCTTATAAATGCTTTTCATCGGGTTTATTATGCTCATTGTGCTATATTGTTTTTCTTCTTCCAACTCTCAAAGCAATAGCAAGCTTGTAACTCTGCTACATTGTCAAATATGATGTCAAATTTTTTAAAACTCCATAAAGATTTACCTTTCCCAGGTCATGGTGTTAAATAAGCATGTGTTGCATGATGAGACGGTTCATGAGATGATTCTTAGCTGGCCAGATTAGGTACTAGTGAGATTCATTGTTAGGTTTTAATCGTTTTTCTTTCTTTTAACTTAACGGTATTACCAGAGAACTGGTTTTCTAAGTTCTTGGGTTCCCCATTATTATGGTGCAACTAGGATTGCAGCTTTGAATAAGCATGCCCCTGCTGGTGAATGTCTCCACAGCTAGTGTGGAGGGTGTAAGCAAGGGGAGTGGTAAATACCTCATTTTTCTTCTATTTCAACACTACCAGCAACAAGAAGCTTAAGAATGATTTGATCAAATTTAACCTCGAAACAAAAGAGGACCAGGGACTGCACTTACAAGCAGATTGATGATCCAAGCGAAAACAGTGAGGACAAGGTGAGATGTGGCCGAGCATGTAACTTTTTTTCTAACTGATGAAGCAACACAGGATTTTAAAGCTGACAGAAAAACTCAAATATAGCACCCTAGCTAGTTGAAATGTACCATTTATTGCCAATTAAATGCATCACGAATTCAAGTGTTCATGCTGGAATCTAGGTGAATGGTCCTTATGCTATATTTCTGGTTAATTGATTACTTCATCACGTACGTATTACTTGATTATTTGGTTAATCCAAAGCATTATCTTCAATTAACCTTATGCTATGTTAATCTTTCACGTTGACAATCTTTAAACAAATTTGTGATCCAACACATGCGTTGATACAAGCGTGAGAACAAGTGGCGAGAAAACATTCAATACTGTGGGATGCACGCTAGTGAGAGACCCATTGCGCTCACTCTCCAATGGTCCCGATGTGCATGAACACCCTCCCGTTTTGGTGTTGGCCTGCATTCTGTGAACCCCTACCTGATAGACAGTCCGAATGAAAGATGTATAGTTGCAAAACAAGAAGCCAAAGACCGTAGAACCTCTGCTTAATGCCATCCAAGAGAAGAACTAATAACCATGAGAAAACTAAACCATTAGTTTCATGAAGTGATTTACCGAATCAAAATAACAAATGTCAAAGATGCGAATGATATATAAAGGTTATATAGCAGCTGTTTTAGGTAATATAGCTACTTGCAATTGCCATTGAAACTTGAAAGGCTACAGAAAGTGTTCAAAAGCAGCCCTACGTTGTAGTTTCAGATGATACCCACGTAAAAGAATGAATAAAAATATAGAGGCCTCTTCCTGAATCTTCCAACTTAATGCATATTTTTAACAGCCTGCAGATTAGGTCTTGACTGGAATATGAAAGAGAAGCAATACCTGCCTATGCTTGCGCTTAATTTGCTTTCATCTCATCTGTCACCACGATCCTTGATTCCCCAGCTCGAAGAACAAGCGATATATATAAAGGTGCAAGTGGAAGGCTTGAGGTACGGTTATGAAAAATTACCGGGTTTCAAGTATATATACGCCCCAGGTTAGAAAGACATGGAAAGCTTTACTGCATAATTATGCAATAAGACTAAGAAACAAGAATGATTTCAATGTTTTTCTGAGCCCGTTATTCACCTGCATCATGATTTTCCTTGAGTTCAACTTGTCAAGCATGAAAATCGCTTTCAAGCAACAGCCATTTGGCAGGAGACATAATAATGGAGCGTGCTCTCATGGGCTCATAATTCACCATACCTCACTCACTCACACTCTCACACACAGGCATGCCTAGCTGACAGATCTCTTATAGGTAAAAATGCTAAGTGACTGCTTCTTTGTGGCTCAGTTTGACCGAATAAAACTGGATCTGGTTAACAATGCTGAACATTATTAGGTATAGTCTCCAATAATAGATTAAGATCTTATTAGGATATTCTCCGATATTAATCGATTATGATCTTAGAACAGATGATAGTTAATCGACGCCACAATGGTCATAGACCAATAAGTTGAAGGTTGCACACTCAACAAATATATTTTTTTACTTTTTGGTGCAAAGGAAATATAATAAAAGTTGAATCAAGTTACAAACACCATTGTTCTAGGCCATCGGCATCATGCCTGAGCAGATAATACAAATCCTCTGGGGGTTGTTCTAAATAAACAAATATTGCACGTCTACAGACTACATATCCCATTTTAGATGTAGACCAGATGCTCACATTAGCCGTTACATTGCCACTTTACTTGAAGGAATCGGCTAATTAATGCTACTTGGTTATTTGTATGTTTGCTTTAAGTTGCCACTTGATATAAATGGAAAAAACATAGAATAGTGCAGGCCTTTTTGCCTAATTCTTGGGCACAAAACAAGCAGAACACGCGCATTGATGCAGTGCGTCTCAATGTGTGACTGCATTATTAGGGTTTCAATAACTAGTCAAGTATGTTGTTTGCAGGCTAAGTAAGACTTCATCATTGAACGTCCAGTTATCATTTGTGTCGCGTGATAGTCATAAGAAAACCCAAATCTCAGGCCTCTCCACAGTCCTCGGAGTCCTCACTCCTCAGCACTGCAGTGCATGTGTGTGAATCCATTTATAGGTGTGTCTGTGTACACACATCTAACACAAGCTTACAGGTCAACTCTTTTTCACTTCTTCTTTCCTCCTTTGGAAGGTAAATTCGCCTGTTTATTATACAACTAATATTAGCAAGGCTCATGGTAACACGTTCCCTTTCTAACACAAGCATTTAAACTATAACTTAGCGGAGAAAATTAAGCCCTAATAAACGATGCAGGGAACATATTAGCATGACCCAAGAAGAATGCAAACGCTAATGTCTGCTTCTTTTTGTTTCACCTTTAATGTAGAGCATATTAAACTCGAAATACCAAGTCTGGCTAAACACTAAGATCGAGTTGAGTTGTGTTTGAAAGAATGAGCACTAATGATATCTCAAGCTAAAAAGTTTGATAACCTGAGAGAGAGAGAACTGGATAGATCCATCACGCCAGTGAATTTTATTTAGGTAAATTATCGGCCGCAACCCAAGGTTTGCAAGAGGTTGCACCCCATTCGATCGTATAATACAATAATTAATGGTTAATAAATATAATTAGCAGCATTAAGTTGTAATGCAAAAAATTGTTGCTAAGATTTGTTGCCTCAAGGTTTTTTTGTCACTTATTAAATGGCGCTAACCATACTTAGTAACCACTAGTTATTGCTATATGGTGGTCGCAACCTTCTGAAAAAATTGAAAAATTTTGGTTGCTACCCTAGTTGTACATACCTACAAACTCTCATATAACTATAATTAATTGTCACTAAGTGTTTATAGTGACTTTTACTTAGTAACTCTAAAAAAGTGTTGTTAAAGATTGTTGCTAAAAATGTTAGTAGAAAAGTCACTAAAAACATTTAGCGACTTATTAATTGTGGTCATATAAGGGGTTGTAGGTGTCTTTCTACGACTCGAATAGCAGCAAAAATTATTTATAAAAAATATATCATTTCTTTCAACCAACGGTGCCATGTGTATTATCTCGTGATAGGACATTGGCAACATCGACAGTATGTAAAAGAAAAGAACTATTGATAATCATTAAAGAAGCATTTAAGAACTTTTTTAAAGGCATTGAGGACCATGTTAGGCACCATTCACTTTGCTTTATTTCTTTTTTTTGGTCGAAACTAAAATTGCATTCCACTAAAACACCAAGTACAACTTAAAGAGCACAAACAAATTTTTGTCTCTAGAAACAGAGTACCCAAAAGTACAAACAAAAGGAGTACAAGCATAATCTTGACCCTGGAACATAAATCGGCCAACATGGCCTAAACAGAAAATGAAAAAGATAAGTATTACTATTGTTGGATTTACAAAATCTAGATCAAATGGTAACAGAGTGGAATAGTTGTAGCGATGCATCAATTCCAAGGGCCTTTTGAAATGGCAGTTTAGATTACTGCTGCAATTTTCTTAGGATCGAATGGAGGTGGAGCGAATTCCCAAGGCCAGAACTGAAAGATCCGAAGCTCGAAGGGTCTCCATCTCGTCTAGATCCGTCCTCTTCCCGCCATAAACCCGCCATATCGGACCCGCGTCAGAGAAGTCAACCCAAACTAACCGGATCAGAAGTCTGGCGACCATGACGGCTCTGAAAAAACCTTTCAGATCTGAGGGTAGCGAGTGAGAGGGAGTAAGATTGTGGCTAAAGGGCTCCGATCTATGGGTGGGGGAGGAGATCGGGCGGTGGAGGATGGTGGTTGCGAATGGTAGCACAGCTAGGTTGCCGAGGTTGGGGAAGCAAAAGACGCGAGAAAAAGGCACAAGAGGAGAAGGAGGATCGGAGTGAGGGCCTCTCCTTCCATCCTCACAGCCATGGAAGCTGAAGGAGGAAGGGGCGGCGACTGGTCTTCAGAAGAGAAAAGGATGGAGAGGGAAATTCGAGTATTCAATTTAATTCACAGTGTTGGACAACCAATTACGTGTGGTTTCCCCTTTGCTTTATCTCCTTATAAGGTAATAGATGATCACCAAAAATAATTCTTGTGGTGCATTCTGAGTTGTGGAATGCCCCAGACGTTCTTGTTTTATCTTGAAATAATAAAAAACTTACCAATAAATGAGCAAATATATGTCACATCAGTGGTCGGCCAGTACCACCACACATAATTTTGCTAACTATAACTAATTTTGTAAAGTCACTACATTTGTAATCTTTTTTCTTTTTCCGGTCAAGAAAGAATGTCATCAAAATAACTTGCACTAGGACGGCACGAGCACGGCGAACACCTCCCGCGTCATCCTTCACAGTACAGATAATAAAAGGGGGAAAGGACAAAAATAAGGAAAAATCATCACTTATTTGCTAGCTTATCAGCACATGCGAAGAACACGGTCGATTTGGAACTCCATGAACCGTCCCATTGCTAAGAAATCGTCCCTTTTTTGATAGGATAATACTCCCAGATCATTTGCTAGTAAGTTTTACTCGTACGGTACCGATTGCTAAAAGTGACGATGCATTTGAACACCCCATATCTTCGGACTCTCTAAGATGAGAATGTCAGCCTTTTGATTTAACCTGACAGGCAAAGCGAGCACAATTCCCTGAAGGGGAAATCTTTTAAGGGGGGATACATGGTCCACTGGAACGGAAATAAGTGGAGTCCAAGCAAATTTGTACTCATTTAGAAAGTTGCAAACAAGACTTGACTTGGGAGCTGAGATAGCAGGCGGGCTTCTTGGCCACTCAGAACGAATCATTCCCTCTGCTTTTGCTTGACTTCCTTTAGCTGAAATTGATGTTTCCTTGTGAATTGACCGACCCCCAACATATACATCATCTCAAGTATATTGACTAAGGCGTGCAGCTTTGTAGTCGATATGTATGGGTTTAATAATTTTTGTTTCCTCTTCGCAAATTTGTGAGGAGAGCTGAACATATATGCAATCAATTGTCAGACATAATAACTTGTTTCATAACCAAAAAAGTAATTAAGTGATTGCTATTTGAATTAGGTTCAATATCTACAAAACTTAGCAAACGAAAAAAAGTACATTTTTAACGACAAACAGAGTACAAACACGGCCCGGAGAAACGGATAAGCAGGAATTTTTTGAATGTTGGAAGTCGAGACCTAATCATTACTTCCTCAATTGAATGCTCCACCTTATGATACATCACCAACTTTATCTGATTCCCATGACTCTCATAGCAGTTGAATTTACATAATAGAGAGATCGATAATGGAAGTAACAAGTGGTACAATCAGGGATATAAAATCTGTTTTACAGGAAATTAGTCCAGAATAGGCGGAGCGATTTCAGCTCATTCTATTGTTATGCACTACTTGTTGTGTCATTGAACAGCATGATTCAATTGCTATTTTGCACGGAGCTGCAATTTTTATGTTGTGCTATGCCTGATCTAATTACTGTCTCTGGAAAACTGAAAACAACTGAGTAGGCTTATCCCTCTACACCAGTATAATAGATCTCATCAGCGAATCTGCCCTTAAGTGATTAACCAGAAACCTCACAAGGTCAAGAAAATGAAAAACATCTTACACGAAGTAACCGCTTTGGATACCAACCATCCTAAATTTCATGGGTGGAGGGCAGGCGATTAGGAAAGTATATGACCATTACTCCTGGGAAGGTTCAGCGGCAAAAATCAACACCTACACTGAACAATCACAATTAAAAGTTGGAGAACGGGCATGAAAAGCATATTAAGCGAATCAAGAGATGAAGTTAACTTGTTGGGTTACATTGCTTCGAAGTGCGACATGAGTTCCATTTTTGAGGGGGGGGGGGGGGGGTGGTCGGGGACGGGGAGGAACTGGGGATACTAAGTTTATTAGTGCATGTGTACAACATATAAAAACCATTTTTTCCTTTTTTTTTGTCAGCAATTCAAGAACCTAAACCATTTTAACACTAATTTCTAACATATTCTGCAGACGACCAATCACGCCACGAGTTTTACGACATAACAAAACAAACCTTTTTCACCAGGCTCGTGATTGTCCACAGGAGCAAGCCTAGCCTCATCCACCGGAAGCAATTACTCTAATCATTTAAGCACAGTAAGAATGAACTACCAAAAATCAGAGAGCCTAAATTCACCGGCATGCACAGGAATAACTACAAGAACCAATATGAAACATGCACGTCACCACGTAAGTGAGATCGATCCTACAAATGTTCCAGTTTACCTGATGTAGCAGGAAATGGTCTGGGCAAAACAGGAGGCAGCCTCATTCCTGAAATAATCCATTCCCGCAGCAAGGAAGACAAAGGGGCAATTGTAAATTTTCAGGGAACAGTACGTTTCCTGCCATCGACATCAAAGGAGGAGGTAATACAGGAAGGCAGGGCCATCTGGTTGTAAACTGCTCCTACTTGCTGGAACTCTGCCGCTTGCCCAAGGTATTTCTTAACTATTTGAACAATCAAACACTGTTTTGCTGCGCTTCATACTGCTCATAGTAGATTCTAACGTTTGCCTGGCCAAAATAAGCATGTGAGAAACCTCAATAAATAATGTTGCATTTACTTCTAAAAAACCAAAGACGATTCCTCGTGTTTGTAGCCTGCATTGGCTGCTTTTTTTTAACAGAAGGCTGAATTTTCAAACAAAAAAGTAAATTAGGTGAGCAATGTAGAACCTAAATATTAACCTTCTCAGAGTTGGAAGAATGTTAATTATTAACTCCTTCCTTCCTTAAGAAACGAAATCATGTAGTATAATTCTGAGACTACAAAAAAGAACACCGAACAGACAATTGACCCCATCAACACTACATCTTGCATGAAATATGAGTCCCCTCGACTTTCGAGCAAAGTCCTAGGTCAGAATTCGAACACCTAAACACGGACCTTACATATCGTTTTTACACTTGTTTGACCTCTCATGTTATGCGTATTTTTTCACATTCTAGAACCTAGGAATTCGCCAAAGAGCCAAGTAAGGATGTAATAACGTAGACAAACAGGGAACATAAGGCAAGATAACTCACAGAGTCGTGTGGCAAATAAATATCACAGTGATCGAAGTAAGAACTAAATGAATAGCAAACATAAGGAAGAAATTAGCATAAACTTGAACAACTACATTACGCTGAAGATGTTTAGAAATTCAAACTTTTGACTAAATATCATACCGAGGCATGGCGGTTGCATTTGGCCAGAATTGAGTGTCCTGCAAGATTAGGGTCGAGTCAAAGGTGAATATAGATCAGCAAAAACCCTAGAAAGCAGAGAGAGATGATGTAGATTTTCCGTCGGGCTATAATTTCAGGACAATTATGGAGTATACAAGAAACAGAGGGTCAGAAATCGTTGTAATTGGTCTGCAGAAGATAATTTAGGGCAAGTTGAACTTTTCACTTATGAAATCTTGCACATTTTTGCATTTAAGACCCTTCATTCGTTAAATTTGAGCATGAAAATTTGAAACAACTTTAAAAAAGAGTAGGAATACATATTAGTGCAATCATGATATGACTTCCATGACGCTGTAACCTTTTTACAATGATTTTTGTTGTTGAGGGGCAATTGAGCGTCAAAATATTTGGAAAACCAAATGACTTGACCATGATACCATAACGTTTTGCAACTATTGTTGTTCAAGTATTACATGGTCGTGCATCAAAATTTTTAGCATAAAATTTTAGAAAGGGTAGCATTATACGTTAGTGCAATCACAAGTAACGAAATGACTTGATCATGACAAGGTAAACTTTGGCAATGATTTTTCTCGTTAAGGGACTGCATGGTTGAGTGTCAAAATTTTTGAGATAAATTTAAGTAGTAATATACTTTATACAATCACAGCCAACGAAATGACTTAACGAGCCTACGCCTGCCTACGTAACATTTTGCAGCGGTTTTTTGTTGTTGAGGGACTGCATGGTAGGAACTAGGAAAGAATTCTAAACTATGTATGATCACCTGATTCTTAACCTCATTGCGACTCTAAAAAAAATTCTGCTAGTTTTAACTTTCTAATGATCTCCATGCTCACTATTCTTTTCTGCAAATAATGGGAATTTCTTTTAAGTGAATGCAGATCATCCTTTTGAGGTTTCTTACATGCACGATCCAGACAATCTTAGGGCACTTCATCCCAAAATGAAGCTTAGAAATCAGTTGATGCTGCATCACATACACAGTATATAGGATTGAACTTGAACATTCACTATGCTGAACTCTGCCATTATATTTCTACATTTCAAAGAACAAAAGTAAACATCACTGTCCGAAGGCTGGATATAACGAAAGAACTGCTTGTTGGTACGTAGCTTGTAGAGCTTGGAGAGAAAGGACAGAAAGAAAGAAAAATTTGTCTTCATAATTAAACAACTCATCAGAACAGTAGAAGTAGATGAAACTCTCTGTTCCCGGATTTCCATCGGAAGGTTGAAATGCTCAGAGAGTTGAAAGTAACGATAGAAGCACCACCCTCTTCCGTTGTAATGATAGAAGCACCACCCTCTATGTACAGATACTGCGGATGTTCCGTTGGAATTACTTTGCATCACACATACCAGTTGATTCGTCACAAAAGCCATCTCGATCAAGCATTTTTGGTGGAGGAGCACTCAATAAAGGAGAAGAAGGGGAGCCGTAGGCGTTGCGCCGCGCGTTCCCACAGCCCAGGCTAGCTCTGGTGCTTACCCCTGTTGTAGGATTTGTGCCACTTGCATACTTGCAAAGAGCCTACGTACGTGAAAAGGGTAGTAAATCGCAAGCACAACAACATGTAAAACAAGGAGGAAGCTGGGAATGGATGAAAGGATTGTACCTGCCTCTGGAGGAGGTCCAAAACTGCATCACTGAAGTCAGCTCCTTCAATAACCGCACCTCCAAGGTCACTGCGGGTGAGAACTGATCTAACCAGGACTGCATTTTTTAGATTTGCTTCATTGAGAACCTACAACCAAAAGCATAGAAATGAATCCAACTTCATAGTGTTGAAAAACCAAAAGAGATTGAACAAGAAGTGTGAGTTTCTTTATTGAGGAATACATGTGTTAATCAGCACCTGCAACTTGAAAACTGATATAACATGAAATGGGCATATTTGGATCTTCTACCAAGCTTTGGGTAGACTTACCATGCGATCCATCAGGGTGTCGCTCAAGTCTGCACCTGTAACAGGAAAAGTCAGATGTTATAGGTCTTTCACTGCAAACTGACGAAACTCAAATTGTAACAAGAAGAACAGTAGGCAAAAAAGAAAAAAAATCTATTTACCCTCCAACTTGTTATAACTTCTTCATTTCTGCAAGTTATATTTTATGTTCCAGTAAAATCTTATTGCTTCATTTTAAAAGTGAACATACAATAAGACCACCCCAAATTTACCTAATTATTTTGACTTTATATTTCGCATTCATTTGATGACTACAAAGTTCCATAACTTTTCAACAAAAACAATTTTTGGATCGTGTATCTGAATGGGAAACAACCATGTAAACCTCGATGGTTATTTGCAATTTCCCATTTAGAAATTGTTTCAGTTTTCAAATCAAGAACCATCTATGGAATTCTAGGGTGTTTGGGATTTGATAAAACAGGTGTATGCTGTGTGTGGCAAAAGAATAAAGTATTTAAAAAACCCCAAAACAAAAAAGAAAACAATGTTCAAAATTATAAGCCATACTTTTCTTGTTCCTAGTTTTAGAGGATGTTTGGAATTGATTTTGAAGTAGTCTCGCTTGTTTTAAAAATCGGCTTATTGAGCGTTTGACAAAAAAAAAAATTGTGTATAAAACAATCCCCTCAAAAATTGAAAATATGTTTAAAATTATAAACACCGCTACTTTTGATGTTTCTCGTTTTAAACGTTTTTGAAAAAACAAGTTTGACCAAGTAAAGTACTAGACTTCCCTCACACTATGTAGAAAACAATATTGAATGCCCTTTTTCGTACTATTTATTTTAGGACTCACCAATCTTTTGGAAAAGAGAGTGCTATACATATACATTTTTACTTTTTTGCTCTTCATGCTTATTTCATACTGTAGTACCTAATGATTCTGAGCTGAATTTTTTTCACAACCATTTTTATAAACATTTATAGGCAATATGATGATACAAAATGGTAATAAAATAAACCACAATATATGGTTTATTATAGAAAATCTTGCATATGTTAAACAATAACATAATTTATCTATATGGTACCTTTGTTGGTCATTTTCTCACATTACAATTGCAAACACTTTTAACAGCTTTCATGAAGAATTTTCGCAACTTCTCCCAAACAATTACCGATTTTAACAAAATTTGGTTATAATTGTTTTGAAAAAAATATTTTGTTTTAGTTCAAAAACTATTTTCTAAAAAAAATCTCAAACAGCGTCTTAAAATACCTTTGGAGAAAAAAAAATTTTGAACCAACATAAATACAGCAAGTGTTTTTGTAACTTTTACAGAACAAAAACTAGTTAAAATTATTTTTGTTTTAATCTGAAAACTTGTTTTGAGAACCAATCCGAAAGAAGTCGAAGCAAAGCAGAGTACAACACATCCGTTACTAATAAAGAACTGCTTGCAAGAGCGCCGAGACGATGAACATCACACAGATTCATCACAAAAATATACTGTCATTCACCACGCATTGAAACCAACATCGGAAAACAGGTCAGATTCTTCTCTTGGCAACTGCCCTGTCTATCTAACCCATATATTTAGCTTCGATTTTGACCACCTTCTTATTGGATTGGTTCTTTTTCTTTAATCTTACTTCCGGCGTTCTTCAGTTGATTGATTGAAGTTTAGAATTATTGCTGCGTACATGCGGTAGTGGTATGGGGTAGAGTGAATTTATGGGGATTGATAATAACGCTCTATTTTTGTCTTTAAAAACTTGCCAGATGATGCTTTTCATAACTCATGATCCTCATGAACCCAAGGGTTCATCCGGGACGGCCAATGAGCCACATTTCCACCCTAGAGACGCAGAGTTAGCTTGTCCCCTCCCACATCAAATTAGGTAAAAGAAAGCAATTTATGATCCCTACTATTCTTGATTTAGTCTTTCGAATTAGTAAAGAGGGGTAAGAAGCAGTTGAAACTCTTCCTGTAGTAAAGGTACATTCTGCTTGTTGGTCAAGTGTACATCTAACCGGTTTACTACATGAAGTATGCAAGTCGATTAATGACGGAGTATATGGAGGGTGAGGCTAGGTCCACATCCTTTGTCGCTAAAGGATGGGAAATTGTCACTGATTTATCTTTGGGCAAGCGAAGGGTGTGGATTTAGTAATAATGGGTTTGGATCAAGCCACAACATACGTTAACTGCGCAATTGACTTGCCTGCTTTTGAAATTCTGACCTCCATTCAGTCATGTCATTGCTAACAGCATGGGTTTATAGCAGTCGGCCATAATGACAGTTTTGATGTTGTAAAGCTCATATTGTGCTGGGGACTAAATTGTGAAGGCACGGCAAATAATTGGTAACCACCTTGGAAATAATTGATGATGTAGAAAAAGTCAGATAAGCAACTTTGTACATTGGTGGGGTTTGATGTTGGCGCGCATGCAGTATGAAAGCGCATAAATAAGCAACTTTGTTCTGTACATGTTTATATTCAGCTACTTATGTGGCCCTCACAGTTAATCCTAGGTTTGACATATCCTTTGTTTCTGACAGGAACTGAATTCGTGAAAGCTGAGACTACATTTGTGCTCTTTGGAATTCGAAATGGTTTCATTGGCTTGTTATGACTTTCAGCAGAGGCTATCAGCAAACAACGTAATTGCTTCTTCAGATGTCCCACTCAAGTACAAAGGACCCAAGGTGTTTGCGGTACTCGATTTTCCTGAAGCATTTGGGCGGTTTGCTAGATCTAGTCAGGCGGAAGCAGATGAAGCAGGTGAAAATTTATTGGGCAAGGACTATGCTGGTGATTCAGATGAAGACCATTCTGAACCTTTTGAACTTGATGATGGTGCTCGAGAAAAATTAAACCGTACTAGATTTGAGTTTGAGAGGTTGGAGCAAATGGCTGTTTATGCTCGGGGATTGGGTGTAGAGTCTCCAAAGGCTTCGAATGATGCAGAAGCAATTGATCCATTAGAAACTCCAGAGCATGAAAGCACTGATCTTATTGGCACAAGGAAAAATATAGGACGGCTGCAACAGAACAATGTGTTGCAAGATGGAGGTCAAGCTCAGCAGGCAGACAGAACATTTACGTTAAAAATGTGGCCATTGCCTAAAGCCTGTTTTCCACGCCGAACGGTGTTTGCCGTTCGTGATTTCCCGGAGGCCTTTGACTAATTTGCTGGAGAAGTTGACAAGATGGCGTCAGTGGATGCAGTCGAGACTTTGAACGGTGGTTCTGATGACGAATCTAGAACTTTTGAAACAGAAACGCGTAGGAAAGCTCTTCAACTGGTAGTTGAACTGCTGAAGGCTTCAGTTGGTGCAGAATCCAGTTGCAAACTAGTAGCTGTAGAGGACGAAAGCAGTGAATCTAGTGATTTTATGACTCGATGAGTCTTGCATCTAGGCTGAAAGTCGAAACTATGCTGGGAAGTGGAAACCAGAGTTAAGGATCGGCAGGTAGATAGAGGAAGTAGTTTGGAAAAGTGAAGTGATCCCTCACTTAGAAGTCCTATTCCATGAAGAAGAGTTTCAGCTATTAGATGCTTCCCTCCAGGTTGTGGAAGATATGCTGCCTATCTTAGCAAGGAAGATTGCTTGAACGTCCTAGTCTTATAAGAATGAGGGATCGAGATCTACTTCGGAAACTGAGTCATTTGAGAAGGCTGTAAGTAGCAATGGAAAACGAGTACAGTTGAAGCTCAAGGTGAAGATGCAAACTCAGAAGGGGTCTATACCATAAACTCGGGCGACAAGAGGTCAATTTAATTCTGTTGATGCTAGTGAAGGCGTGAAAAGGGTTATAAAAGTCGCAGATTCTGCTAAGTCAGAACAATCAATAGATGTGTCAAACAACAAATGCACAAGATAACTGTGCACGCTTTGATGGCTGAAAGCACTAAGATCAAAACCCGACAAGCATTAGGATAGAAAGAAAGAATTATAAACCAGCAGAGTAAGGAAATTACGACATATCCACAGGAGAGTGGATCCATGAACTTTCAGATTGAAGGAAGAAGGAACCGTAAAATCCCTACAGGTAAGGCAATTTATGAAGGCGTGATACATTACTTCTGCAGTTGTATACTGAAAACTATTACTTGAATGTTTCTCATGTCTTTTCTTTCTTCTGGATACTTATAGTTTGAAAGATGAAATGGTACCTGCGAAATTTGCTTTGTATGCAACAGCTTTCTCAAGATACGCGCCATTGAATGTTGAACCACTGAAATCTGACTCCCTCATATCAGCAGATGTGAAATTGGCTCTTCTGTATTTGCCAATTGAATAAGTTACGCAAACATGATGTAATACTCGATTGATGATAATGCTTTGCTTAATTTCACAGGAAGTTATCGTAAACTTAATGTATGGTAAAGCTCAAAGAAGTTAAGACTATATAATGTTCCAAACGATGCCTAGTCAACAGAGAGCAATCCAAGTTCTGATAGTGGATTCTTTTGTGGTTTGGTTCTCACTATGATCGTGACTTTCACTAGGTCCGTATAAAACCACACCGTTTTCATTTTTTGCTTCACAAGAGAAAGTATTCTCCAATTGTAGCGTTCCCTTTTGCTTTTTGGTGACTAGAAAGAGACGTTGATATTGGTCTTTAGAGCAACCCAATGTTTTTGTTTCACCGTATGAGCGCGGCTTATTGTCATTGATAGGAAGCTCTTGCTTAAAATGATGAAGATTTAGCTGTCAATGACTTGGTTAGGATGATGTTGTTTGCCATAACAGCCTTATCCTATCTATCTTGTTGTATCTCGCACCGATGGTATATTTAGCTTAACAGTGTTGCAATTGCTGCCCCTTTTATCCAAGTACGATATAGGAGATGAAGCATAAGTTTCAAGTAGAATTTAGTTTCCGTGCATTTCCTTGCAGACATTTATGCTAGAGGACATTAAACCAAGTTCAATTGAAAGATGAAGAGCTGCAGCTTACCTAAAATTCTCGTTAGCATGAACTGCCTTTCTGCATAGGAATCAACACAAAATAGCAATCAATATCAATTCCCCGTGAACCAACAAAATTGCGTGGCAGATACAGCCAAGTTAATGAACCTGAGGTCTGCAGAACCAAACTGAGCAGCAGAACCAATCCCAAACTCGCCACGAGTTTCGGCTTCGTACTTGTTTAGATCAGCCAGAGCAGACATGTCTGAGCTGAATGTAATCACTGCAGCTGCCAACGCTGTTGAAACAATTGTTTTCCACTTCTTGGGTTCTGCACTGGCAATAACACGTTGAGCTCAAGCGTTGGAAGCGGCTAAACAGTAAGCAAAGCTACAAGGTATGAAGCTCACCTCTGACATGATTTTCATTCTGCCTCTCTGCTCGGCAGACTACTGCTAAGAACTTCGAAGGAGAATTCACATGATTTACAGCCTTATATGAAGAACTCTGTGAAGAATGGATGCTGATGGACTTAACTGGCAACAGAGAGGTTGAAGTGAGTGCCATTTAGGGGGCTTATTGATCTGTTAATGGATAAACTGGGGTGGGGATGTGTAATCAGTTGGAGGTAGAAGAGAGATGGATTGGGAGGGTGAGTTGCACGTGCCCGTATTTCCACGCTGTTTTTAAGTCCGACTCCAACCGGCAACCACATCTTCTTGAGGCTTAGGACCACCCCCCCCCCCCCCCCCCCCCCCCCCCAAAAGATTAATCATATTTCTTTTTTGAGTTATCTAAAATAATTAATCACTTTTAAAATTAACAAATATTCAATAGATTTTTTTTTTCATGTTTACCCTTCTTACACTTTTTTTATTTTATTTTTCTCTCCCCAATTAGTCATCTACTAACTCATTTTTCTCTCTCAGTTGACTCACTTTCTTCTCTTCCTCTCTCTTAGGTAAAATGAGAAGTTCATATAATACGATTCATAATCTAAATAAACGTGCAAGTCAAATATAATCAATTAATTAGCCGCGGAGGTAGTAGACCATTAAAGTTTTATATAGTTCTTCTTGCCATATTGGAGGCGTCTAACGTCTTTGAGTCGTAGCGGAATCGCGGAAGAATGACATGAAAGACATAATACTCAAAATTGGTTAAGTAGAGTTTTAGATTGTTTGATTAGTTTTTAAATTACAAAAAGGCTTACTAGTATAGAAGTTAACTAATCTAGAAATAAGAAATCTCATCTGAGAAGAATTAGAGACTTTTACACTTTTATGAATCCCATCCAAGACAATATCCTAGAATTTTATATTTTTATGTTTAGTACATACTTTTTATAAATCTTATGTTACATTAGAAACGCAATGTAATAATATGTCGTGCAAAGAATTATCAACGAATTTTGCTGCTTTTCTTACTTTGCTTATTACTCCCTCCATTCCAAAAAGATTGATCATATTTACTTTTTGAGATGTCCCAAAAAAATTGATCACTTTCTCTCTGTGTTTTGTCATGTTTACTCTTTTTACACTTATTTTATTCTATTTTCTCGCTCTACATTTAATTATTCGCCAATTCATTTTCTTTGGTCTACTTTCTCTCTCCCCCCCCCCCCCTCTCTCGGGTGTAATGAAAAATTTATAAAGTATAACTTATATCCTAAACAAACGTATAAGTCAAATACGGTCAAATACTTTGAGACGAATGGAGTATATAATAATAGAAACAATAACTATGGGGAAGTACCCGAACATAGTCTTTCCTTTTGTATAGTTAGGGCCAGTTTGACAAAAAAAATTTGCTATTTTTTTTCAGTTTTTAAAAACTGAAAAAAAATAGCGTTGGTAACCATTTTTTTTTTCAATTTTAAAAATCAGTTTTTAAACTGAAGTAGTAAAAAACTCCAGAAACTTTTTTTTATGGTTTTTTCTTACCACCACCACCACCCTCCCACCACCGGCAGCCACCTCAGGCGACCACCGCCGGAGACTGCTGCAGCCACCTCCGGCCACCACCGCTACACCCCACCACCGCCACCGCAAACCACCCAAAAAAAAAGTCAAAATAAAAAGGGTTACCAACACAAAAAAAAAAAAAACTCAAAAGGGGTTATCAAACACCCACTTGTTTTTATATATATAAAAAATTAGCTCTTTAAAACTGCTCCTTAAAAACTGAAAACCAAAAAAAAAATTTGTCAAACGAACCCTTAGTAAAGCCCGAGTCGGCGTAGATGGGCCTTCCTTTTGCAGGTATAAGAGAAGCCCATCATTTCCAAGCCCAATAAATCGTAGCTAATATATTCGGTCCGGCTCCTTACTCGTCGTTATAAAAAAGTCAGAAATTACTTCGTCGCAAAAAAACTTCTTCGTCTTTCCTTTTGCTCTCGAAAGAACCCTAAACTTCTCCCAATTCCTCCTCACAACCCTAGTCTGCTCTAAATTCAAAAACTTCTTCGTCTTTCCTTTTGCTCTCGAAAAGATTCGTAATCGCCTTATAAGCCTTACGGTATGGCAATGCATCGTCCCAAAAAACAGAGTTCGCATGGATTTCCCTTCAGAACAGTAGATATGATATCCAATATTGGTGCCGCAAAGAGGGTCCACGAGCGCGACGTCGACGATGACAGAATCATAAATCGGGCGAGAGTATCGACGGAACTAAGCCTCGGTAGCCTGAACTACGACGGCCCAAGTTTCTTGCGCCCCAAGCCAACGCGGGAGGAAATCAGGATGGCTCGGCAACTAAGATGGTTGAGCCTTTTTTGTCCCGAGGGAGGAAAACTAAGGCTGTTTGAAGATCCTTGGAAAATCAAGAAAAGGTTAAAGATAACCGATTTGGGCAGGGTCCTGTTGTCCAAAAAAGCAGTGGATACTCATGTCCTGCGTCATTGGAAGGCCGGATCGATCAAAGCGCTTCCTACTGGCGTGACGGTTAATGTTTGGGACTATGATTCTGGCACAGAGCACCAATTGGTACTCCTAAGATGGCCTTACGGCAACTACTGTGGGCTTGGCAGCAGGAACTGGTCGAAAGATTTTGTGCTCAGGAGGAACTTGCGTGAAGGGGACGAGATTGGGCTGCTTTGGGACAACAGATCTAGGAGATTTGGGTTCCGTGTCCTCGATCAACCTCGTACCAAGGTCTTTGGGGATTTTCTTTAGTTGATTCTCCATCTTCACTGTTAGCAATGCTGTTGTGATTCAACACTTTGCTTCTTGTTCAGTTCTTTAATTTTTTCAGATCGTTGTTATGGATTCGTTCAAAGTCTGTTCCCTAGCCAAGAACTGGGATTTGTTGTTAACCCATGAGAGTTGCTAGTTTGTTCTTCTTAGTCTATCCTAGTTTTATTGATCGGCAAGAGAGGCATACAGTTTCAAGAATCTGCACTTTGGAGAAAAATTTTGTTGCTGCGCGCGTACAATGTTCTTCTTGTCACACTGTCGAATTTTGCCATGGAAGGTACCAATTCAATCTGCAATATGAAACTTCTTACCAAAATTTAGATATATGCATTTGAATACTTGTGTATAATGGATAGTATTAGAGGTTGCAATATATAATGCCGATTATGTACCAATATGGAGCGCGATATGTGACATGCGCCCCCTTTTGTAATTTTGTGACGTCGGTTGGGGTTAGTGTGAACCTTTCCTTTACTACATTGTTGATCACATCGGCAAACTGTTGAATTGAATAAAGAAATTGCTTCCATTTGAAATCTGTCGCGCTTAAATTAATATACGAAATCATAACAAAAACCTTATTCCTTATTGTTTTGAAATACCTATTACCTATGGCATTTGCTTTTGGGCCAAACATAGGGCTTCCTTTTTGCTGACCA